>JAQMCW010000004.1:5017106-5030714 GCA_030068335.1 Chrysichthys cranchii
GTCAACAGAGTGATTGTACAATTCAAAAGCAAAGGAAAGGAATCAAGAGCATCCCGCTCAGGTCGACCTGGGCCCTCGGACAGGTGTCTTCAGATTGTCAAGAAAATTGTTGAAAATAATCCTTCTGTAAGGCTGCTGATGGAGTATTTCTGTGAGGTATCTCAGGTATTCTGCGGGGTATCCATCAACCTGACTACTATGGCAGAGCAGCTAGAAGGAAGTTTCTATAAAACATGTATTACTTTTATATTATATATATATAATATAAAACATTTTACTGAGGTACCAGGAGCTCTCATTCTCAGTCTGGTGACTTATCCATAGCTATAGTTTTTACTACAGTGTAGTTCACCACAGATGATAAATCGGGACAATTCTTGATGATTCTGTTGATGTCTACAGAGTTGAGTCATTGGCTAGATGAGAGGAAAGAGCTTAGAGATTTGTAACAAGCACTTCGATGGTTTAAAACAATGGTAAGGTGTAAAAACGATGTGTTTTTTCCTTAAACAATGTAATTAAGAAAGAGTACATACATTTAATTTAACAATGTGATACGTGTTGGAAATCAAAAGTGTACAATTACAGAAAACACAAATCTGACAATGAATTCCATTCCTATGTACAATAAGAATGCAGTATGAATTTACAGATAATTGCCTGTCGCGTGAGATAGAGAAAGGCTTTTCTTAAGTTTCCAATCCCATTTGCCTGGGCAAAGTGCCAGCATCGACAAGAACCACCGCAACAATTACTAGTGCTCTTGTGTGGGCAGCGAGTGTAACCTTCACTTTCTACATGCATCATAAATTCAATTTATTCCAATATTCAAATTTTTGTTCATAGTTTTATAACGTTTCTCCTTATTAAAGTAGGCAGTGTCATATGAGTAACGGGTTGCTGAAGAGTCATTTACATCCAGCTGTTTATAATGGAACAACATCAGAATGCTGTAATAAAAGAGTTTCCACAAGGGTTGGAAGACATCATCATTTACTCTAAACCACAGGGCCATTGAATCCTCCAACTGATTGAAGTGACAGAATTTTCAGAATATTTCAGTATTTAACAATAGAAAACACTGCCCGGTCTTTTCCTGTAGTTTAAGTCGAGTAAATATCTTTAAATACAGGTTTCTCTGAGCCGGCCTCCAATGTAGTGGCAGATTCGTGTTCTTGGCTGACAGAAGTGGAACCCAATGTGGTCTTTGGCTGTTGTATGCTCTGAGATGCTTTTCTGCTCACAGTGGTTGTAAAGACTGGTTATTTGAGTTCCTATAGACTTCCTGTCAGCTCAAACTGCTCTGGACATTCTCAACTGACCGCTCAGGTGTTTCCATTCACAGAACTACTGGCCACGGTATTAATTAATTAATTACTAGCTGATTCCCCAGGGAAAAAAATAAAATGCAGTATTTATAAAGTAAGTTTGTTAATCACCAATTCCATTTTTCAACAAATAGCGGCCGTATGTCATTTCCGTTTCAAACGCAAATGTAACGAGGGGTCGGGACGGCGCTAGATCCCCGGAGTATTAACCCGGGTTTTAGTTCCGGCCCGCGCACTTTCACTTTCACACACCTGCAGCTCATCTCACTCATCAGTATATACAATAACATGCCAGTCGTTCCCGACTCCTCGTCCGGTCACCAATGTTTTTACACGCTGTGCTACTGCTCGGTCTCTTTAGTCTGTTTGTTGTAGTACTGTGTGTATTTCGCCTATTTTCCTGGCCGCCTTCGCAGAGGAGCTTCCATTCGCAACCCGACGGCTACGCCTTGAATCACGGCAGACACTACCGTTGGCTCTGTGTCAGAGTATTCCTTCTGCGGAGCTACTAGGATTTTGTACCGAGCACGAGGTTACGGACTTGAGCTCATGGCAGATTCTACACTGGGGATTTTATGAATGCACAGTCTTCTAATCGTTGTATATACACGGGTGTAAATAAAGCACTTTTTTGAGCAACTCTGGGTTTCCCAAACATTTGTCATGACAGCAAAAAGAATTTTATATATTTAGATCAAAGTTTTCTTAAATAATTACTTCCCAGATAGGGGTTTACTTCTTTTCAATATCAGTAAAATAACTCTCACACAAATAATAACGATTCGTAAAGACGGTATAAAAATGGCGTCCACAAACGAAGTGATTAGTTAAAATGTAAGCGCTAGTGACGCTGTTTTATTTATTCCAGTTTATAAGGCTAACTATGCTGGCTTAATTTATTAATCGAACTAATTGCTTCACATCGATGATTCCTGTGTATTTGAGTAGGACTATTTGTTTGAATCCACCCTTGTCCTTCATGGGTTTCTTTTTCTGTTTGTTTTTCGATGTAACCACTGGTAGCTGCTCTGTCTTCCCCAACCACAGATGTCCTGCTGTAAGTCACGATAAGGTTAGCCATGAGATTAAAGGCAGTGGAGGTCAATGTGGACAGAGGGACGGTAATAGGAGAGTGATTGAAATGAAGCGAGAGGGAGGAAGACAGTGAGATGGACGACGTTTAGAGTGTTATATGTCACTGGAACATGTTCCCCTGAAGACACAGAATCCACTTACCATCTAATGTCCTTTCTCTGGCCCTTTCCCTTGCTGGTAGATGGCCTGTGATTGTGCACACACACACACACACACACACACACACACACACTCAAACACATACGTCACACACACACATGCACAGTCAACTGGAACCACAGGATGCTGTGCGGATGCACTAAATAAACCACCAGACAACATAAACAGACTCAAGAGCAGTTAAGACATGGACATGGGAAATGCAATTGGTTGAGTCTGGCTGCCATACATGCACACACACACACACACACACACACACACACACACACACACACACACACACCTCAGCACAGCCCGTTATATCTCGTAATGACCTTGACACAGGAAGAATGTAGTGTCTTTAAAGTTTGTTCAGGTTGTGCTCTTTAATCCCTGATAAGTCAACTGAAGGCAGGCAGAAAGAGGCTGAGAAGATGCAAGGTCTCTCGCTGACTACTATCTCGACCTCATGTATTAAATATCAGACCTCATTTTTCTCACCGTCTGACATTCAACAAACTTGCAAACTCTCTCCGTCTGTCCAGCCTTGATAGTGTCTACCACCTGCAAGATCACTCCGGTAACCTAATTATCATACAGACACACACACACAAACACACTCTCTCTCTCACACACACACACACACACACACACGCGCGCACATGCATGCTGACAAATCACCTTGAGAAAATTTTCACAAACATTTGCCTAATCTTCTCAGGGGGGAAAAAATAAGATGTGCACATTTTTTTTTTTTTTTTTTTTGTACAGAAAATCAAATAATAAATCAAATCACCAGGTGCCAACAAGCTATTTTAAGACTGCACTTTAGGTTGTTGGGGTCCTGAGCGTGTTATTAAAACCCATGCATGCGTGTTCGATGAGGACAGTAATTATATTAGTGCAACTCAATGCCCTATTTTTACTTTATTATTAAGTTGGTTCTGGGTTAGCGTGCACGAAAACTCCAGTCACATTTGTTGTTGTTATTGAACAAGTGCTATGCAAATGTCTTCGCACCAGCAGCGGTGACACAGTTTTAAGTGAAGTAGGGCGTGAGGGTTCTGTAGTAGAGCAAGAGGATGCGACAGTCTGCTATTGCATTGTACTTAGTGTCTTATTTTCGTCTCCGCTCTGGTAAAGCTAAATGTGGCCAATTCAGTCCCGTGCTCAAGCTTGCTCAAGGTGACAACATTTTGTTGAACCATAGCATTTTCTACAATTTCTTTTTTTAAACAGGATTTAAGCCCAGCAGGAAGGGACGTAGTATTTAACCCATTAACTGCCAAATTTCTTTTCCGAAAATGTTCATGTATTTCTATTCATTTACATCCAAATAGTAACAAAAACATCTACTTTCAAGAAATATGACTGTTAACATTTCTGGAATTTCAATTTTTAGTCAAAGTCCCAAATGGGGATCATGGCACATGCCATTTATTTTTTATACCATTCAATATATGATCCCCAAATGGGGCCCATGGAAGCTAATGGGTTAAATAAGCTTTAATAACCGTAGTATTTATATACCTTTGCTACTGGGAGGGGTTGTTTTCACTCTATTATCGAAGTAATGGCCATTCACTTAGTCACTGAATGTACAAGTCATTTTTAAACCCCATTTTCTCCCAATTTGGTCATTTGCCAATTACCACCCACTAGCTCGTTCTCGGTTTCATAGCAGCCAACAACCAGGGAGGCTGGAAGCTAGCACATGTTTCGTCTAATACCCATAAAAACCACCACTTCTTTTCAGACTGCTGCTCATGCTCCATCCCAGTGCGTTTGAACACACTCAGAGGAAAGGTCTATCTACTCTCTGCACCATAGATAAGCTAACTTGATTAGTGTCACTGTGATTGACAGGTGAGACAGTAAAACCATCCCACCCACCCGGAGAACATGGCCAGTTGCACTCTCTTAGACCTGTGGTCAAGGATAGATGTGACATTTTTGGCAGACAAAAAGACAGTTGTTTCCTGTTCCCTTATACGAACAGGATTCAAGTAAAAGCCCTTTATGAAGCTACGAACGTGACTATATCAAAGCGCCCTACACTGGCACATGTACTATATTATCAGCATATTTTCATATTACAGGATACTTGTTCTAAAACTAAAAATAAAAAAGCGTGAACATTTCTATCACTGTTATGCCAAAAAAGGTGTAATACACTGAGGTAAATGATTATGTTGTCCACCTGTGTGGCAGTGTTATGTTATCAGTACTGGGGAATCTCATGATGTTAGATGTCAAAAAAAAAACCCAAAAAAAACCCCACACAACTTGTGATAAGTTTGTTAGCAAAACATCACCACTAATGCCGTTATCTTGGCAATTCAATGGTATTGCTAATATGGCACTATTATATCATTGGCTATAATACATCATGGGAAGTCTTGACACTTTATGACCTTTTCCATCAGAGGGTTATGATAGTTATGGTAATGTCAGGCTAATAGTGGGGACCTTAGACGTTACAGGAATGAGCTAGTGATAACATGAAGCATTACACGACAATATGGGATATCAGAATTTAACACTAATGACGGCATATGACGTGTGTGATGTGGCTGTCAGACATGTCAGTGTGGCGGTTATGTCACAGGGCTGAAGTAAGGTGCTACTGTGATGTACTGCATTGCCAGATTCGCAGAGTAATTTAATTTATCGTATTCACTGCTATGGTCGTTGGTTTCCGTTTGGGCTGTAGATATGATTTGTTGCATGCAATTGGCGGGCTATGAAGCTGCGAATAGACTGCTGATGTTTGTATATATATGTGTGTGTGTGTGTGTGTGTGTGTGTGTGTGTGTGTGTGTGTGTGTGGTGGAGCAGGAGATATCCTTTCAGAAATCTCTCTCTCTCTCTCTCTCTCTCTCGCTCGCTCTCTCTCTCTCTCTCGGCATGCTCCGGTCCCCATCAGCCTTTGTGACGACTCAGCCAAAACCGGCTCAAAAACAATTTAGCCGAATCCTCGACACGCCTTTTAGATACAAGAAATGAAATAATAGCAAGGCTGCCAAGGATCATTGATCCACAGCCACCTCTGAATACCAATGAAATGCCATTATGTGGGGATAAATACATTGCTCGACTGCTGTGGGCTCCTCACAATGCACACACACACACACACACACACATACACTCACACGCATATACACGCATATATACACACACATAGATCAAACCCCAGGACGAGACACCAGCTGACAGAAAAGCACTCGGGAGCAATGGCACGGGATGGCCTGCGGTTCCGAGCATTTGGCAGGAACATGTGCTGTTTTTATGCTCTTCTATTCTGAGAGGATGTCGTGATTGTTTTTGATTTAGAAATGACTTTCTGTTTATCAGGGTGGCAGGATGATGCCATCCTGGGTAGTGTTGAGGCCTTACAGCTCCACAGTCTAGAGTTTGATCCTGGGTTCAGGTTATGACATGGCAAATACACACTTTACCAACTCCTGATGAAATAACCAAAGTGTTTAATAATGCTAGTATACAGTACAGGGAGCAGAAAAGCATTGTGAATTTTTGGAAGCTCTGGACATTTGGAGGTACATTATCTGGGACAACGATGGCATGTACAGTCTGTACAGTCACAGACAGACAGAAGTAAAATAAGGTTATGGCTGTTGGAGGGGGGGGGGCTTTAAAAAAACATTACGAATATAAATAGAGACCCTTTTTCTTTCCATTTCCAACAAAGTGTGTCTTATTTATGAGCGATAATCAGATCCAGAGTTAAAATAAAATCCAGAAGAAGCAAAAAATGCCCCCAATTTACCTTCATAAAGGTTAAAGATTAATGTGATTAGAGGGCAAGGGGCTGAATTAGTAGCACGAGTTATAAATATTGTATAAAATGTGCTTGGATATTATTCAAATCTCTGGCCTCTGGCCAGGGTTACAGATTTTACTCTTCAGCAAGGATTTGATATTGAGGCAATTCTTACCCGGTTGCTGTGAATTCTGTCTGACTCAAGGTCTTGGAGGGGAAAGCTTGGGGTTTTTTGCACACCTATTGTCCACCTTGTGTTGGCGAATGTGTGAGCAGAATCAGGCAGTAAAAGCCATCATATGGGTTGGGATTTATGCCTCTCTGAGATGCCATTATATCTGCAAGGCAATGTGAACCTCTGATTCACTATAAATCTGTGGTCTTAAATCATCAGGGCTCCTGCTGACCAGTAAAAGAGCAGTAAAGGGAAAAGGAAAATTCAGTGGTATGTAAGGTCCCGAAAATTTCATATGCACGTGCGCGCATACACGTGCGCACAATAGGTTGCTATATAGTCCCTTTTCAAGATCTACTGTACTCTGGATGTATGAGTAAACATTTGGTAAACTGCGGAAAAGGCAGGAACAAACTCCCACCCACAGTTCTCCACAAAGAGAGAAATAAAACAAAATGGAAACATCCTTAAAACAGAGTCATTAAGAGTACTTGTTTGTAAAGTACTTTCGTGCCAGAGTTTAAGTGGTGTTTTCTTTAAAGTCATTAGTAAAAAGAGAGGATCACTCATTAATTCATAGCCAGTCTCCAGCATCTCTGTCCTTATTCCCTACCTGTTTTCACGATTAACTAATTAGATCATTAATATAGAGTAAAGACTAGAAGAATCAGCCTGGTCATGCCTGTCGGACTGCTGGGAAGGCTTTGAGTTTCAGCTTAAACCGAGAAACAAAGATTTGTCCAGCTTTGAGATGAGTGCTGATTTACAGAAAGGGTTTATAACACCGCATTACCCAACCTTGGCCAGTGGTCCCGACTCTGGCATCCCCAAGTTGCCAATAAAGTACTGTAAAATTTACAACTGTGAACTGCGGCATCCTGTTGTAAAATAAACGGTTGTATCCTGTATCAGTCAAATGAACTAATGTACTGCATTATGTGCTATTTTATACTATGCAAGTACAGTACTTAAAGTTGCCAGTTCATTACTGTGAAATTGGCAGCATTTTTTTTTTTTTCAGTATGGATGTAAGATTGCATTTTGTCATTGACACAACCAATGTTCCCCGCAGTACATGATGTTTAGATATTAGATATACAGTGCATCCGGAAAGTATGCACAGTGCTTCACTTTTTATACAATTTCCAATGTTACAGCCTTATTCCCAAATAGATTCAATTCATCTTTTATCTCAAAATTCTACACACAATGCCCCATAATGACAAAGTGAAACCTGTTTGTTTGAAACTTTTGCAAATGTATTAAAAATAAAAAAAACAAAAGTAAAACATTTACATAAGTATTCACAGCGTTTGCTCAATACTTTGTTGAAGCACATTTGGCAGCAGTTACAGCCTCCAAACATAAGGCTTGGCATTCAGGCCAAAGAGTTCAATCTTTGTTTCATCAGAACAGAGAATTTTATTTCTCATGGTCTGAAAGTCTTTCAGGTACCTTTTGGCAAACCAGGCAGGCTGTCATGTGCCTTTTACTCAGGAGTGGCTTCCGTCTGGCCATGCTACCATATAGGCCTGATTGGTGGAGTGCTGCAGAAATGGTTGTCCTTCTGGAAGGTTCTCCTCTCTCCATAGGAGCTCTGTCAGAGTGACCGTCAGTTTCTTGGTCACCTTCCTGACTAAGACCCTTCTACCCTGATCGCTCAGACTGGACGGGTGGCCGGCTCTAGGAAGAGTCCTGGTGGTTCCAAACTTCTTCCATTTCTGGATGATGGAGGCCACTGTGCTCATTGGGATCTTCAAAGCTGCAGCAATTTTTCTGTAGCCTTCCCGATCTGTGCCACGATACAATCCTGTCTCAGAGGTCTACAGACAATTCCTTGGGACTTCACGTCTTGGTTTGTGCTCTGACATGCCCTGTCAGCTATGGGACCTTTTACAGAAAAGGCGTGTGCTTTTCCAAATCATGACCAATCAACTGAATGGACCACAGGTGGACTGCGATCAAGGTGTAGAAAGGATGAAGGATGATCAGTGGAAACAGGACCCACCTGAGCTCACTTTTGAGGGTCATGGCAAACGCTGTGAATACTTATGAAAGAGCTGTGTGAGAGACTAGTGATGTCCTGTGGCCGCAGATGTGCTGAAGTCATTCAAAGCACCGGCCTGTACACTTCCTGTTAATTTTTGACTGTTGTAACCTTCAGAAAATTTAGTTGTGATCTTTCTTCATGCTCCAGTCATTGCTGTTCTCTAATTTTGATCAGTGTCCTTTTTCAAATATCTCATTTAAATTTCTTATACTGTGCTTCTGAATTTATCTAACTCATGACATATGGTTAAAATCCTGATGTTCTACTCCTGTTTGGATCATTTCCAAATAAGAGTATGTAGTGACCTTGATATTTAGGAAATTGTAGGTTGTTCTCTAATTTTGATCTCCACTGTATATGTCCTATAAGGCAAAATACATTTAACCACTTTAATAGAAGTAACTGTGAAAACATGTAATAACCAGCACCAGATAATTTATAATATAATTATATAGGTTCCTATTCTGGCACATCTCCAAGCACATGGGCAGACAGTGAACAGTGTAAATTCCTGTGCATTGCTGCGAAATGAACTTAAACCTGCAATTCACAGCAAAAGAAGAGGAATGCTGGCCAAAACAGTCTTGTTGCACCATGACAATACATGTCCTCATACAGCATCAGCAACAGTAGAGACAGTGCCATGGCTTGGGTTTGAACATCTTCCACGTCCTCCTTATAGCCAGGATCTGGTGCCGAGCCATGATCACATCTTCGGTCCACTGAAGGAGGTGCTGCATGCTCGCAGATTCAAGGAAGCGGTGCTCACCTGGCTTTGGGAACAGCCAAAAAACCTTCTTCTCTGGAGGAATACAGAAGGTAGTTGGACGATACGACAAATGTGTCGTCTTGCATGGGAACTATGTGGAAAAGTGATATATTCAGTTTCTCACAGTTACTTCTATTAAAGCTGTATTGCCTTTTGTTCTTCTGTGTGTATATGTGTGTGTGTGTGTGTGTGCGCTTCAGCTATAAACAGTTGGATTTTTCTGCACTGCACAAGTTTTTAAAACGATATAACTGAACGATTAAGTCCCTATATAAGTCATCAGTATGGAAATCAGAACAATGAAGATGATATTTTTAAGGAATCCCAAACGCATTATGAGCTTAAAGCAGGTTTGAAGTCACAAAAAATATTCTTTCAAGATGTCCTGAATTCCTAACTACAGTATGTCCCTGACCTGAAAGCGGCAATAGACAATAAATAGAAAAAAACAAGGGTTGCAGTTAACCTGATCTCATTCTATCCTTTTTCCTCCATGAAAAACCTATGGTGAGTCCATAAGCTTGCGGAGATAGATTGTTTTCTGAACATAAAGTCAGCGGTATTACATCAGGAAGGTGAAGAAACTAAAACAATTGCATTCAATGAAGCAGAGAGACAGCGAGAGCGAGGTAAAAGAATAGAGCGAGGGAGAGAGAAACTTGCTGCTACACATGTTTTATTGAGGCAAAGCAATAGTCATGTTTTTTTTTTCCCTAATAAAGCTAGGCACACAGTCTTCTCTGTAAATCATCCCAAGGGAGAAAAGCGAGATACGTTCTTCTCTAATCCTCTGGGGCACCCAAGAGACAGAAGCCTCGTGCTGATCTATATTTATGACTATGGTCAGCAAGTAGTAATCACTCTGTAGTTACACTCATTCATAAATTCATAAGTAGCTCTCTCTGTAGTAGCTACACGTGTTATTAAACAGCCCCACACACGCCGAGGAAAGTGCTGACAAATGGACAAACAGTGTGGTTCTGTATGCAAAGGTGTGAGTAATGGGTGGAAATGGGTCGCTGGATGACTGGGCCAGCGTGTGTGTGTGTGTGTGTGTGTGTGTGGCATGGGGGCTGATGAATACGCCAGAGCACACATTTCAGCCCAACTCAGCGCTTTTCTCCTGGTGTTAACTCGCAGACAGCCAGATTAATGAATCTCCTCGAAATCAGATTAAAGACTTAAAACCCCGAGTTTGCATCATGTACCAGACAACCATGTTGGTTTTCCTATCTTTGTGAGGACCTACTTTAAGATACCATTATTATAACCTTAATAACCAAATGAACATATTTTACGTATTAGATTATCAAAGCAACATTTGTTTGTTGTGTGTGCATATACATATGAAGGAGAATCAAAAAGTAAAGGCAATTCTTAAATGACGTGATAACCCACGGAGTGAAAAATCGCGCAGGGAGCGGAGACATCCATCTTCTCCAGTGAAAAAGAAGTTCACATGTCAGTCCTCCCCCAAGAAAATCATTAACGTTCTTTTGGGACATGAAGATTCCTATTATGGAGCATTTCCATGCACAGGGGCAAACAGCGAGCAGTGCAGATTACTGTGCATTGCTGCGAAATTAACTTAAACCTGCAATTCAGAGCAAAAGAAGGGGAAGAAGAGTGGGGAAGTCTTGGTGCATCAGGACAATGCACATCATCATACAGCAGCGGCGACAGTAGAGACAGTGCCATGGCTGGAGTTCATTATCATATCTTCGGTCCCCGAAGGAGGTGCTGCTCGCTCGCAGATTCACCTCTGATGATCAGGTAAAGGAAGCGGCGCTCACATGACTTCGGGAGCAGCGGAAAAATGTCTTCTGTGCAGGAATACATGGGGTAGTTGAAAGATACAATAAATGTATGGTCTTGCATGGGGACTATGTGGAAAAACGCCGTGTTCAGTTTCTCAGAGTTACTTCTATTAAAGCCGTTAAATGTATTTTGCCTTTACTTTCTGATTCTCCCTCGTATGTACATTTCGTTTTTGGTCCTCCTAAAGGGCTAAAATCAAGTTATTTTACAGTCCGGTCCAGAATTATTACTGCCTTTCAGGAGAAATTATTAAGTTAAAAAAAAAAAAAATGCGTCAAGTTTTAGACTCAAACAACTGGAGAAACAACACACTTTTTTTTTTCTCAAACAAAAATCATTCTCATCGATGCATGGTGCCTAGTGGTAGGGGGAATATGGATGCAGTCATGAATCCCACTAATTGCTGGTATAATTAACTTGTAGTCTGCTAGGATTGAAAGCCCGTAGATAGATCTTGGCAACAAGAAGATATTACAAACCTGAGGTCTGAATTGAAGGGGACAGTGGATAAATGCACAAAGATAAAGGTGCTCCAAGTGCCATTACGAGAAAATTCACTGCCTTTGGCTTCACTCAGTATTAAGTGTAGGGTTGCCAGTACCCTTGAATACTGTATTTTAATTGGGGGGAGTGTCGACAGAGTCTTAATGAATGACTTTTATTGGCATTTAAATAAAACAGTGTGCACACATAACTCCAAAACACGTGTTATAATTTTCCTGTATACATTTTGCTCATTATCCTAAGGTCACTGCATAAGTATTTTTGAAATAACTGTAACCGAACTAACACTATGCAAAATAGGATCAAAATAGGACTGGATGTCATTCAGTGCTGGATTTTTTTTTTTTCCTTCAACAGCTTCTTTTCAGCTTTCTTCTAAATTAAGCTTTTGCACTCAAATTATCTGATGCTCAAGCTATCAGGGGGGAAAAAATATATACAGCGCAACGGTAAAGTAATCACGCGAAAGTAAGAGTTTCCAGTAACACCTGCTGTTTTTGTTCTTCCGTTCTTTCGTTCTCTTTCCCGGGGGAAGGTGTGCTTTTACTGTTCATATAAAGCTCATTTCTCTCGAAGGGTGTGAGTGTGTGTAAATGAAACACATTTGGGTGTCTGTGTTCCACTCAGCTTCAAGAGTGTTAGCTGTGCCCAAATCTTGTGTTAATGTTGTGCTAGATGCCTCACACATCAGATGAGAAATGCCACAAGCGTGCTCAAATCAGCAAATCATGGAAACCAGGGAGCGAGGATTTACACTGCGGGATGTGTGTATGATAAATGGAGGAAACATTATTTTACCAGTGGACCACTCTATACAGGACTCATTTTCCAAATGGTGCTAATTGTTAATTAAGTGTTAAATAAGCACCTAGACTTTGGTTTGCTCACATCTGTGTACAGTATTTGATTTACTTTAGCTGTCCAGGAGTTGAAGCAACACAAAATAATTTAGCTTTGCAGTGATTATGTCTGGATTCAACTCGTAATATGGTGGATACTTTTGCCTGAAGAAAGCTACACGTAAGACGGGATACGATTTGAGTCCAAATATGGTAGCATTCAGGAAGATTTAAGTCATTAGCATTCATTTACATGGATTTTCACAGGCTTCCTTAGCCACATAGCTAACATTAATAACGTAATTTCTGAACAGGTTTCTGGAGGATTAAGTCATATTCATAGATGTTTATAATCTTCTATATTCTAGCTAGCTAACATGAGCAGACCAGACTAAATATTTCTGAGAAGATTTTCAGGCACATTCGAAGTGATACTAGTGACTGTCACACCTGAAACACAGCACAGCACAGCACAGCACAGCACAGCATAGCGTGACACAGTGAAATTACTTACTGCATTTGACCCATTCACCAGGTGAAGCAGGGGCCCGAACAGTGCAGCGCCCAGGAAGCAGTGCTTGGGGACAGTACCTTGCTCAGGGTATCTTGTTGGTTCTGGGCCTTGAACCCACAATCTTCTGATTGAAGGGCCAATGCCCTGACCGTTAGGCTATCACTGCCCCACATTCATGTTCATAATGTTCATTGCTAATGCTAAGTATTTAAAGCTGTTCATAATGTTCAAAATGTTCCCTGAGAGCACTAACTACCTAGCCTTAACAAACTTAAAAATTAAATAAAAAGTATTAATTACTCAAAGGATTGTAGGTCAAGTTCATCATCTTTAGTGAGAGCTACCAGCTGGGTATCATGAGCTAACCAGTCAGAAATTCTGGGGAGTTTGTTATATATTCATGCTAGCCAACTAGCTAACAAGAGCTAGTCTGAGAGGATTTGTGGAGATATTTATGTCACATTCATAGTTGTTAATAATGTTTGCTGTTAGAATTTACTAAATAGCTAATACAATTAGAGAAAATTTGTCCTTTCATTGTGGCATTTTTTTTAGTCAAGTTTTCATGTTACCCATCTAGACAGGACAGTATTTTAT
>JAQMCW010000004.1:5034107-5044720 GCA_030068335.1 Chrysichthys cranchii
AGGTGCAGCCAGGGACAGGGCATCAAAAACGGGGACTGTCCCTGGAAACCGGGGACATCTGGTCACCCTATACTAACCCCTCTCTCAGTGTTCATACTAGCATGAGGATACCTTGTACAATGAAGAGTACAATAACTTATCTAAAGTTGTAAAAATAAAATATAACTGGCTTTGAGAATGGGTAGTGATGTGAGTCGCTGAGTGATCACAGTTGCTTCTACAGCAGAAATTTGAGTACTCATACTGACAAAATAATCAAAATGCCCAATGAACCAAAGTGGAATCCAAAAACCAAAGTAGAGTCAAATACACAACATGGTAGTCAAAATTAATTCACGTTCAGAAACTACGCACATGCTAGGAATGGCAAAACTTCGTAATGAACTAATAAACAGGGGATATGTAAGTAGTCTGGAACCAGGAAGTACCCAGGAAGTAACTGGGAAGTAATAGTAGACATCAGGCTTGTATCCAGTAACAGCAACTTCTGGCCCTATGATGTTACATGTAACTTGGAGACAGAAGTTTACACAGAGTCGACATGGTGTCTGTGAGTCAGTGAGTTAGTATCAGTTAACGGCTAATACACTAATAGCATGTTGAAAATAGAAACATGGGATTGGTGCTTCTGTATCTCTTTGCTGTCATCCACAATGTCTTTCAGGGAACAGGATCTTGTCTTTATCCCCTTTGACATGGTTTTCTTTGGTTTGGATCAATCGGATTAGTATCAACGAACCACTTAAATGTCCTATTGTGGTCAATTCAGGAATGTAGAGGACACACACAGACACACACACACACATAACTGGCCAGCTTTTCCTCAGCCTGACCGTAATGATTAAGATGGTAGGTAGCAGATTACAGCCTGACTCGTCTCAATAGAACAGTTCGAACCTGAACAACACACAAATACATTTTCTCCGTCTCTTGAAACGATCAATATCAATGCCATGAGAGATCCGTTTGTGTTAGTGTGTGTGTACACTAATCCCTCTAATGCTGTTTATTTAGCAGTCAGACGTCTCCCCCGTGTGATCTATCATCATCATCACCGTCACTGTAATGTTTTTGTTTATGGAGATGCTCTCCCTTTCCATATATTAAAGCTGAAAGCTTGATGATGCATTGGCCAAACTTCACTCCTCACAGGGTAATTACATTCCCCTCTGTGCGCCATAACTCGCACTGATAGAGTCACTGAAAGGCTTCTTCATTTGCTGTCGGGTTTCAGGAGGGGAGAGAGACAAGGGGAGTGGAGTAACAAAGCCGCAGCCGTCTGTCATCTGAGTGACGAAGTGCAGAGAAATTACTGAAGCAGGCATTGAGCCTGAAAAACACAAGTTTTCTCATGATTTATCTCAAGTAACCTGGAGACAGGGTTTAAACTTCATACATAGTATGTCATAGAAGCACAACCCGGTGATCGCAGGGGCTATTCAAAGATAAAACGACATCAGTATGCCTTAATTATTGGCTTTAGTGGATTATTTTTGACACCAGTGATCATAAGAAAAATACGCTGAATGGTATATGTCAGAGATGTAGGGTGTGGGTGGACACGTGCGCAGGTGGGGAAGTAAGATCCATACTAGGGTTTATTATGATACCGAGGAGACAGACATACAAAACGGCAGGCAGAGTCGAGGTCAAGATCCAGGCTAAGGTCAAGCAGGGGCAAGCAAGAACGTAGAAGAATAGACAAGGCACTAAACTAGGAAACAGGCAGGATTCAGAAAGACAGGCAAAACAAACACGGGTTAACTCTTTTGGTACGGGAGTCATCTAAAGTCGACATGTAGGGGTTTGGCGCTACGGCCATGCATACATGTCTTCAATATTAAATAGTTCGACACTCAAGGTAATCTTTAGTAATATACTGTTCCTGTTGTGTGTCAGAGGACCATCTGGAGCACGTTGTTGACAAGCTATATTACGATATGCAGTAAAAATGCCACGGAAAGGAAAGTTTAGCAAGGAGGAGGTTCTGAAATTAGTGCTGGATGATATATCTGACCTGTCTGATAATGATTTTGACGATGCGGAGATGGATAGCGAGAGCGAAAATGAAACTGCAAGGGCTTCTAGCGATCTTGAAACTGACACCGCAGGGCCGTCTCCAAGGGGAAAAACTCGTCACGCTTCCACTTGTTCTGCTGCATCATGTACAGATAACACCATCTCAACAGTTTCTACTGGTGCAAAGTCAGCGCGATGGCCCGAATTTTCGCACAAAATATTCAGCACTAGGGACAAAGAAATTTTCTTTTCAGCACCTAAAGGGTTAAACAAGGCTTGGCAATAGTGTGGGGAAATGCAATCTAAAGCTTAGCAAAGTAGGTGTGCCTGAGTGAGTCTATTTATAGTCTGATAAGAAGTCCACATGCAAAACACCTCTAGTATCCCATGTGATGCTCGAGCATGGCGAGAATCCTCGTGCATGCGCAGGTGGCGCTGCGGAAGTGTTCTTGGAGCGGTGCGAGTACTTCAGAGTGCACCACTATTGGGAGTACCCAAAACGGGTGTGCTGTAAGTGCGCTCCGTGCGGGCAGATTCATGACCGTATAAAGAAGCAAGGCTGGGGCTGATTTCCTTTTAGCCCAGATCAGTGGATCAGTGATATTTCATGGTTGGATTAAATTGTATTATAATTTAATCTCCTTTTGAACTAATATTATTTTTGGACACATCTGTATTACATGACCAAGTTAGATTATTAACTTTATCATTTTTTTTTATCCAGAAGGCCATCGGAGGAGAAAGTAACTATAGATAGCCTGTGCATGCATGTGTGATCCAAGCACAAATTACACAAGAGAACAACCAAGCGAACCATATGTTCACTGTTGTATGGTTTGAATAAAATAGTTACAACCTTTTATGTTTATACTGTTTTCTTCACAGATGAATTACAGCACGAACCCTGTAGAGCATTATGGGCTTGAAACACTCCAACAATGTGGTTACTTGCAGGTCAGCTTCCTGGATGAATAAGTACCAGTGAACATTCAGGATCCTCAAAACCTCACTGTGTTGAGCTGGAAGAAAATGAAACTTTTGATTGTAGATTATGTATTCTATAATCTTAATTAAAGTAATACAAGTAAATCGACTGTACTCGCTGACGAGGCCTGTGACGAATTCTCAAGGTGTCGTATAGGGACCGAGTCGCAAATGAAAAAATACTTCGACGAGCAAATGGCCGCCCCCTAGCCAAAGGGGTCATGTGATGACTCCAGTTCGCAGGTCATATCCTACATCTACCTCGCACGCAGCCTGCCAAGGTCGCCATCACCTGGAATCCGAGTGTTCACATGGCGACGGATGTTCATCGATAACCTGAAAACCATCAACGTCAGCTGGGACGAAGCTGAGGAAACCGCGAACGATCGAAACCATTAGAGGACACTCGTTCCCCGGTGCGCTAATTGGCGTTGGAAGACCTAAGTACTACGTCCTAAAGTACTCGCTGACATAAGATAAAAGACATAAGATCAAGCCTGTAAACAATTAAAGATCCACTATGTAGGATTTAGGGGAATTTATTAGCAGAAATGGAATACAGTGTTCCCTGTACCCACGAGCGTCTGAGGCCGCGAGTAACTTGAGTCACAAGCATTTTTATTTAATAAAATCTCACTGTACCCACGAGCAATGTTTGGAGCCACGAGCGGTACCGCGAGTCCGCCTGCCTCGTTATCTCTATATGCATAAACAATGGGGAACAGGGGAAACTTGCCCACGCAGGTCAGCGGCGGTCAGTCGCTCACAGCATCTTGTGTTGTTAGCATCTCTTTGAGACCACGTGAACTATTTTTGTGATTTTGATTTCTTTCGAATGCTTCAGCGGCTCATTCTAACAGCTGTTTTGTGTATCCGTGACATGCCACCAGAGCGGCGCTATGATACGTATGTTTACATCCACTCTTGTAAATGTATGAATGTTTTTTTTTTTTTTAGATAAAATGCTTCTATTATGCTGAAAAATATGATATTCTCAATCAATACTACTTATATTGTCACTAAAAGCTGAATTATTGTGCCCATAAATGTTTTGTATGGAGGTATTTTGGGGCCGGAAAACCAATTAATCCCTCTCCTATTATTCCTTATGGGAAAAATTGTTTGTACCCAAAAGAAATTGTCCCCACGAGCTGTGTCTTCAAACCAATTACGCTCGTGGGTACAGGGATCACTGTATATTATTCTTAAGTGTGTTTTCCTTAGTGTATAATCACCTGTAACTATGAACCATTGTGTTTTCATAAGCTTAGAATGAGCCCGTTATATCTACACAGTGAGCAGGTCCATTTCTACAGAGCCGCCAGGTTGCGCCGCTACAGTAGCCCAAAATGGACAAACCTCTAGAGAGTGCCTTCAGTGCTTCCTGTTTTCACAAGTGTCAGCGTGAATCTGATCACTGACAAGTTTGAGGATCCGAATTTAGAAAAATGAAAGACTTATTAATTAGCACAGAAAAACACAAAGGAGTGTGAATGTAAGTAATTGGAAGTACACTACAGGCACCTGGCGGCCACCGTATCCGGAAAGGGGTGGGGGTGGGGGTTGGGGGGTGTAAGAGGGGGGCATTCAGGTGGTTGTAATTAACTGAATCCTACAAATATTATTGCAAGTGACTATTAACCACATGTAGTCCTGGCTTATAATATTCGGTGTTATAATTTTCACATCTATGAATTATTCAGTACCTAGATTGGACATTTTAGGAAAGTGGTTAGTGAGGAGTGTGAGAGTTTAAGTGGTCAGCTGTGCCGCTTCAAGTATGTAAGTGATTCAGTAGGTGTCCTGTGTCGTGTGTGTGTGTGTGTGTGTGTGTGTTAGTGCATGAGTGTGTGTACATGCATATCTGCTCACACGCCTGCAGCTTAGCACGTGTCTAAGGGCATGGATCACATCCCTACCCAAATCATGTAAATAATGAAACAAGGGACAAAAGCTATTTCATCTTTGTAAGGTTAATGAGCTATATGTTAATTGGATTCGCATCCAAGCTTATTTGGTGTAATTTAAATGCCAAGACGAATTATCACAGGAAGCAAAGTAAAACATTCTGCGTTCGTGTTTCGCAATGATATACAAACGGCGGGAATTAGCCGAGAGTGCTTATCAGTCATAAGTCATATTTAAGCCCTATTTAACAGGCCTTTGGTCCCATGTGGTGCTTGCTTGCGGGTGCCCCATTATTTTGTTTGTTCATTTGCCCTGCCCTGCAAAAACTGTGCGTATGGTGGCGTGTGTTAAAGTGTGTATGTGAGTGCGCCCCGTGTGCGCTCTGGTCTGACGGACTGTCAAAAGATGCAATAAATGCCGGCTGATTTCTTCCCTAAAGTCTTTCTGTCATGGTGGAAGATGAGCGGCCCTGCGCGATTCTCCTCTCCAACAGCTGCTGGGGTATTTTTAGCAGGCATTGTATGTGTCTGGCCTGTGCTCAACCCCTGATAAACATCTAGAGAGAAAAAGAGAAAGAGCGAGAAAGAGAGAAAAAGAGTGTGTGTGTGTGGGGGGGGGGTGGTCCCTGTGGTGTACCAATCCTGCTTATATTACAGTTGCACATCATGTTTGCGTGTGATTATTTTTATATCCTGACAAATTGATTTGCTTCCTTACCATAAAACTCCACGTTGAACCATGCGGTATCATCTAACCTCCTTGGTAATGCAATCACACCCACGACACGGTGTTCCTGAGCAACTGAGAGCGTGTTTGTGTTTGTTTTGTGTAATTGACACTTCACAACAGCAGTTAGAACATTTATTAAAGTGCCTAAATCGAATAAGCTTGCATGTGGCAAATGAAAAAAAAAACCCACACACAATGAAGAAAGAAACACTTCTGGTAAGCTATATTTAACCGCAATAATTCTGCTAGCCTTTTCTGTCCGTTACAAATAAGCAAGATCACAAGAGCAAGAGTGCCGCTGTACAGAATATCAGCACTGCTGCCATTCGTCTGTAGGTAATCAGCCGTGCCGATATTCAACACAACAGCATGGTTGCAAGTGTGTAATGGTGAATCACCGACATATCAGACACAATATGGCCAAATATTGGGGTTTATTTTTGTTTCATTGAACTATTGACAGCATGCTGTAAGTGTAGTGATGGTTTCAATGTGACAAACTAGTGTTTAATGTTTGCTAATACAAAGAGTGACATGTAATAGTGCTGTCAAACTAAATAGCAGCAGTGCTGGGATGCCGCTTGTCCAAGTAAATGTGACCCGTGCTGGCATATTGAGTCGGAAGGAGGCAATTTTCAAAAGTGAGTTATTGTTACTTCCACATTGTGCACCTAAAGACCTTCAAAATGAGGCGTGGCTTGTTGAAATCAGACAAAAATGACCGAGTTACATCCATCTGAAGTCGACTACGTCTAATAGGGTTTGGAAACTCGCTTTCCATTGGTTCATAAATGCGTCATCAGAAGTTATCAGGAAGTAGAAGAACTATGCTTCACAACGATACGAAACATGGGTAGGGGGATTCCCCCGTCTCGCCGCGAGCGCGTGGTGAAAAACACAGATTTTTTGTGGAATATTACGCCAAAGGACTAATTAATAAAGACATACGAAGGAACATAATGAACAAAACCTTAAAATAAAAGTAGTTTGAGATGTTTTCTTGCTGTTTTATCATGGGGATCAATAAACGAAAGCTTTATGGACTCATTTTTGAGAAAATCTCATTTCGACCAAAACCGTGTTTTGCCTCTTAGCTCATAATTAGCCTTTGCGCATTCCGACTCATTTTGCCAGTATGGGTCACAAATTAGTTGACTGTTGGATAAAACGCATTATAACATTCTCAATTTCTCGAATCTTATTGGCCATTAGGTGTTGCCGGTTCATTTTTCCATTACATTACATTCCAGGCATTTAGCAGGCGCTCTTATTCAGAGTGACGTCCAACGAATGCAAAAAGGCAAGTACAAGAATAGCAGAACTTCTAGGCAAAAAAGTTCATGTGCCGACCGAATAAGTGCCAGAGTAACACCTAGTGTAGTATTCTGTAGAAGGACCAATCAGCTACCAGCAATTAAAATGGAGCTATCCATAAATGAGCGTAAATATACGTAAATACACAATAGCAGAAACCCAACTAAAAGGAGAACAAAACCAACAGCAAACGCAAATACATCGTGACTAGGCTAGACCGAGTGAAGCCTGGGTTGCGACGGGATTACACAGTGGACAGGGAAGCAGGGGAGAGGTACAGCCTGAACAGGTCGGTCTTCAGTTTTAATGTACTCATTCTGACACTTGAAAAGTGATAAAGGGCCTTCTTTGATCGGTGCTCCACATAATTTCATTGAAAGCATTCTGTTTGTCATATGACAAAGAAAAACAATCCGTTTCCTACAAGGAGGTGTTTGTTTAACATTTATGGAGGAATTCTCCAGCGTCAACGCTGTTTAAAACTCATTTTTTTAGGTTTTCCACCATAGGAAAGTCTTCCAGACAGAGAAGATTGACATTTCTGAGTCGCACGACAAACAGGTTCTTGCGCTTGGTAAATGGGAAAAGCAGTTATTTATTCATGTAAGCTATTTATGACATAACGGTAATAATACTGTTGTGTAACCAGTCATTTTATGTCCAATTTATAACGAACGGAATAAGAGACGATGATTACGTATTCTTCCAGCTGTGTATTAAACTGTCCACAAGGTCAACACGTCAGCCCACTTACATAAGGACATCTTAATCCCAGCCAAGCTCGGATATCGCCACTGTTATGACAGTCTTGATTATGAAACATGTTGTTCTATTAGAAAAGACGAAGAAACTATCAGGATTATGACATAATGAAGGACGGCGTTATGTCATCCTTATGTCGAGGGTTCAAATCGAGTGCTAAGCAAATTCCTATTGATTTTGTATTCCATATGATATTGTTTTATACAATTATTATAGCACCACATATTTTTTGCAATCCTTGTTCACACACACACACACACACATACTTGTACAGTGGACCCTCAGCTCACAAACGCATTAGATGGCGAACAAATCGACGTACGAACTAAATTCCTGAGCAGAACTGATACTGGCTGATGAGCAAATCCTCGAGTGATGTACAGGAAGCTAACCCACGCTTCACAGCTCAAACATTCGGTTCCGGTCAAGCACTCGTGGTGTGAACGCATTCAACGCATTTTTTTGTCATGTTACTCTGCATTTTTGCTCTATAAGCTTCATTACGGGTCCCAAGAAAGCAGAAATGGTAGTGAGAGTAAGAAGCCTAAGCGTATAACAGAATGAAATAATCGCAGAACATGAGAAGCGCCCCCATATCCCTCCACCACCGTCCACCCACACCAGCAACTACGTATCCACCGCAAAGGTGACGTGCATTAAAAATCATCTGTTTATTTCATTTAGGTTTATTTTTCTAGAATTAAGGTTATTTTAATTTTATTCTATGTTTTATTTTATATAAACGTACAAGGACACACACAAACAGCTGCACAGAAGCAAGCAAGTAAATGTAAGTGAAAAGTAGGACATTCAAAAAGAAACCTTTGAGTAAGACAGCTTCACCCAGATGGACGGTTACACGCACACAACCACACACACACACACACACACACACACACACACACACACGCACGCACACATACACACAAGTGAAACTTTCACACCCTATTTAACAAGGCCTGCCAGTTTGCGATGTCCCACGTCAGCTCTGTGTCACGGTTCCGTGTCACAAGCTAGAACACAGCAGAAGCCCGAACAGCGCTTCATATTCAACTTTTCCAAACACACTCATCCGGAGGTACTGACCGATATTTCAAACTTTACACAGCCTTTTATTTGGCCTTATAAAAATTGATCTGAATGCAGCGTGTGTGTGTGGGTGTGTGTGTGTGTGTGTGTGTGTGTGTGTGTGTGTGTGTGTGTCTTATGAGTGAGCTGTTTGGATAGTGCGTTTTGGTAATAATGCTGCATTAGCGAATCATAGGCTAGGCAGGCTGTTGCCATGGTGATGAGTTAACCTTAAGGGTGGATGTGTAATTGCAAGAGCTTGAAGGTGCACATAAAAAAAAGCTCATTTACGGGGTGGGGGGGAGGTGGCAATATGCTGCAGAGTAACGTAACACACACACACACACACACACATGCACACGCAACCAGGATTGTAGGGCAGGTGTGGCATGAGCATGTGTGTGTGTGTGTGTGTGTGTGTGTGTGCTGCCTGACCCAAGTGAAACCGTTCATTGTGTTAATGGTCTCAGATGTGATGTATAATAGATGGGCATCAAAGTGTAATTAGCTGCTGTTGTATTTCAGCCTGAGGTGTGCTTTACCCGAACAACGACAACATTTACTCACTTCCACTTCAACACGCCAGCATGTGTGAACAGCCCACACACACACACACAAATACTCACACACACACACACACACACACACAAATATACAAATACACACAGACACAAATACACACACAAATATACAAATACACACAGACCTAAATACACACACACACACAGACACAAATACACACAGACCTAAATACACACACACACACCTAGAAATACACAAACACACACACACACACACACACAAATACAAACACACACACACAAATACACAACCACAAATACACACACAGACACAAATATGCACACACAAAACACACACAAATACATGCATACAAATACACACACAAATACAGACACAAATACACACACACACAAACACAGAGACACAAATACACACACAGACACAAATACACACACACAAACACACACAGACACAAATACACACAAACACACACACACAAATACATACACACACACACAGAGACAAATATGCACACACAGACACAAATACACAGACACACACACACACACACACACACACGCTTGCTAAAATCTATAACAGTGAATATTCAGTTCATCGTACTGAGGAAAACCTACAATCACTTATCAGAGTTAGACAGCGAACCCAGTGCTAAACATAAGACTAACAGGGAGGCATCCATGTTTCTCCCCCCACTTAGGAGCGCGAAGGTTTAAATAAAATTAATTAATTAGTTAATCCATTAATTAATAATAATAATAAAGAAAGATGACCTCCTGCTTTTGAGGCAAGTGATATGCAGCGTTATTTACCGTCTGCTTTCTTTTAACGTCTGCCTCAGGGCTGATTTTTTCCCCTCCCCGACTGGCCAACATTCCCACAGCAATGACTTCTGCAACAAAGGTATTTTTTTGTTTTGTTTTAATGCTCATTTGACCCTAGTGGAATAAATAAGAGTGTCAAAAATACTTGCAAAATAATCAGTTCAGATTTAACAGTAACTGCTGATGCCTGGTGACTGAGCCGAAAAGAAAACATGATTTACGCTCGCGAACGTGTCGGATGGCGAACAAATCGATGTACGAACTAAACTCCCCAAACAGATTTTGCACCGACTGCTGAACAAATCCTCGCCTGACGTACAGACAGCCGACCCACGCTTCACGCCACAAACATCCAGTTCCGGTCAAGCACTCGGTGTGAAGGTGTTCAACGCATTTTTTCGTTGTGTTTCTCTGCGTTTTTGCTCTATAAGCTTCATTACGGGTCCCAAGAAAGTGGAAATGGTA
>JAQMCW010000004.1:5067964-5078370 GCA_030068335.1 Chrysichthys cranchii
CATGCGCGACTGAACGAATCACTCGTACGAGACGACTCGTTCTTCCCGAGTCACATTAAAGATTCGTTCAAAATGAATGAATCGTTCAAGAACGACCCATCACTAGTTCATGGGTCAGTCTATTTATAGTCTATATAATTAGTCCTATTGTCCTCTGGCATGCACCGCTATTGGGAATGCCCGAAAATGGGTCCATGACAGATCCATGACAGAGAGCAGGAGAGAGCAGGAGGATTATTGTGTGTTACTTTCAACACAACTCACAGTCACTGCAGTCTGTCCGCTCAATGGAATCTTTTTCTTTTCGTGCGACTTTAACAAGGAACCTATGCAATGAGAGCTGCTTTTGCCTCCTTTTGAGGATTTCATGGAAATGCGACATTGCATCGTTTATATGCTCGTGCGGAAGCCACAACCCTGCAGTGAGTGAGAGAAGTTGTGATCACCTGCGGCTCGGCAGACGAATACTACTCATATTGCAAAACATCGCTTGTTAACCAAGTTACTCGCAATCCAAGGTTCCACTGTGTTCTGTCTTCACAGAATAACTGGTGCCTTACCTTTCTAATGAAATTCTGTCCTGCTTTTCTGCTGGCTTGAACCTGTTTCATGTCAGCCTGGCCATGGACATGGTCTGTTTCTCAATATATTAACTTTTCACTCATTGGCCCAAGATTTCCCGGGTCATA
This sequence comes from Chrysichthys cranchii, assembly GCA_030068335.1. Classification (NCBI taxonomy): domain Eukaryota; kingdom Metazoa; phylum Chordata; class Actinopteri; order Siluriformes; family Claroteidae; genus Chrysichthys; species Chrysichthys cranchii. Next base: position 5,068,654 of record JAQMCW010000004.1, read on the forward strand.
TCTAAGTGTGTTATATATTTCACTGTGCGATAGAAGTCTTGGCAGAGCTGGTTACTTTTTCCTTATTCATCACTATCAAGAAAGGTCAACTTGATGCATCTGTCCACCAGCTAAGGAATCAGAACCCATAAACTACTGTCATTTTTCTGTGCTCTCTCTCTGTCTATCTCTCTGTCTCTCTATCAATCTATCTCCTGTGCTCCTTCTCATTTATTCCCCTTGTTCGGTACATAAATCAAACCTTCTCAAACCTAATTTGGTAAATCAATTAAACCTGTAATCTTAATTTCAACAAAACGCTTATATGTTCTGAAACCAGGTTCATATTCGGTCATTGTCCAGAAAGCAGAAGAGGAAGTCAGTCAAAAGGAGGGGGAGAGGGATGTACTGTATGCATGTATGGTGGTGGAACTCCATTCACCGTTCAGGAGTGTTAAGGGAAGGGAGGAAGGAAGGACAGATAGAAAGAAGAAAGGAATGAATGAATGGCCAAACAAACGAATTAATGAATGAAAAAACAGTTTAAAGTAGTGGAACTCAGTTCACTGTCCAGGAATAATGGAGTGTGGAAGGAAGGAGGGAAGGAGGAATTAAAAAATAGAAGAAAGAACACTTTTGAAGAACAGTTGAATATGAAAGGAAGGAAGGAAGGTTTATTGTGGTGACACGAAAGAAAGAAAGAAAGAAAGAAAGAAAGAAAGTGATTGCTATGCCATCATATATACGTATATAATATTTCTTTTTTGCCTGCAGTTTCCAAATCCATTGTCTATACATGTATATTTTAATGTATAATATACCTCAAGCATAAACAGATGATGTTTACTGATCAGCCATAATAGTAAAACTATGTGCCTAATATTATGTAGGTCCTCCTTGTGCTGTCACACAGCTCTGACCCATTAAGGCATGGACTCCACAAGATCTCTGAAGGTGTACTGTGGTATCTGGCACCATGACATGAGCAGCAAGATCCTTTAAGTCCTGAAAGTTAGACAAGTGAGGTGGGGCCTCCATGGCCCGGACTTGTTAGTCCAACACATCACACAGATACTCCTTCATATTGCAATGTGGGGAATTTGGAGGCCCAGGCAACACCCTGAACTCATTGGCATGAAGAGGTGTACTTGGTCTGCAACAATGTTTAGGTAGGTGGTGCATGTCAATGTAACATCCACATGAATGCCAGGATACATGGTTTCCCCACACATGTATCACACACCCAGAGCCAGAGCATCACACTACCTTCATCCCATAGTGCATCATGATGCCGTTTCTTCTCCAGGTAAATGACATGCATGCACCTGGCCGTCCACATAATGTAAAAGAAACCATGATTCATCAGACCAGGCCACCTTCTTCCATTGCTCCATGGTCTAGTTCTAATGCTCATGTGCCTATTGTAGGTGCTTTTGGTGATGGACAATGGTCAGCTCTGACCAGTCTGCAGCTATGCAGTAACATACACAGAAAGCTGAGGTGCACTGTGTGTGGCACCTTTCGATTATAGCCAGCATTAACAATTCCAGCTGTTTGTGCTAAAGTAGCTATTCTGTGGGATCAGACAAGACAGGCTAGCCTTCGCTCCCCATGTGCAATAGCCTTAGGTGCCCATGACTCTGTAACCAGTCCACTGGTTCTTCTTCTTTGGATCACTTTTGATAGGTACCAGCCACTGCATACTGGGAAACAGTCCCCGAGGCCTGCCGTTTTGGTGATACTCTGACCCAGTCATGTAGCCATCCCAGTTTGGCCCCTGTGAAAGTCGTTCAGAACCTTACACTTGCCCATATTTCCCTGCTTCCAGAACTTTGAGAACTGAATCTTTATTTTTGTCTAACATGTTCAACCCCTTGACAGGTGCCACTGTAATGAGATAATCAATGTTATTCACTGTCACTGGCTTTAATGTTGTGGCTGATTGGTGTATAATATAGTTCAGGTATAAATGGATGATATATAATATAGTTCAGGTATAAATGGATGATATGTAATATAGTTCAGGTATAAATGGATGATATATAATATAGTTCAGGTATAAATGGATGATATATAATATAGTTCAGGTATAAATGGATGATATATAATATAGTTTAGTTATAAATGGATGATATATAATATAGTTTAGTTATAAATGGATGATATATAATATAGTTCAGGTATAAATGGATGATATGTAATATAGTTTAGTTATAAATGGATGATATGTAATATAGTTTAGTTATAAATGGATGATATGTAATATAGTTCAGGTATAAATGGATGATATTTAATACAGTTCAAGTATAAATGGATGATGTACTGTATATATAATAGAGTTAAGGTTTGGGGCAGTAATCAAATATCCCATCCAGAAGGCCATTCTCCACCTGTTATTCCCTGCTAACATCATATGACCTGTTCATTTAAGAACACTGACTTGTTCCATAAAGGACACATCACTTACAATAAAGAGACATCAGCATTCAGTGTACTGAACACACGAGCTTGTTTCTATTCATATCACTTGCGACTGTGAGGCTGATCTTCAGTGAGTCGGTGAAATGAGGCCTGTATTGTTTCATGAAATCTCGCCGGTCTTTTGTACGTGCATGAATGTTTAATGAGCAAGTGAATGGCTTGTAGACTTGGATAAAATTGAAGTATAGAGAACAGTGTTCGGGGCAAATGGCTCTCACGCTTCACTACGTTTGATGCAGGATTTCAGGCTTTCAGCTGGGGTATACAACGGATGTTCCCAGCATGACTTTATTTCTCAGCACAGCTGTGGAGGAAAATATTCCAGAGTGCTACCATTTTATCATGCATTAGTGGTGTGTGTGTGTGTGTGTGTGTGTGAGAGAGAGAGAGAGAAATGTATGTTTGTGGTACATGCATAGATCAGACATACAGGATGTCATCATGAATGTGTTCATATCAAATATAAGCACACCAGAGATCAAGGCAAATTGCAGCAATATTTTCTCTCTCTCTCTCTCTCTCTCTCTCTCTCTCACTCACACACAGACACAAAAACACACACACACAGGATTACAAATACACTGGGGCTGTGGGAGAGCCAGCGAGTGTGATATTGACTGCTGAGACGTGCGTTTCTCATGAATGGAGGTCAACAGGGAGGAACACAGTGAGAAACAGAGACAGCGATCTATTCATGTGTCCCACTGTGCACCTCATATCCACAGCTCTCTCTCTCTCTCTCTCTCTCTCTCTCTCTCATATACACACACACACACACACACACACACACACACACACACACACACACACACACACTTGTAGACATATAGGCATAATTTGAACAAATAAAACCACCCAAACATAAATAGGGATTATTCACACTTTACTGCTCTCTGTCTCTGTCTCTCTCTCTCTCTCTCATGTAGTCTTCCTCATTTATTTAACCGTATCCCCCTTTTAAACCTGTGAATGTAATCTTAATAGAAAGAAAGAAAGAAAGAAATGGTGACACTGGAGACTCCTTTCATGAATTAATAAGCCTGCTCAGTGTTCATGTCTTTTTAACCGATGCTGTATGTTTTTCTTGTAATGTGTTATTATTAGACTCAGATTATGTAGAACATTCAAATCCCTAAGTTGATACTATAGAAGTGATAAAGAAGAAACATATTACTCTAACCCTTTTGTTTGCATTAGAGCCAACAGTATTGTCAGAGCTGTGAAAGAAAATTGATCCACACCTTTTGACCAATCAGATTCAGGATTTCAGCAGTGCTGTGGTGGAATATAGTGCTCTAAAGCAGAACATGTGTATGTGTTTGGAGCTTAAATATCATGACCCCACCTCCTCCTCACAATCTTCCCTGGTTAACGCTGTACCGATGCATGACCTGCAGCTTCTATCACTACTTTTTTTCTCCAGGTGTCAGTTGAAGTCTCTCCTCTATGCTTGAGCTTATATTCATCACCATGTCAGGGCATGGAAAAGTAATATATTTTCTTTTCTTTCTTTCTGTCTTTCTTTTTTTTTTGCCTTTTTTTTTTTTTTTTTTTTTTAAAGGCTTATTACTACCTCAAAGATTGACTCAATTTGTGTTTCTTATGGTTCACCTTTTTACTCCTGCTATATTTAGGAGCAAAATTTCCTGACATTTTCTCCTTTCTGACATTTCCTATAATTTCTAGGAAGTGTTCGCTTCTTCAGTTTCACCCGTCTTCTCTCAGCACACTGTCTGTCCGTCAGAAACCCTGCTTCGTCTAAAAGCTTTCTTAGTGGTCTGCGGTGCCTTTTCATCTGCGCCTCTTCTCTGTACTTCACTCCCTTGCGTTCCTTCCTTCTGCTGGTGCTGCTGCTTGAAGCCGACAATCCCTAGATAGCAATAAGAAATCAAGACCGCTGCCTTCAGTTTCAGAGAAAGCCCATGCCTTGCACATGAGGGGACAGTGTGTATTTTACACCGATCATTAGATAGAAATTTACATGAATGCATTTTCTGTCTGTGATGACAGAAAGCAAGATAGGAGAGCAGAGGTGGGACAGAAAAAAACACCGCAGAACAGAACAAAACAAAATGCATCAGATCAGAACAGCATGGAGTGGAACAAAACAGAACAGAATGGTACAGAGCAGAACACAACACAGCAGAACAGAACCATATGGTATGAAGCAGAATAGGACAGAACAATACAGACCAGAATATAACATGGCAAAATGCAGCAGACCAGAACCATATGGAGCATAGAAGAATAAGTGAGAAAAAAAAGGAACAGAATACGGCAGAAGGCAGCAGAACAAAACAGGATGGAGTAGAACACAGCAGAAACAATACAGAACATAATGCAGTGGAATACAGGATACCATGATAGAATGCATCAGAAGAGAGTGAAGCAAACGCAGAACAGTACAGCCCAGATCATCACAAGGCAAAATGCAGCATACCAGAACCTGAATACTGAGAAGAACACAACAGAACAGAACAGAATGCAGCAGAACAGAAGTGAGTGGAACAGAACAGACCAGTGCACAGCAGATCATAACACAGCAGAACAGAACAATTCAGTTTCAGTATCAGATCACACCGTGGCAGAATGTAGCAGACTAGAACCATACAGAGAACAGAACACAGCAGAATGCCACAGAACAGAATGGACTGTAAAAGAACAGAACAGTACAGAGCAGAACAATGTATAGTTCTGTGGCATTCTGCTCTGCATGGTTCTGTTGTGTTCTGCTCTGTATGGTTCTGTTGTGTTCTGATCTGTATGGTTCTGTTGTGTTCTGCTCTGAATGGTTCTGTTGTGTTCTGATCTGCATGGTTCTGTTGTGTTCTGCTGTGCATGGTTCTGTTGTGTTCTGCTCTGTATGGTTCTGTGGCATTCTGCTGCATTCTGTTGTGTTCTGATCTGCATGGTTCTGTTGTGTTCTACTCTGTATGGTTCTGTTGTGTTCTGCTCTGTATGATTCTGATCTGTATGGTTCTGTTCTGTTCTGCTCTGAATGGTTCTGTTGTGTTCTGCTCTGTATGGTTCTGTGACATTTTGCTACATTCTGTTGTGTTCTGCTCTGTATGGTTCTGTTGTCTTCTGCTCTGTATGGTTCTGTGGCATTCTGCTGCATTCTGTTGTGTTCTGATCTGCATGGTTCTGTTGTGTTCTACTCTGTATGGTTCTGTTGTGTTCTGCTCTGTATGATTCTGATCTGTATGGTTCTGTTCTGTTCTGCTCTGAATGGTTCTGTTGTGTTCTGCTCTGTATGGTTCTGTGACATTTTGCTACATTCTGTTGTGTTCTGCTCTGTATGATTCTGTGGCATTCTGCTGCATTCTGTTGTGTTCTGCTCTGTATGGTTCTGATCTGTTCTTTTCTGTATTGTTCTGTTGTGTTCTGCTCTGTAATGGTTCTGTTGTGTTCTGCTCTGTATGGTTCTGTTGTGTTCTACCCTGTATGGTTCCGTGGTATTCTGCTACATTCTGTTGTGTTCTGCTCTGTATGGTTCTGTGGCATTCTGCTGCATTTTGTTGTGTTCTGCTCTGTATGGTTCTGTTGTGTTCTATTCTGTATGGATCTGTTTTGTTCTGCTCTGTATGGTTCTGTTGTGTTCTGCTCTGTATGGTTCTGATCTGTATGGTTCTGTTGTGTTCTGCTCTGTATGGTTCTGTGACATTTTGCTACATTCTGTTGTGTTCTGCTCTGTATAGTTCTGTTGTGTTCTGCTCTGTATGGTTCTGTTATGTTCTGCTCTGTATGGTTCTGTGGCATTTTGCTGCATTCTGTTGTGTTCTGCTCTGTATGGTTCTGATCTGTTCCTTTCTGTATGGTTCTGTTGTGCAGCATTCTGTTCTGTTCTGTACACATCATTCAGAGCAGAACGGAATGGAGTGGAACACAAAGAAAGTGAAATGAAGCAGAACAGAATAAAACACAACAGGCTAATGCTGGTAGACTCACATGACCTTAGCAGTTCTGGGTGTTTTGCAGCTGCACAAAAAGCTTTTGGTGTGTTTGCAGCTGTAATTGCCTGTTTCCCTGACAATCGTTTGCAGTTGTTATGTACTGCAGGGCTGTTAATGGGGCAGAGGTGATTGAAGATGCACACTGTGTGTGAGCCTGCTGCTTTTCAGCCTCCTCCAGATCCTGTCCGTGTGTGCGTGTGTGTGTGTGTGTGTGTGTGTGTGTCTTTGTGTGTGTGTGTGTGTGTGTGTGTGTGTGTGTTTGAGAGAGAGAGAGAGAGAGAGAGAGAGACAGAGCAAGAGAGAGAAAAGAAAGAGTGATTTCACACTGCAGAGGCAGGAAGTTAGCACACCCAGAGGACACATCCATGCTCACATACACTTTTATTGCTGATTGTTTGGCCCTTTGCTGGCTGCTTTAATGAAACATTACTATTGCAGTAGCACAATAAAACTTCCCGTCTCTGCCACCTTCTTTACTTTCTTATTCTTCTCTTCCTCTCTCTCTCTCTCTCTCACACACACACACACACACACACACACACACACACACACACACACACACACACACTGCCTTGCACATCCGCCAGAGATGTAACCAAATACGAACACATTATTCAGAAAGAAAAGATCATGTGCTCTCAAGAGATAGAGATATGAAATATAGATATGAACAGGAAGTGTGCTCTTTTTTGGGTTCAGGTGTGCATCACGACTGGGATCATGATAGGATATCAAAACATCATGCAGGTAGATTTTCACTTTTATTTTTGTGTGAGCGGGCAGTCAAATATGAAACACACACAACAAAGAAAGCTTGCATTCATATTTGCTGATGCATTCACAATGTTCATTCAACCTTAGTCTAGTCTGTCTGGTCAGGGTAACACTAATTTAGCTCTTAATCTGTTTATATTTTGGGAAGATACAGTAGGACCTCGACTCACGAACTTAATTTCTTCTGAAACTCTGGTTGTAAACCGATTTGTTCGTGACAAGAATCAATTTTTCCCATTGAAATGAATGTAAGCACAATTAATGAATTTTAGCCCTCAAAACATGTTTTTAAAGTATATTATCGGTTTATGTGTGTTTTAATGCACGTTACCTTCGCAGTGGCTATGTAGTTGCTGGTGTAGGTGGACGGTGGCGGAGGGATATGGTGGTGGTTCTCATATTTTGCGATTATTTATTTCTTTATTTCAACTGATCTACGCTTAGGCTTCTTACTCTCACTACCATTTCCACTTTCTTGGGACCCATAATGAAGCTTATAGAGCAAAAATACAGAGAAACACAATGAAAAAATGCGTCGAACACGTTCACACCATGAGTGCTTCAATGGAACTGAATGTTTGTGCCACGAAGCATGGGTTGGCTTCTTGTACGTCAGTCGAGCATTTGTTCGTCGGTCGGTACAAAATCTGTTTGGGAATTTAGTTCGTACGTCGATTTGTTCGCCATCCGACGCGTTCGCGAGCCGAGGGTCCACTGTATATATGTTAGGCAGGTACAAACGATATAATGCACCAAGTTTACATTTGAGACCACTTATGAACTGGATAGAAGTAGCTGAGGTTGAGGAATTGCCAGAGTTTACGAACCATACTGACAGAGTCAGCATTTCTCTATCTGTCTGTCTGTCTGTCTGTCTGTCTATCTATCTATTGCTCCTGTTGTAGTTTAGATCACCCCCACGTTGGGTTTAAATCCTATTCCAGCTATAGCTATGGATATTTGGTGAACTATATTATTTAGAGATCAGTCCCAGTCTCAGTGAGACATTTTATCAGTGTCAAAGACATTATTTGCAATTTTAAACATAGGAAAGAAACATTTTAAAGATTTAAAGACCTAATTACTGTGAGGTGTGTAATAACACTCTGTACGTCCGTGCCTCATGTTTTCCCGCACTCCCTCCCTTCTCCTATCTTACAGCACCAGTTGCTGGGAGGAGTGTGTGAGTTTGTGCGTGCTGTGCTTGAATTTCCTGCCAGCTCGCGATTCAGTTCTGGAGAGCTGTTTTTATTTTTACCACCCAGAGAAAATAAATCTGGTTTCTCCGCTTCTGGCGGTAAAGAAGTGATCGCCCAGGGCCTCGGCTGTCTTTCCCTACTGCGTCCACATGCTCAAGGAAGAAACAGTGCAGATTTAATGCTCGCCTGGTGGAGAGCTGCTCAGATACACGAGTCATTTTTATTCCTAGACTTCCTCTACCACTGTGGATTTCATCAATACGATGCACTAGAACATGGGAACGTGTTACAATGCTCATACTTTATATGTATTAATATTATTAATGATTATATATTGGGTATAATGTCAGAGATCAGCATTCAAGGTTAAAACACTATTCAGCTTTTTCAAGGTTTTATTTGAATATTGTGTGCTTCACTTATACATGACTATAGTTCAAAAGCTTTAGACAATAAGTGATATAAAATCTCTATACAATTCAATTTAATTCAATATCTTAATACTAAGAATTGCTGGCAAACCCAAGGGGGGGGTTACTACTATATAAGACTGTGTTTTTTCGTGTGTGTGTGTGGAGACACACACACACACACACACACACAAAAGGATGCAGATTATAAATGACTTCATCACTTTCTCAGCTGTATTGAGACTTTTTAATAGACAATATTTAGCTTTTTAACTAATCTAATTATTGCAAAAAATACTGAATCGCTATAAAATTATATAAGTCTTGTTCACTATAAGATTTTAAGGTTTTCTTAAATATGCAAATATGAAAATAAAAATTTTAAATAACCATTTAAAATATCACCTTGTTTATTATTATTATAACCAATAAATGAGTTATTATATAGTAATAACAGATTAACAAACAAGAGGATTTAAGGATAATTACTGGTAGTCCTCAAGTTATGATGGAGATGCGTTTGGCCACACCCATCGTAAGTCGAAAATAGGTGTTAGGGTATAACTTAAGAGCTACTTAGCGATAAGAAGGTTTTGGGAAACCCGGCCCTGGGCTGCAAGAAGGACACGGAAGATGTTCAACCCCAAGCCACTGCACTATCTCTAAATGTCACTGCTGCCGTATGAGGACGTGCATTGTCATGGTGCAGCAAGACTGTTTTGGACAGCGTTCCTCTTCTTTTGCTGTGAATTGCAGATTTAAGTTCACCTGGAAGTACACGGACAATGCCCGGATGCCTCAATTTCTCCCGCAACTCATAGGAGTTACCTTGTGTATCGGTGTCCTGTACAGTGCATTACCGCAGGGTTTTTTGTGTGCTTCAAGAGCTAATTTTAATTCAAAAGCATGTCTTCTACAGGA
>JAQMCW010000004.1:5084449-5096117 GCA_030068335.1 Chrysichthys cranchii
CCTGTTTCTGACACTCTCTCGTCTCCCTCACACCAGCCACGATTCTTTTCAAAACTAAAGTGCAGGCTATTTTGTTTTATGTATTTTTACTTTATATTTTGTATTAATCATTTTTATATAAATATTTCTTGGTTGTGGAACAAATGATCTGAGTTTCCATTATTTCTTATGGGGAAACCCGCTTTGATATACGAGACATTTGAAGTACAAGCACGTCTCCAGAACGGAGTATGCTCGCAAACCAAGGTTCCACTGTAGTTGTGCAACCAGTGCCAACAGTAACATTTTTGCCCACAGCGGTGTGAAATAAGCGGAAACTCACACATGAAGCGTTGTGCAATATTATCTGGATTTTATAACACATTGTCATACCATATTATTTCAAGGAAAGCAAAATATTGTAATAAAGTGTTGTTATTTTGGTCATATAGCATGTTTTTCACCATGGGGTCAAACTGACTCCATGGTACCAAGAATATGACTTTTTTTCATGGTACCAGAGCAGGGTTAAATTGGGATTTTATGTCACTAATCTACAGCAAATTTGTCTTAACAGAAAAAAATATATATTTAAAGCTTCCAAAAATATGGTCTTAACTGCCTAACCTCCCAGATCACCACCACCAACACCATCTCCCAGGTTGACATTAGGTAGAGCAACCTTTGGCTAAAGTTGTAGCTCATAAGTCTCGACTAGATTTGTCCATTGATCTTGGCTCAAGCAAAAAGGCTTAAACTCTATCAAGTTGCAGACATTATGTCCACCTTGACATTTTACACTGTTTTGAGTAGACCAGTGACCTACAACTCCAAATAAATCCATTTTAAGTTCCACTACATCAGTGATACCAGGAGCACTACACAATATGAAAAAGTCTAAGAGGAACGAATTGGCCTCTTGTCTATTCAGAGCACACTGTAGTCCTTACACTGTAGAATTTCAGCCTCATTTGCACTGATTTTCTTTCTGTTTTTGCAAACACACCTTAGGGTTTGGATCTGAGTCTTCGATTGTGAGCCTTATTTACATCTAAGCACTGGCTTAGATTAACGTTGTGTGTAGAAATCCACACCACTGCGAGAACTGTGTATTTATTGTGTCTAAATGCAGAATGAAGTCCCTATAAAAATGTGTCTAACATCCACTAAACCTCCAATAAGCAAATGCCATATCAAAAAAGGGGTTAATAAAGACCGTCAGAGACACCCCGGTCTATTCACTCCCATTCAGTTTCCATTAATATGAAGCACCAAGAAATCGACCCTGCATGTGTGCTCCTCCAGCTTTCCTCCCGAGTTCAACTTCTTCTCCTTCAGTGCAATAAATCACCTTCAGCGGAAGGAGAAATAGTCTTTTAGCCGTCACACACAGTCGAAAGCTCCATGTGAGATCAAACCAGCAGTAAGTGATGTTTAATAATGATGCTAAGGATGAAGATGATAAAGCTGATGAGTCTGCTGCTGCTGCTGATAATGAATATGAAGATGATGTGGATGATTAATGGTCCCCTCTCACATTACGCAAATGTAAAGTGTCAATTTCAGATGAAATATCTTGAAACGTTTCAGCAGGTTTGCGGGGGGTTACAAACAGCATCAGGGCTAAGGCAGGCAGTCCGCTTGGCTCAGCATGACACTCCTTTTCCTCTTCTTCCTTTTTTCCCTAAGCCATATTCAGCATGACTGAGTTTTAAGCATGGTTTCAAGCATGTAATAATTTGTAAAAAAAAAAAAAAAAATTAGCATGACATAATTTGTATGAAAAAGTTATGGATGAACTTTATTTGTGTAAGATCGAATTAAATCCATGCACATTGCTCAAATATTACATTTGTTATTTCTTTTTAGATGCATTGCTCTGCTCAATTTAGTTTAGAATATTTCTTTGTGTAACTTTTCATAAAGCCCCAAAAAACAAGTTCTGCTACAAGTTTTAACCCCGGTGTCTCAAATTCTGGCTGAATGTAGACGTAAAAGCAAGGGTGTGTTTATTGAATCTCAGTTAGGCAAACAGACCATGGTCAAGCAGGCAGATATAATAACACTGGGCAAACATGTGTATCAGAGGTAATCCAAACTCAAAGTCCATATAATCAGACACAGGTAAGAGCACGTACAAGAGTTATATTAGAGGCAGAGCAAAAGGCAACAAAACAAAAAACCGGGCAAGTATCCGAATACAGTAGATCCTCTCATCCACGGACACCGCATTAACAGATATCGGATGAAACGGGCAAAATCCGCTGGTCTGAATACATAATCCATGAGCCAGAATGTCCAGTATGAAAGTTTAAAAATCCCAGGTGTTGCGAACCGAGTCCAGTAGTTCAGCAATTGGCCGCTAGGTGGCAGTGGTGTGCGTGCTACTAGTTGTTTACAAGCGTCGGTTGAGCTGTGGTCGTTGAGAAGCTATACTGTTTTTTTGGCGATTATTTGGTGTTTTTGGATGGTGCCGTCATCATGCCACCCAAAGATAAGTCTAGTGGTAAAAGAAAACGTGTCAATCTTAGTACTGGCCAGAAATTAGAGCTCATTAAGAAGTCTGGTGTTTGTCTCCTGTGTTTCTGAGGAGTATGGTGTGAACACACATAAGGGAAATGACATTTACAATTGTATTTACATATTTATTTACATTAGTAATTAATGTCCTTACTTATTTATGTTGGTCGTTATGCTGCTTGTCATGTGTACAGTACTTGGGGAGCACTTTTATGGACCTTTTCCTAGGATTTCCAGTATTTTCACCCCCTACACATCATTGGACTATTCACGTCAGCGGACAACCTCTCCCCCAATTAGTCCCTTAATGAGAGGATCGACTGGATTATTATTATTCATACCTAACCCAAAACCAGCCCAGTGCCTAAAACAAAAAATGCTTTTATACTGATTTTAAGGGTAGTATTGCCACCTCACAGGGTCCATGGTTCAATGCTGAGCTCAGGTAACTGTCAGGTAACCATGGTTTCCTCTGGGGTCTCTGGTTTCCTCCCAAAAACCTGCCAGGAGGTGGACTGGGGATTCTAACATGCCCCGAGTTGTGAAAGAAAACACATGGTGCCTTGAAGCCTATCCAGGGTTGCATTCCTTCCTCGTGCCCAGTGTTTCCGGGATAGACTCCAGATTCCGAGAACCACAGACCTCAACAGGATCCAGCAGCTATTGAAAGTCAACTCCATGATATAATCGATTTTCACGCAGCTATAGTAAAGCCAAACAGATTACTTAAATCCTCGGTAAAGTTCTAAAACTGTCTTGTATTGTTACATACACTCACTGGCCACTTTAATAGGGACACCTGTACAGTGGCTGATTCATGTGATTGTCTAATAAGTGAATCATGTGGTAGCAGCAGCTTGGTTTAAAAAAAAAATGTGAGTGCAATAAATAATTGTATTTCATATGCATTTTTTTTCGACACAATGGCTTATTTCTACAGAAAGTCGACTTGACTGTGCAATTTAAAAAAATGTATTTACAGTTTACTGTTTGCATTGATGAAATTCAGCTGATATGTAGAAAATACAATATATTATTAATCCAATATGTGCAAAATGCTGAACCTGTGGACAAAATTCAAGTCAGGAGAGCCGAAATAAGCTGCAGACAGCACTGTATCTACATAAATACACCTGTATAGTTCTCATTAAGGCTCCTTATGGCTACAGGAGCTATAATGTACAGTAAATTCAGGCGATTTACTTTTGGTCAATTTGTTGGCTTCCAACACCTCCTACCCTAAACAAAAGAATATGCAGAATAATACACGAGATATTTACATTGTTAAAATTGTCTCCTGTGATATGAAAAACGTTTAGACACAGTGTTCTACAGCCACCTCTGTGCACGACTGTACAGCTGCATGCAAAGGTTTAGACATCCATCGTTCGTCAAATTCTGTTGATTTTTCAAGTGAATAGATGTAAACATAAACTCTGCAGCAAACAATCTGCAATAAAAAACAGCTGCACAGTTTAAAGCACTGCTACTTTATACTTGACGAACTTGAAAATGATAAATATTTGTGGCTTGTGCAAAAGGTTGGACGCCCTACTCAGTCGGTTCTTAGTAACACCAAGCTAGGAGTCTTTCCTTCATGACACTTTTAGTTCTGAGATATTCTTGGGCCATCTTGCATGGAAATCTGCCTACAGATTTCTAATGATGTTAAATTCAGGGCAATGTGACAAGATGCTGACTTTTGTCTTGACCTGCGTTGCAGCAGTATTAGGAATAAGGTATCAGGTTTCCTTCTGATGACTCTTCCATGCAGATCATGTTTGAGCAAACAAGACTGCACAGTAGAACAAGTATGATACCACTCCCAGGTCAGCTAATCCACGCTACGAATTTTCTCGAATGTCCACACTGTGCTGTCTAAGAGTTGTTTGGACTTCCAGATCCTGCCTTGACGTCCACAGTTCCCCAGCACATACAGTAGTTTCTTTCCACAGGTTAAGGTTTTTAACAATATATATGTATACTTGAGTTGTATTTAAACCACAATACTATTGATTTCACAAATTTGATCAATCAGTGGTTGTTGTTTTAATGATCTGCAAAGCATATAATGTAGCTTATATTACATTTATAATATAAACAAGTTATAAGTTAAGTTTATATTAATATGCTAGTTCAAATACATTACCGTTTCTATAGTAAAAGCACAGGGACTCTTATGTTGGACGCTCGAGGTAAATACAATAAATAACAGTATGTACCTCTGTGTGTGTGTGTGTGTGTGTGTGTGTGTGGGTGAAGTTTATATATTAAAATAAGTAATATATTTGGCATTTTTTTAAAGGAGTCTCTGGTGTTATTGCTGTAACAGTTTCTGTTTAAGGAATGGCTGTTTATCCACTATAATTAAGTGATAACAGGAAGGACACAACATTAAAAACACAAATTTACTATAAATTAAAAACAACCCCAAGTTGCTTACATGGCAAAAAACGTACTAACCTTCAGTTGAATCAGACTGCAAGTGAACGTTCATTCATTATTATAAGAATAATCAAATTATATTTCATCATATTAATTATAATAATAGAACATGATCAAAGGCAAGTCAATGCATTATTTATCAAATGCAGTTAACACATGGTCAATATTGAGCAATTCCTATTATTAACGGTGATTTATATATGATTCAGTTGATTTTTTAAGTATATGGTTCATTGTTTCCCGTTATATGTGTGGATCTTGATGCAAAATGTTAAAACAATGATGAAAAAGTAAAATAACGTAGTGCAGACTAGTCGTATTGCAAAACCGTATTCGATTTTCTTTTTAATGTCTGATAAAATAACCCGTTCTCAGCTGTGAGCACAGAACTGTAGACTGTAACTCCAGCTCTCTATATGCTGTTCAAAGACAAGGACATTTACGAGTGAATAATAAAGTGCAGCTCTTGTGTTTTTGTTTGTGTTTGCGTGTGCTTGACTGAGTGGATACTTAAAAGAAACAGGGGATTTTACACATGTTGTTTTTGTGCTCTTACAGGGGTTTCGTGCGCAGCCTTGTTCATGTGACGTTGTGCTTGTGTCATCAGACCATGTGCCTGGACCAGAGTGCACTGTAAGAACAAACAGTATGAAACAGGCCCCCCGTGACCTTCACCATTTATTTTTATGTTGTGTTATGGATGTGTCACGGCAGAATTTACACAGCCCAGGGTCCTTCCCAGTGTATCCCAACAACATTTACTGCAGATGGTTCAATTTTTTTTTTCAGTATTGCATTTACAAACCACAATGGCTTGTTGTTTTAAACTGCAGCTAACAGTGTGAGTAGACAAAGAGCATTTGTTTCATGGGTTTGACATTACTAAATAAAAAAATAAATAAAAAAATCCATTACAGTGACCAAATGGACTACAAATGACCACCCTCTAAGAAAGCACTAATTTTTTTGGAAATCCCTCATCAAGCTCTTCAAATTGCCGGAGAACTTTTCTTACTGTATTTTAATGTGTTAAAGTCACAGTGTTCGCCGCATTGCTTACAGTTAAAATGCAAATGGGATTGCAGAGGTATTTATTTTTGGCCAATTTGGGATGTGATGATAAGATAAGTGGGATATCACATAGTGGGACTGCTGTTACATTTTCAGTAGAGTAAAACTGTACCTGTTAAAGGCAATAGTCGATGTTTTTTATTCATTTGGAATAATATTCATAACCCGAGGAGGCTGTTGGTGTTCCAGTTCATCCCAGAAGTGCTGAGGTGTTGAGGTTCAGGTTCTGTGCAGGCCATTCCAGTTCTTCCACTCCAATCTTGGCACAACACAACTTCATGGCTTTGTGCACAGGAGATTGTCATGTTGGAACAGATTGGAGCCTCTTAGTTCCAGTGAAGGGAATTTGTGACCCGTGTTGGTGTAATGAGTCGGAATGAGGAAATTTTCAAAAATGAGGTTATTGTTACTTCCACATTGTGCATCTAAAGACCTTCAAAATGATGCCTGGTTTGTTGAAATCGGACAAAAAGTGACCGAGTTCCATCCAACTGAAGTCGACCACATCTAATGGGGTTTGGAAACTCGCTTTCCATTGGTCCATAAAAGCGTCATCGGGAATTCCATGTGTATTATCAGGAATTAGAGTAACTACGCTTCACAACGATACCAAACATGGGTAGGGGGATTCCCCCGTCTCGCCGTGAACATGTGGTGAAAAACACGGATTTATCATGGAATATTATGACAATTAATGAAGACATACGAATGAACATAATGAACAAAACCTTAAAAGAAAAGTAGTTTGAGATGTTTTTCTTGCTGTGTTATCATGAGGATCAATAAATGAGGGCTTTATGGACTCATTTTTGAGAAAATCTCATTTCGCCCGAAACCATGTTTTGCCTCTTAGCTCATAATTAGCCCATGCGCATTCCGACTCGTTTTCCCAGCACGGGTCACAATTGTAACGCTACAACATACCAAGACATTCTAGACAATTGTCTGCTTCCAAAGCTGTGGCAACAGTTTGGGGAAGAATCAGCTGCTGGTGTAAAGTTCAGGTGTGAAGGCCACAATCTTGGTGACCATATAGTGTGTGAACTTGACCTACCAAATGATCTACATGTGAGAAAAGAACCACATATGGTTGTAAAGGTCAGGTGTCCATAAACATTTGGCCACACAGCATCTGTCTAACTAAATTCCAACAGGTTAACAACATTCACCTGTTACTTTTAAATGCCCTAAAATATAGCAATATTTCTTCTTCTTTCATTTGAGTACATTTTAGTATTGGTACTTCCACTTTTAATTAAGTTAGACGTTAACATATTATCTATAGGTTTGGTTAAATATAACGTCTCGGTACCTTTGCCTTCTCTGTACCATGTGGTGCACGAAAACAAAATGCAAATGAGTTCGATTTATGCCTCAAAGTATGTGCGCGTCTAAGGGAAATGCGAATACACGTTTGAATTAGCAAGTTAAAATAAGTGCATATGAAATACTTCCTAAGATATGGTGCAATATTTAAGACGGGATTTTCCATAGTAGACCCGGGAGCTTTAAAACATTAAAAGGTTTTTTGTAACAACACCTCAGATTTGGTATTACCAATTTTGCAGGTAATCATTTTCGAGTGGGGCTTGCTACATTTTATGGAAAGACTTTTGGGGGTTTTTTGGGTTTTTTTGTTTTTTTACATTGGCACAATGTACCAACGGCAGTCCCACAGTAACGTTTTCATTTGCAGATTTTTGCTACTAGCTTTAGGAGAGTGGTTTTTATCAAAACAAAATCTTGGATTCTCTAAATGGGAGTTTATAAAGCACGGGGTCATCTGGTATTTTGGTTGTTCTAAAGTACAAAGGGATGTAAATGATTGACCTGTTCACGTTCATGAGGTTCGGCTTTCAACTAGTAACGGTAGAAAGAAAAACAAGCCTACATCATCTTTAATTACTAACAGACCAGCAATGTGCTGGTGGTCAGGGTGACTAAGCAAAGCTGGTGAGTGAAATCCTAAAGCCTTTCTCAGTGTAACATAGGACAACACTTGGTTGTTATGTGCAGATCCCTAATGTGCACTTCATGGCCCATCTAGGTTTGCAATCAGAGATGGTTTCTAACCAGTGGAGATGTAGAAATGACTAAACAGCGATTGGACGTAATCAGGTCATTATCACAGTGAATGCTAGGTGGAAGCCTAACAGGAATTTCATTAACAGGAAGTGCAGCTCCATACCAGGCATAATGAAAGCTCTCTGCTAAACAACACTTCTCCGCCTCTTATGCTCCATAATGCCTAGTATCCAGTAACAACATGAAAAAGGAGCAAAATGATTAAGCTGATATGATGTGAAAAGAGTGAAAGAGTGAAACCACATGTGGGTGTTTAGGAGAATAAATCTCCAGTCCTAGGGAGTTTCATTAGATTAGATGTGATGGGGAAATCTGTACAGGGCTCACGGTTGGATCCCCTGGTGTAAAAGACCCGGTGAAACACATCTAGCAGTTTTAATATCAGCTATAAAACCGTAATCTTCTATTTGATTTTGTTGTCTTCATGCAAAATACAATAAAAAGCTTTGCACGGTCTGGCTCCAAAATATATCTGCGCCCTCCTTCATCCACAGTCGGTACAGAGAGCATTGAGGTCATCAGAACAACTGATGTTTTTGGCTGTTCCTAGGTCTTGGCTGAAGGCTCGGGGGGGAAAGAGCTTCCTCTGTTGTTGCCCCCTAGGCTTTGGGATGAGTTGCCCGTTCATATTATGGCTTCTCCCGCTATTGAGACGTTTACAACTCAACTTCTCTTCAGCATTCATTGTGCGTAACCATCTGAGGTATGGTGCAATCGTGTTCTTCTGTTGCTTCTTTTAAAAAATGTATTTTTGTTATGTGGTATTTTGTGCTCCATTTTTATGTGGAAACATTCCTACAACGTGTGTTGTTTTAAATGAAATGTGCTTTAGATATAAAGCTGACTTGACTTGTCAGTATAATTATCAGAATGAGCTTCAGTAACTGATATATCCTGATCAGGGTGGTGGTGGACTCCGAGCCTATCCTGGGAGACCAGGGTACGAGGCAGATGTGCACCCTGGATAGGCACCGTGAACACACACACTCACACCTAGGGGCAATTTCACATAGCCAATCCACCTACACACCTGGTTACCACACGGACAGGGAAGAAAGCCGAGCTCAGGATTGACGCAAGACCTGTCCAAATAATAAAATATTTAGCGATTTTTCTTTTCCCAGCCTATATGAAAACACACACCAGGGAGAATATTTGAGACTCCTGTGGCTGTTAGGAGACCTCTTATCCTGTCTGTTTCTTAGCCTAAGGCTGTTTATTACAGGTCATTCTTGCTTGCGGTGAAAGCTAGCAAAGCATAATCCAATTACAGGTTCAGGGAGCTGCTGTGTCATTGAGTCTAGCGACTGCAGGTCTAAATATGAGTCCAAAATATCATGCTTGACCTAGACTTAGACGCACAAGTTATGGCATGCAGCGTGCAGAATCAGACTAGGTGAATCTTTTGCATCCTTGGTAAAACTGAGCATGGAGAAAAGCAGGTGAAACATTTTGTGGGCATACTGCAGTCTACTAAATACTCAGGGAGGAAGTGTTTAGTAATGATGCACTTATTTTCAAAGAGATGTATCATTGTACTATTACAAATAAATGTACGATTATAGAGTTCATATACAGGTAAGCACTACAACTCTGTTGTTCCCAGAACTCACATTAAGTGCTGTTGGGATGCTATTAAGGATTTTAATGGCTTTGTCTCCTTTAGCAGGCTAAGTATGAATGGTTCATGAGTGTTTTAGTGCCTATGCTACTGTTCCTATATCTGAGCCTATATATGAAGGAGAATCAAAAACTAAAGGCAATTTTAAATTATGCGATAACCCGGAAAGCAAAAGACAAAGCTTGGAGAGGAGATATCTGTCTTCCTCAGCGAAAAAAGAAATTCAAATGGGAGCCCTGACCCCAAAAAAATCCTACTAATGTTCTTTTGGGGCATGAGGGTTCCTATTCTGGTGCATTTCCAAGCGCATGGGCAAGGAGTGAACAGTGCAAATTACTGTGCATTGCTGCGAAATGAACTTAAACCTGCAATTCACAGAATAAGAAGAGGAACGCTGTCCAAAACAGTCTCACTGCACCATGACAATGCACGTCCTCATACAGCAGCAGAGACAGTAGAGACCGTGCAATGGCTCGGGTTCTGACGTCTTCCCTGTCCTCCTTACAGCCCGGATCTGATCTTGATCTGATCTTCTCTGCAGGATTACAGAAGCTAGTTGAACGATACAACAAATCTGTCGTCTTGCAAGGGGACTATGTGGAAAAGTCATATGACCAATTTCTCACAGTTACTTAAAGCTGTTAAATGTATTTTGCTTTTGCCTTTTGATTCTCCCTGATCTATCTATCTATCTATCTATCTATCTATCTATCTATCTATCTATCTATCTATCTATCTATCTATCTATCTATCTGCGCAAACATGCTTGGCGAGTTGAATTCAGATCGCCATGTCATGTGGCACAAGGAATTTTCAGTGAAAGAGCTTAATATGATAAACATATGGTTCCTCTAAGTTCTAGTTAAGATCAAGCATTCTTTAATATCAAGATGAATTAGGTTTGTTTAAAAGGTTTCCAGTGTCCTACTACTGACCAAAACAGTGAACTGTCTCTCAGATATTATAGCTTGGTTTATGCATTGTGCAGAAACAGAATAAAAGCACACCGTGACATGCTGTCAGCAGTTAAAGCGCAGCATTAATGGAACAACACATTATGCAAAATGGAGAAACACTACATCTATCTGCCCTCACTGGAAGGCAGATTTGGCATTTCTGGCAAGCAGCAGTATGATTTAGAGACTTGCTCACTCTACGATTAAGGCCCATATGCACAAAGATTAGCTCACTGCCAGTTTGTTGTGCAACCAAAGGCAAAGATTTGAAGATTCAGGTTGGGTTTATAATCTACATGTGACGGGGATGAAGAGGCCTGAAAAAATTCTACACCCAAAACATATGACTTTGGCAACTTCATACATGCACTATTTATTGATTGCTGCCAATTCATGAGACGATGGTGACATCTAGCGGTCAAGAAGACAAATACGGGCTGTAGGAATTTCCACCATAAATGTGTTGGTTATTAACATTTATTTATTGTTTGTTTTCAGTATTAATATTCTGGATGTTCTGTTTGTACTGTTGTTCAAATAGCTGTTATTTCAATATAACCACTTACCAAAAGTTTCATTACAATTCTTACAACAAATGATATCAGTAGGTCTGTGTTATGCACCGTGTTTTTTTATTTAAATGCAATGAACACTTAATGCACATTTAATGAAATATTGATGGTATTTCTATGGTATTTCAGATCCATACACATATTGATCATTTATTAAGCTTCTGGAACCATTAGTAGTAGTAGTAGTGTTGTTGTTGTTGTTGTTGTTGTTGTTGTTGTTAGTAGTAGTAGTAGTAGTATTGTTGTTATTATTATTAGTAGTAGTAGTAGTAGTTGTGTTGTTGTTGTTGTTGTTGTTAGTAGTAGTAGTAGTAGTAGTAGTAGTAGTAGTAGTAGTAGTATTGTTGTTGTTGTTATTATTATTAGTAGTAGTAGTGGTATTGTTGTTGTTGTTGTTATTATCATTATTATTATTATTA
>JAQMCW010000004.1:5123988-5136785 GCA_030068335.1 Chrysichthys cranchii
TTGCTGGCGTAGGTGGACGGTGGCGGAGGGATATGGTGGTGGTTCTCATGTTTTGCGATGATTTCTTTCTTTATTTCAACTGTTATACGCTTAGATTTCTTAATCTCACTACCATTTCCACTTTTCACTTCCTTGGGACCCTTAATGACGGTTTATAGAGCAAAAATGTAGAGAAACACAACAAAAAAATGCATTGAACACGTTCACACCACGAGTGCTTGACCGGAACTGAATGTTTGTGCCGCAAAGCGTGGGTCGGCTATATGTGTATGTCGGTCGAGGATTTGTTCGTCGGTCGGTAAAAAATCTGCTCGGGAATTAAGCCCGTACGTAGATTTGTTCGCCATCTGAATTGTGTTCACGAGCCGAGGGTCCACTGTATAAATAGAAAAGGAAAAAGTGTTGTTCTTTCATTAATAAAAGTTAATGAAGTCAAATTGATGTGGCATACAGAATGAAACCCTTTGGGATATGCTTTTTGGAAATCGGTCAAATTCTGCATGTTTTGTGGGGGCCGGATCACACCGCCATGTCGTTGATTTATTCTCCTGTAACAGCTCTCCATCGAGTGTTTTATTTCTTCACCATGCGCTCTGATATTCTGACGCTGAGATGAATTTCAGCGATTTTCCCCAACCCCTCCATTCCCACTCCCTTTAATCTTGCCAATCTTATTATTGCACCACAACCAACTGATTAATGCTTGAGGAGATTTGATTAAACTCCATTGAAAGCAGGGTTTGTATAGAGACCATAAACAGCATCCGATCATCTACCAGATTACTTTTCATATTGGAATCACCCGAGTGTATCCTGTTCCTGGCCTTCCACTTCTTGTCCAAGGTCAGATTTAATTGAAAAGTTTGCCGATGGTAAACTCGGCTGAGAGTCGTTTGTGTACAGGACAGTTTGGGAAAATTAACAGAAGCGCATTAGTTCAAGCCGGCTTTCTGTCACGATTATCTTTTAATGGCATGCGCCTTCGACAGGGAGGAGCTGCATTTAAACGAGGCGAACGCCAACCTGGAGGAGACAGAAGAGCGTATTAGCATTCATCTGTATTAGCGTTCAGCCTGACACTATCATGTTTCGTTTGAAAACAAAGGACTTTGCATGCATATCACAGACAGGGAGTTACACCCGCTTGTCAGGTTATTAATTAAAAAACCAAAGCTTCAATCATAATGTGCTAAAACACTGCTTACATCCTCCCTGGGAGTGTTGCGTGTGAACTGAAGACTGAAGCTAACGTTGTCTTACACACATCACTAGTGTCCATGGAGCTGGTTAATGCAACACAAAGCAGCAAGGCTCAAGCGTGAACAAGGCAAGGAAGTGAACTGATAGCCACAGTGAGGAAACTCCGAGTCGGCAGCTTAGTGATCGATAAAACCAGTCCAGTTCCCAAATTCAAATCTTGTGTTCACGTCATGAATGTTCCTTCTAAGTGCCAGTGATGCTTCCCACTCATATCAGGTGCCTTTGTTTGTTATGGCCACATGGCTCTGAGGAGCTGGTGTTAAGTCCTAATTAGTTTGTGTGTTGTCTCTTTGCAAAGTCTCATTAATTGTAAATGGCGTAATTGATTTTTTAACATTGATTGATTTCCTGTTTTTTTCCCTATTCTTGCCTGCAAGCAGTGGTTAGCACTGTCACGTCCAGCCATCTGCAGCCTTTCAGTACAGAGTTTGCATGTTCTGCACACGTCTGCGTGCGGTACAGCCCAAAGACATGCAGATTAGGTCACCTGGCTACTCCAGATTGTCCAGAAGTGTGAATGTGCCTGTGAATGGTTGTTTGTCTCTGTCGTAGCCCTGCAACAGATTGGTGACCTGCCCAAGACCAACCTACCCCACCTCTCATCAGATGGATTGGTTCCAGCTTCCCTATGACCCTTATCGAATAAGTGGTATGGATAATAGAGGGATGGATGGCTAGATGGTATAGATCAGCGTTTCCCAACCTTTTTTGAGCCACGGCACACTTTCTGCGTCAGGAAAATAAGACGGCACAACGGGGGGAATCATTGAGCGCTCTGTGCGCTCTTGGGGCACGCGCGCTCTGTGCGCTCTCGGGGCACGCAACGCGAAGTTAAATGTTGCGTCGGACGGAGGGGATTTTTACGCGGCACACCTGACGACCGTGCCGTGGCACACCGGTTGAAAAACACTGGTATAGATAATGGATGCTGCTACCATTCATGATCATGTATTTTCTTCATGTGGTGCTGCCTTCCTGATTTTTTTGACCCAAGCTATGGCACTACGGTTTTTCGATTGCCCTTAATAAAGAACATGCTTTATGAAGTTCGCACAGTTGCCCCCTGCCTCAACAGCCTGTAATTTACAGTCCGTTTTAATCTAGCGGTAATAAAGCCATGCGATTTATTTATTTAAATGCTTGGAGCCGGTCTAGAATGGAGAAGTAGGATGACTCCTTCCCTGCACCAGTCCTTGGGCAAGTGATAGTATCCTCTTGCCCTCCTACCTAGGGCTACAGGTCTAAAGGTGCAGCAGGGCCACTAGTTGGCCAATGGATGGCAGTACTGACTAGTTAGCAGTCACTGCGGTGCAACCTCTTTATCTCCTAGGTTTGTTGCACATCTGTGTACCACTTAGGCTTGGATACTGAGGTCCAGAGAGGCTTTTCAATGGGGGCATGACATCGAAGTGTCATCCTGTTCAGGGTCGGGCGGGGAAGCTAGAGCCAATCCCAGCTGACTTTGGGTGAGAGGCGGGATACGCCCTGGGCAGGTCTTTGGACTGTGGGAGGAAACCAGAGTACCCGGAGGAAACCCACGCGAACACGGGGAGAACATGCAAACTCCACACAGAAAGGCACCCATGCCGAACCCGGGACTCGAGCCCAGGACCTTCTCGCTGTGAGGCGACAGTGCTAACCACTCAGCCACCGTGCCGCCCCCGTGCAAGGCGTGATATACATAAATTACAGAATCCAATTCATTCCGACCACAAGCACATGTTTACAGTAAACATCTGCATTTATGTTATTTGTAATTCCTTATTTCTATACCATTTCATTTCTTATTTCAATATATTTGACTTATAACAACTGCCCATTATATACATGTAATAATAATAATAATAATAATAGTAATAGTAATAATAATATAAATGCTTATAATGAACAATGTTTGCAAAGTATATAAATTGAATAGATAGATAGATATATTGTGAGGATAGATAGATAGATAGATAGATAGATAGATAGATAGATAGATAGATACCAGGCTATAGTATGCAGTCTGTATCTTGGATAAAGTAATGCCAAGGCGTTTCCTTTATATTATCTAATATAAAATGAACTAAGGATAGACAAATCTCTATTCAATACACTAAAGTGCTTATTGTTGTGAAAGAAAATTGATGTCAGAAAGTCACCGAGCTGAAGAATGGCCTTGTTGCTAAAGCAGTGAGCAGCAGGTAAAGTGGGCATGTGCAAAAATCCTGAATCCTTGATAACAGATAATTGCTGCACGACGTACGCTGAGTACACCCCTGCGGCTTTTGTTATTGGTTTGGAGCTGCAGATGCTGTCACGAAGACGCTGCTTAAACGCTGCAGGGAATCACAATTGCTTTTGATTGGTCCACTTCTCCCTCTTTGCTCTAGTAAGCGAATGACCTGGGTGAATGTTTGTGTAAATGTTTGACACGTTACTGCTGGCGTATATGACATGCAGTCGCAGCTCTATCCACAAATTTGCTTCCATCACAGTTGAGAGTGAATCAGGCAACAAGCAGACCTGAATGATGATGTTTTCTGTATTGATTTGGACTTGCCTTGCAATTACTGCAATTTATACTCGGGCTGCTCTCAGTCTTGGGCAATGGTCTGTCTAAATATGCTCTTGTTCTTGATGAAGAATTTGTCGAAATGTGTTGTTTGTGTTGTTTATTCTTTGCATAAAGTTTAAGAATCGATCCCTTCTTCTAGAGCACAACCTACTCTTTGGTTCAGTGCACAAGTAAAGCCAAATACATGAAATAAAGGCTTGACTTGGAAAATGAATTTCATGGTTTTCAGTCTTTGCTGTTATTTTAGACTCAGACTTTACTCCGTGTCGAACTCCTTAAGACTTGGTCTTGAACTTCCAGTGGTGTTCTTGAGTACAGCCCTAAACGAATGGTCCCCATTGATTTAAAATCGCAATTTCAGCAGGAACAGTTATAAAATGACAAAGTTCCTACTTTGTATTCAAATAGTGTTTGTGATACTTTGTGTTTTAAAGTTATTTCCTTAGAAATATGATGATCAGATTCTCTAGGTAAACGACTTGTAGATGATATCTTACTCTTATTTATATTTAGCTATATCTACTGTGGGAATTTTTTTATTTTGTATTAATTAATTAATTATTTATTTTTTGCATTGCTAATGGCACCGAGCTCAGTTGAAACAGATTGCTAATAAATATATTGCTGCCAGATTGAGAGCGACATGGTGTGGACATAGCATCTGTTAGGCTTTTCTAGAGTTAACCACCTGCTATTCCTCTCAAATTTTATTCTGTCTGTAAAAAATGTAAAAAAATAAAATAAGTATTTTTCAAAGTAAGGAATAAAACACAACAGGGTGTGCTGTTATCCTGGAAATCCTACTGACTGTAACAAAGTACTGACACTGAAAACTCCTAAAATGGTTAAAAAAAAAAATAATAAAAATTTTTAAAAATTTTTTATTAAGTCAAGTTTTTTTTTTTTTTTGTTAAATAACAACATATTTTAATGTTTTCCATTATGTTATGATTATGTGGAGCGTCCAACATATAAGTCTCTCTCAATTAGCTGTTACAGTAGAAACTCTATTGTATTGGAATTAGCACATTAATATAAAGCTGTGCTATTTATTGCTCTATTGTCAGAGATGCTGATCATCAGCTGACCAATCAGATTTGACAATTCAACATCGCAGTGCTACAATAAAATCTAATATTGGCAACGTTGTTGACAAAAATGTCTGCCATTCCTATCGCCATGGTTACAACCTCATTATAAAGCGCAAGACACATTGATCAAGACTTGTATTGAGTTTTTAATCCGAGAAACTAATGCTTCTGGATTTATTTCAGGACGCATGCAGGATTCCTACAGGTTTTGGTTTGTTTTTTTTAGTAAAGATGGCACATTGTTTCTGCTGCTGTGGTATTAAAAAATGTGCCATTTCAGTTCCCCTACAGGGAGTCGGTCAGCTCTTTAGTGTTCTGTGCGCTTGTGTTTTCTCCATTCCTAATGGTGGAGAACCATTGAATGAGGCCAGACTCTTGAATTAGTCCTTTCGTCTGGGCCTCCACAGTGAACTGGGGCACACACACATACACACACACACACTCTTATGTCCTTGGAGAAAAGAGGAAATGTAAGAAAGAAAGAAGAAGGGCATGTCTATATTTAATATCACATACGCACGAGCACATGCCAGCTTTTTCCAACTCGATCTCTCCATCATCATCATCATCATCATCATCTCCATCTCCCTCTTTCTTTCTTTCTCATTCTTTAGCACTTTAAGTGTGTGTGTGTGTGTGGTGTGTGTGTGTGTGAGAGAGAGAGAGAGAGAGAGGGTGTGTGTGCACGCATGTGTGCCCATTCTGACAATCTTGGTTTAGTAGAAACTTTTTCCGGATCGTTTCTGAATCTTTGCAGGAAAGGTCAGTCTGCCAGAGTGAGTTCATAACATTCTCAAACATTCCTACAACGTCAGTGCAGCATTGTCACTTACAGGACTATTAATACTAATATTTCCATAATGTTTTAGTTTAACGGACTAACAATATGTGAAGAACGTTCCAGGAACATTTTGTAGTCCCAGCAGAATATTTCCGGATGTATTATGCTCTGAATGTCCAGTCTAATGCTTACTGGAGTTTCTGATAATGTTCTCTGTCAGCGTATGCAACATTATAAAAAGAAGCATGGATTTGTCTATATACAGATGTTGCACATATGGGTGTACATGGGAGTATTTTTTTACCCCATCTGTGCAGTCACACCTTTGTGACATCGAGTGGGAGAGTGAGAGCAAAAGATAGGAAGAGAGACTGCTTGTGAGTGACACTGCACTGTGTCTTAAGTCGTTTCTACTACCCTTAAGGAGCAACCCTGTTCCTCATCTCACAGAGATGAGAAGGTCCTGAATGGGCACTAAACATTCCAGCAGTGGTAGATTACATAAGCAGGGGGTATAATTAAATGACATACTGTTCAATCATTTTTTACAACATACACTGTTAGTACTGTTGTCACTATTTGGTACCTTGCATATACATGCATTCACACTAAAGATTTGCACTAGGCATTTTCAGTCCCACTATTTCAAGGGGACCTACAGAGGGCCTTTATTACACTATCATATCACAGTGTTGTTGAATTGTCGATACTGATTACAGGGTTCTTCTTCAAAAGATAAAAATGTTGGCTTTGGCAAATTCCTGTAATATGAGTCGAACAAACACTTCAGGGCGTGCTGTTTTTGGAGAATAATCTACAAGAAGTGGAAACTTCAACCCTGCTTTGCGTCAAGTCGCATCGCACCACCTCGCCGCCTTGATTATTTTCCTACATCATCACCTCCTCCCTGTCATCTCCTGCTTCTGATCTGAAAAGCAATGCTGGGGAATTAAGGTTTATGTGGAGATCCACTCAATGAAAAATTAGCCTTCTGTAGGACAATGCATAGGCTGTTGTGCAAAATGACATAGTGGCTGTGGGTAGTTTGTGTTAGCAGTCGTTTTTGCAGATTGGTACGTGTTGAGCTTTAAAGGAGAACGGGCGGGTGGTGGGAAATTACAGGGAATAAATTGAGAGAAATTGGATAAATTGGGTAAAACGTAAGCACTTTATCCTGCTCAGGGTCACTGTGGATCCGGAGCTTATGCCCGGAACAATGGCAGAGGAATTCACTCCAGATGGGAAACCATGAACAGTTTATTTAAATTCAAAACGTATTTATAAAGCACACTTAAAGACAACAACAGTTGACCAAAGTGCTGTGCAACTTAAGAATATCATAAAACAATGAAATAATCACATAGACAAAAATGTATGAAGACAGGGAAAGAGTCAGGTTCAAAAGCCAATAAACAAAAATGGGTTTTCAAACATGTTTTTAAAATGTCTTCTGGTTGGAAGGTCCTTAAGTGCAGAGGCAGTCTTAAAGCAGCCACCGCAAAGTCCCGGTCTCCGCCATGTTTGAATCTGGACCTCGGAACAGTGAGGAGCATTTGCTCAGCAGACCTCAGTGATCTCATGGAAGTGTGTAGAGTTAACAGATCAGTGAAGCAGGGATGTGCCTGGCCATGTAAAGATTTAAAAACAAACAATAAAATCTTAAAATCAGTTCTAAAACGCACAGGCACCCAGTGTAAAGACGCCAATGTGGGTGATACTGTATATGGGCTGGCTTGCGTAAGCCAGTTAAAAGTCCAGCTGCAGCATTTTGGACCAACCACAGTCTTGTTGTGAGGCAATTATATATAATATATAACTTTCTAAATTACTATCAATTATATATAATCAACTTATAGCTGTTTGAAGATGAGAACTGAGCAGAACTGCCGGTCTACTTGCTTTCTGGTGTCGCCGAAGATTATTTAAAATAAACATCTCCTGATTTCGTTGACTCATGTTCCCTTTATGTTCTCAGAAGCATATGGTGTGTGGGAAAGGGAGGGTGCTTGCTGGATGTTAAGATCGCTGTTGGGAGCCAGGCATGCTTGGTCTCAGTACAAATCTGCACAAGTTTTGCTAAATTGAGTTAAGATGCATAAGCTGTCCTTTATGCTGTATGTGATCGCCCCCTAGTGTTCAGGGGCCATTTTGCTTGTGGTTGGAGTTGTGTTTCAAGAAAGGGTTCTTTGATTTGATTTTCCATTTAATTTATCATTCGTGTACACACACACACACACACACACACACACACAAACCACTTTGTATAGTGCATTGAGCTTACCTTGGACATACAGCAAGCATGCAGAAGAGCAAAGGTGCAAGCCGTTTGATGAGAAAACGAGGCTTTCATTTGGATTAATAGCATTTTTCTAATCCTTAGACAGCCTTAAGTGCACTTTCATTGGTGGCGCAGCTTGTATGTGTGTTTAAATCAATTTATTAACATGAATGCTGCAGAGACAGGCAGATTTGGGCAGGGAGGTTAAGACGCTAGACTACTGATAGGAAGGTCGGGAGTTCAAATCCAAGCCCTGCCAAGCTGCCACTGTTGGGCCCTTGAGCAAGGCCCTTAACCTCAACTGCTCAGTTGTATAAATGCGATAAAAATATAAGTCGTTCTGGATAAGAGCGTCAGCCAAATGACAGTGATGTAGTAATGAAAACGAGCAAATAATGCTAAATGAAATACTGAAGTTGATACATTAACTTGCTTTTATACCATATATAATGTAGTCTTCACCTTCTTTCTGTGGAAAATAAGGGTAGCATTCTCAGCTTGCTATGTATGTGACAAGACTAATATAAGCAGATAGCATTATCACAGACCCAGTTCCAGCTCGTATACGGCTCCATGTTTCCTCATATTTAGATTATTCTCAGGTAACAACACCGTATAGCTATGAATTCTGCCAGGTAAGGAGAAAAAGGGTTTGACACTGTAGTCAGTGACACCTAGCCTCGGCTAAATTGTCTATGTAAGAGCTGCAAGACATGACCTAATTATACAAACTGGGTGATTTTTTAGAAAATGAGAAAACACATAGTGGGAAGAAGAGAAGCAAATCTACTGAAGTAAAAGTAGATCTTTGTCTTTACAGAGTTGCTCAAGCTAGACTGCTAAAACTTCTCAAGTGCAAAAGTCACCTTAGATTTGCCATCTCTATTCTCTGTTGCTGAGACTGTCTATGAATATGACATCCTGCTAGCATGGACGTGTGTGTGTGTGTGTGTGTGTGTGTGTGTGTGTGTGTGTGTGTGTGTGTGTGCGTGTGCACGTGTGGTTTGTTCAGTAATCATATTTGTGTGTGTGAATGAGATTACAGAAAGGCTGACTCTGTAGGAGTGTTCTCTGTCCGCTGCTATTTAGCTCGTCACACCATCATCACTGATCCTATGTGACAGGTGATTAGCACCAAATTCCAGTGAGAAACGACCACACACACACACGAACACACACACACACACACGTATGCAAGATCTTCTTACTGATACGGAGATCTTACTGTGTTTTATTCTTCTATGTGTGATTTGAAGAGAAACTATTCATATAGATATATAGGTAATGCACTCACACACACGCGCACACACACACACACACACAATCAGAGGCACTCAGGCTCCTCCTCCACTCCCTCACACCAGGACCAAGAAGGTGATGGATGGCACACCATGGAGCACCAATTTGGCGACTGACAAGTTCAAAAGCAGACGGATGAGTGAGGCTGCTGGGATTGGCTATTTATAGCATCTGTTTTCTCTCCCATATTTTTTTTCCATGCAATGAACGATGACAACTCCACAGGAGCCATTTTAGGGCAGGCTGAGAACCTGATGGGCGTGACGGTCATGACGGGGCATGGAAACACAGCGAGATTTTGCTCTCAGTGAAACGCTGCTGAGCCGAACACTTCCAGCACAATTAGACGACCTAATTCGAGGTTTCTGATGATGCGTTGCTCTGGTCTGGTGTCATATTAGTTATACCCTGGAGTGGCTATTATAAGAGGAACTGGACCAGATCAGCTCAGCTCATCTATACAGATATAAAGATATCTAGTACACCCGCTCGCGCGCTCAGAAGTGGATCTGTGCAGCTGATCTACTGCTGAAAGTGTTTCAGGCTGGCAGTTTTTCTTGACACATTATTTGGTCGCATAAATCCGACTCATCGTATCAAGTCACGCACCGCGCGGAGTGTAATTGGGATTAAAATACGGCGAACTAACAGGTGAATTGGTCCATCAGTAGAAATAAGACACTGTAAAAACAGTTCTGTAAAGAATTTATTAGATAATGAATGGTGCTCATCGTCCAACCCAAAAAATGCGTTCGAAGCAGTCTGTAGGATGGTTCTAGGTAGAACCTCAGAGGGACAAAGAAAGAACCCATTCTGTTATTTCTAATATTGTAAGAATGTATTCATTTTTGCAGTGCTAAATTAATTCAGTTTGACAAATGACAAATTGTAATATGTAATATATGTGATGGATGACAATAGGGCCTTGGGGAAAACTACTGTTAACTCGAAAATGATTGCCATCCCTTATTAAACAGTGTGGGGGGTTTGTGGTGGTGGTGATTGGTATTTTTTTTTTTTGCTTTTTTTTTGTTGTTGATTTATTATTTTTATTTTTAAGCATTTGAGATTACTGTAAAGTTGCTGCATATCCATTTAGCACATTGCTCTGCAAAACATTTTCTGGTTTCCAAACGATCAGTACCCATACAAATGGCATTTGGTCAAGCTTCTCCTGAAGAGGATAACTGCACTGAATCTCCTCCTTTTTGGATGTATGTTTGCAGTTACTGTCCTGAAAGATTGTCTGTTGCCAAGTCTTAACCTTCTGGCAGAGGCAATCATGGTAAAACCTCCTGGTACGTAGCCGAATACGTGAGTCCCTCAAGTGTCATGCTGCAACATGGCGTCAATAATCCACCAACATGTTCGAAAATGTTTCTTTGTAGCTGTTACTGCTGAATTACACAACAAAATCAGTGTCGAGTGTCAAGTAAGGAAGATTTGAAGTCTTGATGTATTATAGCTGGTTGGTCCTGCATTAGTTACCCAGTTGTGGCTGTTAGGGCTTTTCTTTTCTTTTTTTTATGCCGAACACATGATGATGCCATTATTGCGTCTTGCATAGGCCCTGATTTCATCATTAATTGCATCACATTTCCTGCATCTTCTTGTAAATGGAAAATATTGAAAATATTGTACATGATCTAGAAATAGAGTTTCTGTGTGTGTGTGTGTGTGTGTGTGTGTGTGTGTGTGTGTGTGCGCTCTCCACTGAGGCTGCAAGAGGAATCAATAGGGCTTAGTAAGGAGAGATTGAGTCAGGCCTGGATTTAGACAAACAACATTTTGTGTACAAGTCCTCTGAGAAATGGCTGTGTCTGTTTGTATACGTGTGTGTGCATATGTATGTGTGACTGTGTGTGTGTGTGTGTGTGCGTGTGTGTGTGTGTGTGTGTGTATAATCCTTCCATCCCTGTAGATAGGTAGACGCTGGCACTCCATAAGCCTATGTCAGCATTCCCCCAATGTTCGCAGGATGTTGTGGGGACATTATTGCGGTGTGATAACACTCGCACTGTAATGTGACCTCCATCAGTGGCCTTACTGCTGTTCATCGACACACCTCTCTCTCTCTCTCTCTCTCTCTCTCTCTCCACCTGTCTCTCAGCGTTACTGCAGCATGGCCTTTTTGAATCTCAGAGCATGTCTCTTTTTTCGCTCTTCTTCTGTGGCATTCTATTGATTTGACCTCTCGAGCCTGTCATACCTCTAATCGTGGATTGTTCGCACAATCTGAGGGATATGAAATAGAAATGCAGCCTTTTCTTCCTTTTTAAGGAGACCGGAATGATGGACAGATCAAATTCCTGTTCATTAAAGGAACTTGTCGGGGCATCTTTGGCACCTAGAGGTGATGGAGAGATTGGCAGTTCATTAATTTAACCTTGTCTGAAAGAGAGAGAGACAGTGAGAGAGAGAAAAAGAACGACAACAAGAGAGGACGAGAGAGAGGAAGGTGGCATGGGGAGACTGAGTGGAACAGAGAGGTAAAGAGACTGAGGGTGGAAGAGAGAGAGAGAGAGAGAGAGAGAGAGAGGGACCGGGAGAAGGAATGGGAGAGATATAAAAACAAGATGGGGAAGAAAAAGAGGGATGGCTAATCATGAAGGCGAAGATGCTTAAAAATCAGAAGAGAAAGAAAGAAAGAAAGAAAGAAAGATAGAAAGAAAAAGAAAGAAAGATAAAATAAGTAGAAGAGGAGGTCGAGGGAGAGAAATCATGGAAGAAAAACCGATAGGGGTGAAAAGTAGTGAGGAAGGAGAAGCAGAATTAAACAGAGAGACAGCGAGTGAGGGAGAAAGCACAACGTTGGTGGAGGTGTGCATGAGCAGCTCACGGAGTTTACAGCTAACCTCCTGCTCCTGCTGAGAGTAAAAAACACCCTGCGAACCCAGTTCTAACACACAGCTCAAAGGATGGTGAGAGAGAATGATAAAAGAGAGAAGAGGAGGAGGGAAACGGGGTCCTACGGCGTGCAAGTTTAAAGTGACAGCTGAAAGTCAAACAGACAGACATTTTAGGTATTTCAGCGCTTAAAAAAACTCAAACTCTTAACTTTTTAAAACTTTCAAATCCAATCAAAATCTAAAACACACCGCATGCCTCGTGCAGGCTGTAGGTTAAGTGAATCGGTAAAGGTTAATAGCAGTAAAGTGTGGGGAAAAATCATCAAATGAAGACATACAAGATGCTAAAACTCACTCTAATGCTGCGATACGCAAAATGTAGGGAACGAACGCAAAGCAAACAACTTGAAATTTCCACTTAGGAACTCAGGATGCTCAGATGGAACGGAAAACGATGCAGAACTTCTTATCTTTAAATAGTTTAGATTATAGTATATATTAGTACTTGATTTGGATCAGTCAGCATACAGACCAGGGCAGCAACACGGTCCTGGGTTCGATCCCCGGGGCCGACCTGGGCGTCTTTCTGTGTGGAGTTTGCATGCTCTCCCCGTGTCCGTGTGGGTTTCCTCCAGGTACTCCGGTTTCCTCCCACAGTCCAAAGACATGCACAGAGGGGATT
>JAQMCW010000004.1:5149225-5159275 GCA_030068335.1 Chrysichthys cranchii
AAATGTTTAGTCGACTAATCGCAAAAAATAATCGGTGACTAGTCGACTATCAAAATAATCGTTTGTGGCAGCCCTATGACTCAGTAATGCAGAGTTCACACACACACACACACACACATGGCCTTGTATATATATATATTGAAATTTGTACTAAAAAAAATATGGTTCCTAAAATGTTTGCACAGTACTGTAGGTGTGAATTTGAACTGGTCCTGGTCCCAAGCCCAGATAAATTGGGATTGCTGTGTCAGGAAGGGCATATTTCATAGTACAAGAGATCTTGGTGTCCAGTTTTCTCAGGAAAGGGCTGGTACGGCTACAGATTTTCCTTCCAATCAAGCAGGAGCCACTCCTTGACATTTGGTTAAATCAGTTCAGTACAATAAATAAATAATAACTCTAAACTTGTGTCTGTATGTCCTCTTTTTCCAAGACACATCCTGTTTTTGGATGAAAAACAAATATATTCGCCAATAATATCCGGGATGTCCACCTGCCCCATGCCGCCACCATGCCCCAGTATCCTCTTTTTGTGAAAACTGACACATGGTTCCCTGCAATACACTATTTAAGGTGGAACCATTTTTAAAAATGCTCTCACATGGAAGACATGGAGGCACAGCTGACACCACTGATTCTGAATCAGAGAGAGTGCAGCATAGAAGCTCATGTCCATCAACAAACCTCTCCTTACCGAGCTCCATGACTGCCCTACCTTGAACAGAGCATGCAGTTTTTAACAGTGATAATGACCCAGGGGTTGAACTGCTAGTTACTGTCAAAAGTTTCCAAAAGTCTGGATCAGCCTGTCAGCTGGTCTGCACAACTCTAAACTGGCTGAGAAGGACTGGATAATGCCATGCGTCGCATGGCGCCAAAAGCACTCGTTCACACAGCAATCGTCAGGACAGAATTCAAAGCATTTAAGGGGTGGGTGTGAATGGGATTTTTAAAAAAAATGTAACATTTCATTCAAGTAAAAGCAAATATAAAAACCAGACTTTTCCCCCCAACATAGTCTTATGCAATGTGCAGTTGACTGGAATTGGCTTCATGTCTGAAACATTTTCATTCCAATGAAGCGCATTTCTCCTGCTTGTTTTACTGTCTTTATCATCTGCCTCGCAACTGATTTTTCCCATCATCCTGAGTATTCAGGGGTGAATAGTAAATATATCATTCATTGAACAAGTCTATGTGACCCATATCCCCAGAAAGACTGTTAGGTGTCATCAGCCAATCGAAAACCAGACGTGTTTCTTTACCCTCTTGTTATTTTAACTATCTCTCAGAATCACGAGTTTGTGGATGAGAATATGTATGAGACGAGTTGCATGGAGGTGTCCATGGTGAAGCCTTCCACCTCGCGTTCCTCCTCCCTCTCCTCCTCTCCTCATGGATTGACCTGTTGCTCCCGCCGGAACAAGCGCAAGAGCTTCAACGTGCCCAACTCCAACATGGCCGCCGGTCGCCGGGGGAGCGTGCAGGAACTCAGCACCATCCAGATCAGAGAGAGGCCGCTCAGCAACAGGTACGTGCACACAAGCTGAAAGGGTACAGGCACACAGATGTATGTGTAATTTGAGCATTGTGCCAACCATCATCACGAGCACGTCAGCGGTGACCTTCCCTCAGGATGCCGCTGGACACGTGGAGTTGCTGAGGTCGACGTAAATACATGAATGGGGATGAGTCAGAAATCCTGAGTAATCCGAGCATTTATAACGTAATACTGAGCTTCTCTGGTGTAAAACTCCAACTGCCAACAAGCACAGGCCAAGCTGGTCAAACTGGTGCAAACTGTGCCAGCTGGTAAGCTCATTTCCAGCCTCCTAATTCCTTTGAGGGTGTTTAAAATGCTTGAAGGCCTTTCTGTCGTGCTTTTGTTAAAAACCCACTTACAAGCACTTACAAGTTAGCAAAGATGATCCACCAGTTTGACCAGCTCAGCCTGTGTTTTGGCAACTGGTAGCTGGCCAGACCAAGCATGTGTATGTAGTCAGGGTGAAACTGGTTCACATCGACTACCCGTTCACTCCCAGGGTAGCTGATTTTTTTCTGCGAACTAAATCCTGAGACAGTTAGAATCCAAAGAACGCTCCTTATAAACATTAATGCTACATTTACATGTCTAAAAAATCCAATTTTTTACCTCATTGCAGCCAAATGACACATTACGCTAACATGCTGACAACATGCATTATATTCATAACATAAATAGGGAATGCTGATAACCTGAATATTTGTTTTTTCATTCATAAGTTATCTTTGCATTACCAATGGCTGGCTAGCAAACGTCATTAGCTAATGTTAGCGTAAACTATAGATGGAAGAGCTACTACGTGAAAATCAATGTCATGATTTAAGCAAAAATCATTAAGCATCCAAAATAGCCACACATCTGGTTGATTCCATCGCTGTACTATTAGTTAACAGTCGTGTTAAAGCTTTAGCACGATTGCCAGGAGTCGATAGAATAGTGGGAAGAATAGTAAGAAGTGTTAGCAATAACTCCATCGTTGATTATTTTCCTATAACAGCACATTCAGGTCGGTTTCATTCCTCACTTAAACTAAGACCAGCTAGAGACCGTCTGGCTCATACGCTTTCGGATGGACACAATGTTAGATTGTGATGACTTCCACACTCTGCCAGCGACCAGCTATCCTCAATAAAACAGCGTATTATTCCTTGGGAAAGGAGTGTGTGGTATTTAGGAGTGTATGGTATTCAGGAGTGGGAGCAGTGTTTCCATATTGACTCATGCTGCTGGAATCCAGCACAGCTCCAGCTGCGGCACCCAGTAACTCGCCTGTGTGGTCTCCAACCGACAGCTGGGAGAATCTCTCTCTCTCTCTGTCTCTGTCTCTCTCTTGCTCTGTCTGTTTTTGCCTCTGTCGTCTCGAATCAATTCAGGGACGCTTTATTGGCATGACTCACAATCATGGGTTATATCGTCCACACGTTGCATGCGTGTTCGGTTGATCGTTAATTAAGTTATCATCATGATGAATACCAGCAATACCAGTTTTTGCTTGATGTCAATAAAAAAAAAAAAAGTCTCGGGAAACAGAAAAAGATCCAGAAACCGGACACTTTTATTCTCATGAAAACATTTGCATGCTGGATCCTCATAGGCTCCTCGATTTTATGATGCAATAACACCAAGAAGACCCGCGTCTGTTTGTCTGTGTCCATCTGCAGCCGTTCCAGTCTGAACGCCAAGTTCGAGGAGACGGTGCCGTTAAACTCGGAGCAGCAGCCCTACATCACGGCGGCGGTCATCAGCATGCCGACTCCGCCCGTCACCACACCAGAGGGCGGGGACTCGACCAGTTCGTCTGACTTCTTGCAGAGCAACATTGTCCGCGTATCAGCTCTATAGACCTACATTAAGAGGAATCAACCTGGCATTATTCCCCCCCCCTTTCGTTCAGCGAGCGGACGCTGGAGGAGGAGGGGATTGATAAGAGGGGTGAAAGAGAGAGAGCATCATCTGGTGGATAGGAGGAGCCACTGCAGAGACCAAGGCCATGATCTGAACCCTTTATTTCAGCCTTTCTTCTTTGCGCTTGGACATAAGAGCCGCCTGGGCCTGTAATCAAAAGCGCTGGGGCTTACCACTCTTTTAGCCACAGAGAGGGAGCATAAATAATGACCATAATTTCCATGCTCGTTACAATTTTTGGAGTATTGTGTGTCTTTACATTTGTCGTCTTTAACTTGATAGTGGGCAGATTGAGGTGACGTGGAGGATGCAACAGAAATCTGGTTCACCTTTGGGAATTTTAGGGTGTTCATTAGGTAGTGGGGGTCTTTCTGGGGTCCTAGTTTTCCTCGAGGCTATTTAGAGACCTACTAAAACAGAGCTCCTTTTGATATTTGACACTGCAAGAAAAATCACAGTTTTTAAGGTTGCGTTTTTAAGGATGCGTGATTGTACGTGTGTGTGTGCGTTTAAGGCTAGACTTTTTTGCATGTTCTGCATTCGTGAGTCTGTGTCCTTTCAAGGTTGGCATGAGCAATAAGGGTTTTCTTTTCTGCATTTTAGTTCCTAACACGTCACTCCGTCTCGTAGGCAGCGCACGGGGCTCGTTTTTAAACATCGAGTAAAAGTCGGCTCTGTGCGCACGCAAACTAAAAGTGACATTTTCAGATTCTTTTTTGCTCGCTGGTTTTTTTAGTCCTCTGTCGAGACTCGGTCTAAAAGATTATACTGGATCGTCGATCACGCAAAAAAGAAGAAGTGGGGGAACAGCGGTGTGGTTCATGTAAGTAATATGAGCACTATCGGAGAGTAATACGTTACGCTAAAGCCACGCGTGATAATCCCTAAACCTTTAGCAGGAAATGTTTCTTTTATTCTTACCGTCGAGTCCTAAATGTACCGTGAATGTTTTTTTTGTGGGGTTTATTTTCAGTGTCCCAAACTGTGCATGACGTTTTAAAGAATAGGAGCTATGGGCCAACGAGGCCACCATACCCCAATGTATTATTATATGTTGGATAGTTTGTCTTTCCGTCCCTCTCAGTGTACGTCGAAACAAAGCATCTGAGCGGCAAATTCCACCTCCATCTGAACCCAGGATTAATGAAACGAGACTTAGCCATAACACAAGCCCTGAATAAAAGACACGCGGTGACAAATCCATGCCCGATAATAGGACGCGCGTCCTACGTCATGGGCTTCTCACCGATTGTTTGGGTTTTTTTTAATCAGGGCTATAATCGTACCACTCCCACGCGCTGTCAAATAACAAAAGGGAAAGTACGAATAAAGGCTGCTCTGACTCGGCGAGATGTATTAGTCGTGTCTCCACGCACCGTCTCTCTGGCTCCAATTAGCAAGAAATTTGCATAGAATATAAAACGATGGTTTTGCTCTCACACTTTTCACTAAGACCAGCGTGTTTTCTGCCAGCGTGTTTGCAGACGAGTCATTAAAATAGCCCAGATCGTACAAACACACACATCAGCACTCGCATCCATTATTGCTTGACCATGTGACTTATGCAACAAGGTTCTTTTTTTGTAAAGATACACTTTGTATTAAAGGGAATATCGACCGGGGGTGGGGGGGATAGAATCACAAAAATGCATATTTTTAAAAATCAATCGGTGTCGATTCTAAATTATACGTTATTTCAGTTGTACAAAAGAGAATTTAAAAAAAAAAAAAAAAAGGAAAAGGAAAAAAAAAGACCTCCGAGAGACTTGCTAGTGCACCTGTGTTGTAAATTTGTTCTTTGGTGTAGTAAATATATATTTAATCTGAGTTCCTTGTTTTATCGTCTTCTTCCCAGAAGGCCCGCGATCTTGAGTTACAGGATGATGGACTGTGTAGCTGTATCTTTTGTTTTTCCTTTACGATTTGAAAGTGGAGGACAAACGCGGTGCATGTCAAGGAAGACATGATAATGAAGATAGCCATGGTGTTCATTTCAGACTCCAGGGATTTTTTTTTTTAAATTCCGAAGAGACCTTCACGTCCTGTTTGTGAGATAACACAAATCAACAGATATTTCCCAGATGATGATGAAGATGATGGCTTTGAATTCATTTATATTTGTTTCAGCTTGTGTTATAGACTATAGAATATATTGAAAAGCTATAAAAAAAAAAAATATGATGCAATTGTTTAGTCCGGTGCAGTGTCTATGAATAAATAGAAATAAATCATTGTCCAGTAAAAGACAGAAAACAAACAGCTGTCTGGTGTTATTTTTGCCTTTAATATATTGGTACACAATCAATCTCTCTCTCTGTCTCTCTCTCTCTCTCTCTCTCTCGTACTCAACATAGCATGTCTGTAAAGTCTATCGTTCTTGTTCAATGACTTAGGATCTTATGGGGTTCACAGTTACCATAATGCCTAAATATTTATCTGAATCCAATTTAAAGTCAGCAGGATATGACCAAATTGTCTTTACTTGAATTACTTTGTTGGCCATCTTCAGACGTCAAGCTGTTGTCAATGGAAGGTGCCGACCTGCGCTGCGAATTTTTTAATAAATCTTCACAGGTACAGTAGACTTAAATCGTTCCGAGACTCTGTTCGTGAACCGATTTGTTCACGACCCGAGTCAATTTTTCCCACTGAAATGAATGTAAATACAATTAATGTGTTTCATCCCTCAAAAACATGTTTTTAAAGTGTATTATGGGTTTATGTGTGGCAATAACACATAGAATAAAATTAAAATAACCTTAATTATAGAAAAATAAACCTAAATGAAATAAACAGATGATTTTACTGCACGTTACCTTTGCGGTGGAGACGTAGTCGCTGGCGTAGGTGGACGGTGGCGGACGGATATGGTGGCGGTTCTCATGTTTTGCGATGATTCCTTTCTTTTTATTTCAACTGTTATACGCTTAGGCTTCTTACTCTCACTACCATTTTCACTTTCTTGGGATCCGTAATGAAGCTTATAGAGCAGAAATGCAGACAAACACAATGAAAAAAATGCTGTGAACGTTTTTTTAATGAGTTTTAAACACAGAAAAAAATCAAAGTTTGAACAATCCTTAATTATACAAAAACTTACTGTAAATAACCAAGAAAACTAACCTTGCATGAGTCGACTTCTGGTGTTAAGGAAGTGATGAGGAAGATGGACGGGGAGGAGGTTACTGTACAGCCAATGAACGCACGTCTGACCAATTAAAGGGACACGTACGCAATACGCAAACAGAAAATGGCAAAACATTGGCGTGTACAAAGCAGAAGGGGAAAATGGTCAGGGCTGTGTTTGTTTGGCACCCGATTATGTGGTCGTGACCAGATGCAAAATTTTGTCGAAATTTTTGGTCGGGAACCGATTTGTTCGTGACCAGAGGTTCCGCTGTATCTGCCTGTTTTTTGCCCGTTTCCAATAGCTACGTTAGATCTTTCAATCAATATGCCAACATTTCAAATAAACGTAGTGTTTTATGTCATTCGTTTCAGCGCAGACTAGTTGATGGACACGTGTACATTGAGTTTTCTGGGAAACTGTGAAGCTGTGAGTGCATTTGCAAGCACGATTTGTATTTTTCCTGTCAGGCTACAAATCTTAGTCTGTATGCTGTAGAGCAAAAGAAAAGTACAAGGTAACCTATTTTCATATTACACTGTTTTCTGTCAGGTTCAGTATATGTGTGAATTTAGTACTAGAGTACAAAATAATCTGTCATTCTGTCATTATTTCATCATAATAGCACAAGTTGAAACTTGTAAATGATATTCTATTTTCTGAACAACAACTGCTCATTATTGTAAGAGCTCCTTTATCACACATTAGCATTATCTTCACATGGGGAAAAATTATTATATCAACCATATTATTAAATCAGTGTCACTTTTCTTAGACCTCTTACCCGCTCACTCATCTTCTGCCGCTTAATCCTGTTCAGGGTCGCGGGGGGAAGCTGGAG
This sequence comes from Chrysichthys cranchii, assembly GCA_030068335.1. Taxonomy (NCBI): domain Eukaryota; kingdom Metazoa; phylum Chordata; class Actinopteri; order Siluriformes; family Claroteidae; genus Chrysichthys; species Chrysichthys cranchii. The sequence goes on from JAQMCW010000004.1 coordinate 5,156,642, forward strand.
CCAATCTCAACTGACTTTGGGTGAGAGGTGGGGTTACACCCTGGGCGGGGCACCAATCCACCGCAGGGTGACACAAAGAAACAGAGACAGACAACCATTCATACTCACATTCACACCTACGGGCAATTTAGAGCAGCCACTTAGCCTAATCCCCTCTGTGCATGTCTTTGGACTGTGGGAGGAAACCCACACAAACACGGGGAGAACATGCAAACTCCACAGAGAAAGGCACCTGTGCCGAACCCGGGGCTCGAACCCAGGACCTTCTTGCTGTGAGGTGACAGTGCTAACCACCACATGACCGCGCCGCCCTTTCTTGGATTTAAATGGGCCAACTCATCCTTCGCAGAATCCAGTGCGTTGTTTGTTTGTTTTTTAATAGAACGTGACTGTTACCTGCTAGCACTGAGGGTATTGCCCTGCAAATACACTGTTAATGATCCATTTCAAATCCATCTTGAACTTTTTCTTCATTCACGTGTCAAACATGGAAGCTGAGAACAAAATATGCCTCATCGCATCTTTCCTTTGCAGTTGCTGGTGAGACGACCAAGGCCAGAGATTAACCATACATAAATGAAATGGATCAGTCCAAAAAATTTTAAATTCAGAATCTGTACCTTGCTAAAATATCCTCAACGCTACTATTTAAGATCCACAGCCTAGGATGTCACCGGATTGTTGCGGGTTGTTTTTGGAATATCGCTACCCTTGAATATGGCAACTCGCTACTTGGCCCAAAGGATTCTGGGAAGGGTGAGCCAGTCCCTTTAAACAGTTAATTTTTGTTCTGACCTGTATTGTTCACTCTGTCCTTCACTCTATCCCTCACAATAGCCTGCTATGTTTTTTTCCCCAGGGAACCTGTCCCACCTTGCTGATGTCAAACAGGTCCTCAGGCCACTTGGTAAATACGTCCCTCTCCTCCAGCATGGCGATGCTCCGCATAACAAACTCATCAGTCGAAATCCCCTGTCCCTCATGTCTGCTTCGTGAATTCAAACACAGAAGTAAGAGCAGTGTTGCTAGGTCTGTGTGATGGTCAGTCAAAACCAGCCCAAAACAAAAAGTCATCATCAGCCTCTCCTAAACTTGATATACTGCTGAATGTTTAGGAATACACCATGGATTCACCAGGGCATGGCTGACAAATTGGACAGGTTTGGATATTTTAGACCTTTTGGTGCTGATGTGTTAGCTGTTTCCCACACAAGCCTCTAGGGTTTACACAGAATGGTGCGGAAAAACAAAAAACATCCAGTGAGCACCATCGCTTTGTTGAGAAGAGGGATGGGAGGAGACTGGACAGATGGGTTCAAGCTGACAGGAAGGTTACAGACACTTCAAATAGCTCACTATGGTGAGCTGAAAAGCATCTCAGAACATGTAACACATCAAACCTTGAGGAACAGAAGATGGGCTACGACAGCAGAAGACCACATTCCAAGAACTGGAATCTGGAGGCTACAGTGTTCATTGAACCTGGATTGTTAAAGATTGGAAGATTGGGGGAAAAAATGATCTTTTGTCTTGTCTTTTTGCAAGTCAAACCATAAATTAGCAACTGGTAGTCAAGTGTGCTAGCAAGTGAGATAGCACTGGGTGGCTTATAATAATTATATTGGCAACAGTCTGGGTGCAAATAGCACTTGTCTATAAAGTATCTACTGTAGTTATGTCAAACATGTCACCGCCAACACGAGGACAAAATGATTCTCAAAAGTAGCTCAATTTCAAGGGGAAAGAAATGGATCTCGCAACACAAAGTGTGATAAGAAGTGTGTTCGTTCAGCAAGCCGTCACACGGACACGCCCACTACAGCGATCCAGCCCAGGCAGCAGTCAGGGGTCCAGATTAGCATATTTTCCATCAGAGAGGAGGTAATTGAAATGTTTTGTTTTTTTCAGAGGCTTAGGATGAGATTGTTCCACACGATACAAGGAGTAGTAAGACATAAGAGATGACAGGGACAAAATGCGAGGAAGTTGAAACAGGATTTGTACATGCTGCAGCTGTCCAGTGCTCGCGGTGCTATTTTTACCCCAAGGTGAAAGGTTAATGCTTTTATTTCCTGGACTGGTTTGTTTTACTGGATGCAGATGCAATGCAGGAAGAGACAGGGGAAGGGAGGGTGGAGTGGGTCAGGCCACAACTACATGTGTTTCTCGTGCAGGCACACAAGGGATTATTTGGCCTTCTACACACACTGTCACACAAGGGTACGCTGACAAGCCTTGAAAACCTTTACACGTACACAAAAGTAGATTAATGATAACTTGGTAAATCATTCTCTCTCTCTCTCTCTCTCTCACACACACACACACACACACACACACACACACACACACACACACCGACCATGAATAGGAGGATGGTCCAACGAGAATTGTGGGTTGACGGCAACAAGAGAGGGAACAGTATATCTTTTGTAAGCTTGTCGTCATGCCTCTCTCCTTCATAAACCAAATCCTTCATGTTGCTCGGCGAAAGGAAACAACAAGAGAGAAAGAGCGGAAGACTACTCTTGTCTGAATCACCCTTTCTTCAAGACTTCTGCTTATTTCACACACACACACACACACACACACACACACACACACACACACACACACACACACACACACACACACACA
>JAQMCW010000004.1:5238319-5250211 GCA_030068335.1 Chrysichthys cranchii
ACACACACACACACACACACACACACACACACACACACACACACACACACACACACACACACACACACACGTGTGTGGGCACTAGATCTAGGCTTGTAAATCAGTGCTGCGGATGATTGAGATTGTTTTGTTCTTTACACCCCTACACTACAGAAAATTTCATCTTAACCCGCAAAAATATTTGGGAAATGGGTGAATTTATTTTATATTTCTTCTGAGGATTATTATAAATCAGTTCTAGCATTATTTGGCTTGTTTCTTGATGAATTTTCTTTTACACATTTCAAGCTTCAAGCTTTACATTTACTTATTCAATCAGCCGATCATTCAGCTAACTTCTAGAAATAAATCTGCGGAATTAGAAAACATAAGACAATCCCAAGCTTAAACTCCGTAACAGAATCAGTCTATATAATGAGAGAAATGTCTAATAATCTTTTTAGATTGCTTTATTGTAATCTTATAAGATAATATATTTAATCAATAAGTTAGCTTTTTTTTAAAATTCCCAAATAAAAATAAAATGTTAAAATTCAGTCATATATTTTTTAGGATGAATTAACCATGAAGACACATTTTAATAAACTTAATTTGGGGTGCTAATAATTCTGAAAGTGACTGTGTATACTGTCTGTATATTATAATATTCACATAATCTTGCCTCAAGCCTCAAATGTAGGGTTGATTGGTATGACCTGCAGCAATGGCAATTCGTGTGTGTGTATGTATGTGTGTGTGTGAAAGAGAGAGAAACTGGAACTGTGTGTGACGTTCCAGAGCAGGTGTGTATTCAGTGTTTACAAATGTATGCCTGGTATTTATTGTATGTTTAACTCGGAAGAAGGCCATAAGCAGCTGCCTGCCAGAGTTTAGCCAGCTGATCACATGCTAGTCACACGCACATCACACACACACACACACACACACACACACACACACAAGTGACATATCCGTCTTTAAATAGTGACAGAAAATGTAATGTGTGTTTGAGTGTGTGGAGGTTTAAGTATGGCGTGTTGTTCATTAAAAAAAAGTAGTCATTAGCAAAGTGCTGCATGTTATAAAAACCCTTTGGCTCTTGTTCTTACTGGAAAATAGTAAACTTAAAGTGGCAAGTTTCACTTCGCCTCACACCGCCCTGTTGTTGATTATTTTCGTAGAACAGCACTCGCACAATAATATCTTGGGTTAAGCTTTATTAGATGAGGTGAATAGTGCAGATTTCCGACAATGCCCTGAGGTCTAGCACAGCACTTCCTGTCATTCAGAAGCTCTCTCTCTCTCTCTCACTCACACACACACACACACACACACACACACAGAGCCCATTTCCTCTAGCTCTGCTAGCCACCACAATTACTCCCAGATGTGTCTCAATCTCTTACACTTTCCCACCTCTTTAAATAGTAGATTTCTCCATCTTTACATTTTCTCTATGTGTTTGTTTGAGGATCTGAGCTTGATCATGAGTGTATTATCTTTTGGAAATCCAGGCATTTTTCCATGCTAAGTTGCCCACAGGAATTAAGAGGTCAGCATGGGATTCTGGGTAACCCCGCACTTTGACTTTTACTGTTTGCTACAGTAGGTTAATTAGGAACATGTGCTTTGAATGGAGGATTGAACACCAAGTCTACGACCATGAAGAATTTGACCTCTGTTCATTTTCCTGACTCTTTCTTCTCTCTTTCTTCCATTTGTTCATTATTTGTTGCTGTAGGATGATAGAAATGACTTTTAATGGCCTTTTCAGGGCTATAAAGCAACATTTTCCCTCTGAAGCTTAGCCTCTCACACATATTTCCATCGTAGTTTCTCCCTCTCGTTTCATTATCCATTTCATTTTTCTCTCATCCTCTCTCCACAGATGGTCAGGAATGGTCTCTCTTGATATGTCTCAAAGGAACAGAAAAAAGCTGCCTCCGAAAAATCAACTTTGCCCATTCGCAGCCGTACCAGAGGGTAAGAAATCCAGCTGCACACATCATGCTTAGGCTTCGTACCATAGAAAAGAATTCTCATATGTAGTATAGTATGATATGAAAGCAATTTCATGAAATTGCACTTCTTCCTTTTGTGTGTTGTTGGAAATGGATGTGAAATCAGATCTAGCCAAGAGATCGGGAGTCAAAAATATTTATAGAAGGCAGACCTCAGCATGGCTCAAACCCAGAGCTAGGAAAGAGCACTCCTTCATGCTGTGATCTCAGTTCCCTGTCCAAATAAACGGCCCAAATAAAGCCAATACACAGCCAACATATCTTAGCGCGCTACCGTAACCAAGCCGACGAGCCAATTATATCTTTAACAACATCTATGGACAACTGTTGTTTACTGGCACAAGTATGAGCAAACAACAGACCCTCAGGTTCTCAGACATCATTTTAAACAATACAGTAATTTATGGAGGAAAATAATAAATGGCTTAAATGGCCTAGGAGCATCTCTATATCCATAAATAACTTAATACCACTAATATTAAATAGCATTGCTAGCTAGCTAGTTAACTCTCGGTACACTGTGTTGGATTTTTTTTCTTACAGGTAGACAAGAATGGCATTTCAGTGTGCGATTCTACACTTAACACGTTCTCAATTATTTATATAACAGTGCACAAACCTGTCTAAAGGTGTTCATTACTAGTATTAGCTAAGTTTTCTAGATTAGCCGTTAAGTGACTGCTAGTAAACTAGATCACACTCTGTATACAGAGATTTCAGTATATGGTATTTTTTGTGATTTGTATATTTAACAGGAGCTAATCCTGTCAGAATATGCAACAACAACAACCAGGATTTTGTTAACATAATAACATAGCACCTTTGCAGTTATCTGATTTATTTACTAGCAGTAGCCCACAAAATATGCCACAACAAGAAAAATATTTACATCACTAACATTAGCTAGCATGGTCAGCTGACTAGCAAACGTAGCATAAAATTCCAGAGCTAAATGTTTCTGGGTATAACATCATCCTCTAAACTCTTGTTTTTAGGAGACTTGTGTTAATATGTGGCAGTGTGTTAACAAATTTAATGCAAACACTATTGTGTAACATGAGAATCATCCATCCAACAGGAGTAAACAATACAATAATATTATGCAGCATGCCATTATAGAGTAATAGTCAATGATAGGGTGCTGTGATATGGCCCAGTGTAACGTGCTATAACCATCCTATATACAACAGCAATTCTCTTTTTGTTCACAGCATGATGTTTATACATTTATTGTTACAAGTCATGTTGTTGGAAGTACAAAAAACAAATTAGTTCCTGTCATCACTTGTGCTATAGCAGCACAGTATCTAGGCAGTGTTACCCTAAATCGTTTCTTATACTGGGAAACTTGACCACTGACACCGGAGAGTCCATCCAATTAATAATATTAAAGATTACAGATTTCTGTGTTAAATAACAGCACATTCTAATCCATTAATTATTAGTCTTAGATCATTTTCTGACCAATCAGATTTGAGAATTTACAGTAAATCACGTTATTTTGAACATGCAGCCTAGTGATTTTGGTAGTCTTTAAAAAAAAAAAACAGTCTCGTCTCTTCTCAGGTCAACATTATACCAGCGTTTATTGGAGCTTTCATGGAAATGGGCGGAGTCTGTCGATTTCTAATGGACAACCGCTTGTCAGGTGAGTGGATGTGTTTAAAGTGTCCAACTGCTTTCAGGAAATGCTGCGAATATGAAAAGTTTCATATCTTACGTAAAGCAGAGCATCAATGATTCCAATATAGAAGAGGTAAAATTGCCTGAATAATATTTCTGAATAATATTGCAATAATATTTACACCGTGCGAGTGTTTGTGTGTATGCGTGTCACAGGCGCACACTTCCAATTAAGCACTTGAGGAGCCTAGTCATGAAAATGGAGTGTACCCAAGATCTCTACTGAGTCTGTAATTACTGAGAAAGGTCAGCATCATAGATGATATTTACCCAGACTTCCTTGCCACAGTAACTGTTTCAGAGGGTAAACATACAATTCAAATGCCATATAATCTTTATAATGGCCCATTAAACCAGCCTTATAATATACATCCATTATAAAAGACTCGTCTTTTTAGAAACGAGCGCTGTAGCTTATAAAAAGCTAGCATTCAGGGAAGGTCTTTGAAGATCATGATGCCTGTTTGTGTTTGAATCTTCAAGCTAATTATGGCTATCTCCGCTGGATGAAGATAAGCGTTTGAGCGTTTCAGGACAGTAGTGATTGATTTTGCTCCTTGGCCGATGGCTGTGTAGCCATGCTGTTCCTTGTGAAAGAAGGTTATTGTCTCCAGGTCTGGAATAATATTGTCTTTCCTCTTGGCATGCCTCCCACACAAATGATGGCCGATTGAGTCCTGGTTGTTTGAAGGGGCAGCTGGGAAAGGTTATGTCCTCTTCATGATAACATCTGAAGGCATGGAGCACACACAAACACACATGAGGTATCTGTTTAGTCACTGATTGGGCTGAATGCAGTTACAGCACCGCTCTCACATTCAAAAGGTTTAGGAAGATATTTATGTTTTTTCCATGAATTGGGGACACTATTTTTCCAAGGCTTTGGGGAGTAAAATGTTTGCGCTGGTGTCATATATAATGCGGTATGTGTAGTTTATATTGGTCGTGTATTAAATCCTGGTTGTAAGTGGAGACCGCATTTTTTACGCTTAACAAGATGTGCTGATGGAATAAATATTACATATACTTACACCGAGCGAAGTAACTCGCTGTCGTTGCATTTATTATACTCATAAATACCTTAAGTCATTTACACATCATCATATACTTCTAGAGGGAACAGAGCTATTGGCATTCTCTCTGAGGCTGGTTGTGGTAATTGTAAAGCTGTCTGAAAGGGTAGGAGCTAATTAGAGTAAAATGACATATAATTAATTTTGTATTTATTATTTATAACACATGCGATTCATGTTCACCCGTACATTCTTTGCATTTTCTCAATTGCTGTGTCATTTTCTTTCTTTCTTTTTTTTTTTGCATTTTGCATTATGCTCAATATATTTGGATGAAAATCTTTGCTTAACCAGGGTTGGGAAGGTTACTTTAAAAAAAAAAAAGTATTCCAATACAATTGCTAATTACCTGTTAAAAAATGTAATCAGTATCATAATCCAATTACCACAAAATTAAAGTCATGTAACTGACTACTGACCATTCCTTTTGGATTACTTTAATACCAAATATGCATATGATGACAGCATTTTCACAGCTGGAAGGTATAACTTGCATTGCACTTTGATGTTGCTCCTCTTTTCTGCTTCAAAGGTAAAATAATGGTGAAATGTTCACCCAGTGAATGCATTTTTTTTTTACTTGAGGCCATGATAATGTGTTGGTGACTATAAGCTTACCAAGGATTTCACTGGAGACCAAAGTGGTGATGTGAGAATCGTCAAGTGTTGTGTGCACATGTGCATGCAGTCTACTGTTCTTTATTTTAAAATGTATTTAAGGTTCTGATCATATTTAGCACGCACTGCAGTGCTCCATGTTCAACTAATAAATTCATTGTCAATTACTTTGATTAGTTGTTGCAGCACATATGTATTTTAGAATTGTTCTCCGGCTAAATCATGAACGTTACTATTAAATGCATCGGTAATTTTTCTGTAACTTTAACAGGATGCAGTTAACTTTTTTGTATCGAAATTATGTAATGCGTTCCCCTTTATATTCCATTACTCCCCAAGCCTGTGCTTAACATATTGCTTCCTGTTGGTTTTTGACTTTTCAGGCACCCTGTGTTATTAAATTTTTGTTTAATTTGCATTGCACTTGATCAGAGCATGCATTATTGGCAAACCTCAAGAACACTGGAAATGTCCAGATGGGTGTTTTCACACTTAGCCCAAATTCATGACTCTGGGATTATTTCCTTGCTAGAATTTTAAACAGTAAGTGACATGACAATTTGAACCAAATCTCAATAATTGATATGCAGCCCAGGGAGTGGATCGCTTTCACACATGACCCCGAGTTCACTCAAAGTGAACCCCAGACCACTGCAAATAAACTCTCTTCTGGAAGACAACTAAACTATGAAACCTTTTTCCAGACCTAGCCTGCGTCAGTCCTTTAGTCGTTCTCACAAGAGACCACAAGAAGTGACAGTGCCCACCATAAAACTTGAATGTCAGACCAACAACCCAGTGCAAATCTTATGCAAAGATAACATTGCTGCAGTGTTTTAGACTTCACATTCAGCAAAATGAGTTAACATCTTGGCAAATAGAGATGAACTCTATCTACTTGTTGACTTTAATCATACTGACTCTCAAAAAGACTCCCTAACCAAACGCTGAAGTGTAGTATTCAAATCCAGTCGACGAGAAGTTTTCATGGCAGTAAGGCTGCTAAAACAATTACAGGCTGTAAGTAGAAAACTATTTTCTGAATAACAACTGGATGACCGTTTATTCCCAGTTTGAAGCACTGTGGACACACATGCACAACACTCTACTGCGCCACATGGCACCCTAGCATGTGCACTTAGACGTTGTGCCTTTCAGTTGGCCACCATCTTTACTACATGACCAACCCAGGCTATTTCACTTTTTGTACTACAGCTACTGTCGTAGTGCCTAAGACAGCCACTGCCATATGCTTCTAATAATAATAACAGCTATCACCCAGTAATGTTTACCCAGATCAGAATACACAATACGGTTATCATGTCATGAAATGATGATGTCATATGAGCAGTGTGTGAGTTCTGGGTCTGATAATATCAAATGAACACCGGAATTTATAATGTATAATAAAGACTAACACACAGCACTAATACATCTGAAAAAAGACCCTCACTCACTTACAGTATCTTCTACTGCTTAATCCTGTTCTGGGTCACAGAGGAAGCTGGAGCCAATCCTGCTGATTTTGGGCGAGAGGCGGGGTACACCCTGGGCAGGTCGCCAGTTCACCATAGGGCCAACACACAGAGACAGACAACCATTCACACTCACATTAAACCTATGGGCAATTTAGAGTAGCCAATTAGCGTAATCCCCGTCTGTGCATGTCTTTGGACTGTGGGAGGAAACCGGAGTACTTGGAGGAAACCCACACAGACACAACATGCAGTCTTCACACAAAGGCACCCAGGTTGACCCCGGGGATCGAACCCAGGACCTTCTTGCTGTGAGGCGGCAGTGCTAACCACCACACCACTGTGCCAGGGGTTGTTTCAACAACTTCAACCCAACATTTAGCACCATTATCCCTGCTTAGTTAGTGTCTAAATTCTGAAATCTAGGTCTAAACAACACACCCTACAAATGGATTTGGGACTTTATCACTGGCAGACCCCAGTCTGCTAGGAGATTACACTTCAGTCACACTCAGATGAAACACATTGGCTCCACAAGAACAGCAATAATTTATATTCTGGATAACCACAGTTGGTCCCAGAACTGAATCAAATTCCATGATCAGCACTGCAGACTATATGACCGTCAAAAGCCAAATGACTGCACTCGTAGGAAGACAGATCCATCTAGCAACCTAAATGGTTGTCTCTTAAGATTCTTTATACTGGAAAGGAATTCCCTTTCAGAAAGTCATCCAAGTAAAACTCTTATAAAACTTTGCTGCCCAAAGATGAAGTGATGAAATTCATGACTAGAATATATGCAGACAGAGTTGCTGGTCCAGATAAGGTACCTTAGGATGTGGACTCAGAATTTGGGCCATTCCATTGGCCGCCATCTTTAGCATATGACCTAACCAGGCTAACACATTATAGAGCCTAGCCATGCAAAGAACCTTTGAGGAACCCTTTTTCCATAGAATAGAGTGATGCCCAGAACATGCACTCTTTAGAAACCAAAACTTAGATCTGCACAGTGAAGAACATCCTGACCAGCTGCATTGTGCTCTTCAGTGGTCCTAGTGGCAAAAATATCCCAATTCATCACTCATCCACCCAAGCAGGACATCTACAATCAGAGATCTGTGAGAAAAGCCCAAAGCATCATCTTAAATCACACCCTTCATCCTAGACCTCCATGACCCCCTGCCATCTGGATTGCTGTATAAGGAGCATCCCATGCCTGACTTCCAGGGAATTACGGGGACTTCTCTGAGAGAGAACCATTTTTGTGAAAAGGTATAACTACTGATGCATTGCTAAACATATTTAACTTACTTTCCTTTTTTTTCATTTTCAGGCATGTCATTACCCATAATTCCATCTGCCTGCACCTCTTCTGGACCCGAGCCAGGAGGAACCCCTCTGCATGCTGAACATATCTGGTTTGATCCCTCATCTTTAAACAAAAGTTTTTTTGAATGATGCCTTTTTTAAATCAGTCTTTTTTTTTCCTTTTTTTTTTTTTTTTTACATCCCTGTCTCTGTTCTTGTGTCTGTTAGGAGCCAAGCTGCCCAGTCAGGCTCCCCAGCCAAACAGGGTCTGGTAGCTTTACTGAATGTATACGTCTTGGTCACGTCAGCGACACCCCTCACTGCATTCCTGCATCGTACAGGCTTGGTCAGGACTCATCTGGACAAACACGGTTATGTTACTAAGGTAAAGTAGCTTAATAAAGCAAAACTCAGGAGACGTCAACAGAGATCTGAATAAACAGCTTCCTGTCATGTAGTGTTTTTAAATAGGCTTCATGGGTTCTTGGTCAGGTATTTCGTGTACGTACCTCTTATACGTTACGGGTCGATCAACATACAGTTTTAATGTTGGACGATTATTCCTTTACAGTATGCTACATTTTAATGCTTTTATGTTATTTAGTGCTCCAAACTGTCTGGATTCTGTCCTCTTGGTGAATGAAGTTGAATTCATTACTAAAATTATACTAATATATAATGTAAATTCTATACTTATTATATTGTCATGCAGTGATTTTATTTTAGCTTCTTTTTTTTTCTGGGTGAGCATGGAGCTTCTTTTATTTTCACTCATCTGGCAGTCAAATGGCAATACTTTATACATAAATGTTAAGTGATATGATTATTTTGGCTCAGGATTTATTATACAAAGAATTACTACTGGCAAGTCAATACGCAGCATGTTATTACATATGTCCTTTTGTATGGTTTACAACCGCGACAGATCAAACCTATGAATAAGCACATTTTATCAGTTTTGGAAAAATGTGAGGAGAATGTGGTCACTGAGTCAGGAAATCTCACTATTATATTAAATCGAGCTATTACAGGAATGGAGGAGGAAAATAATAATAATAAAAAGATCAGGAATCAAATCAAAAGAGATATATATATATATATATGCACTTATGGATATGTTTATTGATTAATAAGCCTTTAATTGGACATTATGTATTGTAAAGCTGCTTTGCGACAATGTCTGTTGTTAAAACTGCTATACAAATAAAATTGAAATCAGACCAAATGGAACCAACTGCACTTGTGACACTACAACTTATCAGGGATGATGGAGATGCCCCATCATTTATCCAACATTATTTTGGTTACACGATGTATTAAAGGCTATAATGAGAAAGGAACTGCTTCTACTTACCTCTACTGTATTTCATGCACCTTTGTTTTAAGCAGCCGTTTTATTTACAAAGATCCGACAGAAGCAGGTTGCTTGTTCAGGATTGCAGAGTGACTTGTGCATACTCTTTTTGAGGGTAATGATTATGAGATTGATAGCGAGTTTATTTACCTAGCTAGCTAAAAAGACCAGACTGTATTGAAAGGAAAAGGTTTCTCTCTTATTATGTTTGCAGCTCTGTGATGCTGGACTGGACATTTTGGAGCCTGTCGGACGTCCATGAGCTGATGTATAGCATGCGGGAAACTCGTATAACAACTCTGAAAGTGAATTACCGCGAGTTAAATACTGCTGTATTATAGGGTTGTCAGGGTGACTCATAGCAGCTGAGATAAATCATATTATACCTTATATTAAATTAGCAGTCCAGCTTCAAGTGATAAATAGGCTTAGCTAAATTATTATTGAAGCCATCCCAAATCATTCCAGTAACCCAGTGAATAGGAGCTAGAAGAATTTGACAGTATGAAGGAATGTGCGTCTTTTTTTAACAATATGCTCCTTGATATACTGGCCTACACATAGACAACCCAAGGACTTGTACCATTTGTTTCCTTTGAAAGCTCCAAAGGAAGGAAGTTGAAGGCAGCTGCTTTAATGCTGTTACCAACGGCAAAAGGGAGAAGACCTAAAGCATATCTTTGGAAATTGTGGGTTTATTATGAGGCATTTCTCTGTTTATGAATGGTTAGTTTGCCCATTTATGCAATGGGTAGCTCAGGGAGTTAAGACGGTGGACAACTGATCAGAAGGCTGGGAGTTCAAATCCAAGCCCTGCCAAGCTGCCACTGCTGGGCCCATGAGCAAGGCCCTTAACTTCAACTGCTCAACTGTATAAATGAGAGAAATGTAAGTCGCCCTGAATAAGGGCATCTGCCAAATGACACTAATGTAATGTAAGGTTAGGAACATATTTTGACAATTTAAGTATGGAGCGAAAGAGAGTGGTTTTGGAAGATGATGCATTTCTGGATGGAGTTAACACTTGGCATGTGACGCTCATTAGACTTTAACTGGTGAGTGTAAATGTTCTCATCACATGGAGGAAGTGAGGAGGAGAGCGGGAAATGTGTGTGTGTGTGTGTGTGTGTGTGTGTGTGTGTGTGTGTGTGTGTGTGTGTGTGTGTATATAAGACAGAGAATGGAGGTTATTTATGATGCTTCACTCCAAACCAACTTAGAAGACCATTAATGCAATGGAGAAGAAGCAACAGGTTTAAAGCATTTAAAACAAATTGCTCTTTGCTTCACAAAGATCTACCGGCTCTGTGTTTGTGGGAGTTTGTGTGTTTGTGATGGTGTGTGCTAATGCATTTCAGTCTTTCATGTGTGTGTGTGTGTGTGTGTGTGTGCGCGCGCGTGCGTGTCTTTGTACGCACCCTCACCAGTTTATCTGTGGGTTATTCAGAAGTCAATAAACTCTCTAAGTATGTGCGTGGGAAACCATGTGAGCCAGCACATTTCATCTGCATCTCATTTCGATCTCGGCCAAACTTTTGACACACTGCTGCCACCTACTGTGACGATTGTGTCCTTACCAACTTTCTGAAGTGTTTGACGTTCGCTTTCATGGAACATAATGTACAACTGACTGGTTTCTCTAGACAACTTTCTTTCATGTTTGCTCCAGCATCAGTTTCAGATATTGCGAATTTGACCATTTATCTTACCGTGCTTAATTGGGATGTAAAATGCTTCAAATGCTTTAAATCTTATTATGGTATTCAGAGTCATCTCTGCATCCTGATCAGTCAGTCATGCTGCCTTACATGTGCTGTTTAAAAAAAACTGGCCTTCATTCACACAAATGTAGTAATCGAGAACTATCAGTGGGTCCAATCTTATGTTCCTCGCTCTCTTAAATTGCACATTTTCCTAGTAGTGTTAATGTTAAGGATAATCTCTTCAGTGGGTTAACGTTTCAGAGTTCAGAGATATATTTAGCCAAATTTAACTGTCTACTTGGGCATTTGTAACATGACATGTGTAGACTAGTATAAGTATGCAATAAAACACTCAGGGATGTGCTGTCGTAGGAAAATATTCCGCTGCAGAGTGGTATGACACAGCCTCTGTTTTATTAAATGAAATGTAAATATAAAAAAAATAAACTGTTTTATTCCTCTTATATCTATTATGTGTGTGTGTGTGTGTGTGTAATCCCTCCTTTATAAGCGGGAGATAGGTTCCAAGGCCGGCCGCAATAATTGAATTTCCGAGAAGTAGCGACACCAGTTCGTCTTCTTCCGCTCAATCCTATTCAGGGTTGCGGGGGGAAGCTGGCGCCAATCCCAGCTGACATCGGGTGAGAGGCGGGATACGCCCTGGGCAGGTCA
>JAQMCW010000004.1:5377016-5392007 GCA_030068335.1 Chrysichthys cranchii
AGATTAATCGATTAATCGAAAAATTAGTCGAAAAATCGGTCGTTAGAAAATTAGTCGTTAGTGGCAGCACTAATATATATATACACACACACACACACACACACACACACACACACCTCCAAAGAGTTCATAAGCACCAGAGATTCATTACACGGTTGGTTCCTCATATAATGCTACCCCAGCCATTAATAACTTTTAAGATCAAAAATATTAATAAAAATGCTAATCTTGAAGTCACAATCAGACTGACCGCAGCATACATAAATTAACTGATGAACAGAAGTCATGCAAAATTGTTCAAGCTATCACTAGCAGTTAAAGGTTATATAATGCTGTTTTCTTAAACGGTGAGCAGCTGAAACACCCCTTTAGTGCTCCATCGAGATCTTTTCACTCTACCAAATTACTAGTTGCAAATGTTACACTCACTGCCTGTCTTGTGCAAGATGGAAAAAAGTGTTTACAACTGGCAATTCAGCACGTCCTGGCCAACATCTTTCTGAAGCAGTTTAGATGAAAACCCATTAGCCGAAACGTCTTCAAACGCAATTTTCAGTGAAACACTAAAATGCTTTTATACAAAAAAAGTTACACTTTCCACTAATAGTTTAAAGACGTGCCACTCAGCTTGATTTTCCCCACTCTCGTCCCCCAGATGAGGTTACTCCAATGTCACTCTTTTAGTGAACCACTTACCGATTTTCATGTATCTGCATGGGAACATCTGCTCATCAATCTTGTGCTTCAGCGTGAACGTCTCCTTGTTGCAGTCATTCTTAAGGCCACTGTGGCAAAAGAATTAATGCAGCCATGAAGCCATGATCAAAGTGAGTGACTATGTCTATAGCACAGAGCTGCTGGATTCTGTATCTGACTGGAAGTAAAGCATTGATCGATCTTCTAGAACAGCAGCTCAGACAGGAGTGTCGGGTGTAACTCACATCCCAGGTTTATATTAATCGTCTCGTCATCGTTTCTGTATTTTAACAAAGTAAAACGCTCGATTACTGATACAATAAAGCTCTCTGTATGAGGCGGTTTGTGTCATGTTTACGGAAGGAGTCACCAGCGTCAGCACTTTGTACCAGTCAGTAAAGCTTACAGGACAGAGGTGTTTTGGTGCTTTTCTTTATTTTATTTTATTGATTTTTCGGGGGAATTCATAACCTAATTCACCTCCAGCAGTCATCTGATAACATTAGTCCCACTTGGAAACACGTCTGTGAATTTATATGCCAGTTTTGCTGTGCACTGGAAAAAATGTTTTATTGTCGCTATTTGCCGTATTTAGACTCGTACGACACACATCGGTGACACTCACATAAACATCAAACCCTTTGCAAGGCATGTTTTGAATGGTGATCATGATCGCATGACACAAACCTCAGGGTTGGAGAAAACACAAACACGATAGAAACACTAACTGCTCCCATGGTAAATTTAATAGTGTCTGGATGTGAGCGTTTCATCAGTGATGAGTGTAAAAGTCCCAAATTTATGATTCCCAACTAAACTAATCTTAACCGAATAGGGCAAAAGTGGAATAACAGACTTCAGAGAGTGCTGTCTTTGGAGAGAGAAAAAAAAACCTTTGGGTGGTAACAGGTAATCCCACTTCACACCACACTGGGGTTGTTTATTTCCCTAGAACAGCATGTCCCAAAGACTCACCTGGACAAGAGTTCGGTCATGTTTTCCTCACTCATGCCTCCAAACACCTTGAACTTCTTCAGGTTGCAGACATGCGTTTTCTCATATTTGCCATAGGTAATGCTTAGTACAATAGCTGGTCTCTCAAGCTTTAAGATCAAGTACTGTAAAAGGCAGAAAATGGTTAATTTTAGCAAATATATATATATATATATAAATGTGAGACGAACCCAGGAGCAGACATGACGACTACACACATGGGATGAACTCTGGTCCTGTTCAGAGTCCAGCAGACTTTGACGATTTCCTTACACAAACACTGCTGATTCAACACATGCAGAAATCATCCTGCGGAGCTGCACTCCAAACTTCCACATGCACAGCTGTGGCCTCCTGGGCTAAAACCGTGTTTGCAGAAGTAGATGAATACAAATTATGTTGCGAATTAGTTTGTGAAACCAGAGGATCAGAATACCTCATGATGAGCAACGTATACACTGGATGAATTACAGGAAAGTGTAGTTATTACAGGAAGATGGTGTGGGCATTAATCTGTGTGATGTCATCCTGCTGTGAATATCAGAATCTCCTCATTTTGTCACACTCGAGGCTAACTGATTAGACACTCAAAAAAAAGGCGGAATGACAATCAACGTGAGAATTCTTCATCTACAAGACAGCGTCTGGACTCGTCACTCTGTAAACGCAATGAAAAAGTGTTGAAATAAAGACAGATATTGGCATTTTTATTCTAGTCTTATTCATTATAAACTTAACTGAACGCAACTGAAATGAATAAACAGCAGTTGCTTTGAGCCAATCTATGCACTGCTGTCTTTTAATGAAGTCAAAATAAAACCTAAGTTTATCTTCACATTATAATCCTTATTGCTGAATTCCGATTAAAAGTGACCTGTACCGAACTAATGTGAACACATCTGTAATCGGAAATGGCACGCATCCGCACATTGATGCTTTTTAACACGAGTCATCTGCTTCACCAACAACAAACACATTTGTGAGATGGCTCATGGGGTTAAACCCAACAAAATGGACATGCATTTAGCTTGTGCATGCACTGAATTCTGCTCTGGAGGATGGTAAAACAGTTCGTTAAGTGTAGCTCTCCTTCTCTGCTTGCGTTCTGACGGTTTGCACTACCTTGACGAAAAATGCTGCAGTAGCACCAATAAATCCAACAGCAGAGAATAAACTCCATCTTAGCTGCAGCCTTTAACCTAACCCTAACCCTAAGACAAAGATTAAATTTAACCCTAAAATCTTAACTTTAATCCTAACATGCAACTGCTAAGTAGCATGTCTCTACAGGTAGCACAATTCGACAGAATCGACACTGTGCTGGCTGATGACGACAGCGCTCAAGAATCCACATGAAGTCCGATCCGGCGCCCTCATTCATGTCACATAACCACAAATCGGATACGTGTTGGATTTAGCACCACACAGGAAAGTGGCTCAAATCTGAGTCCACACAGCCCTGAAAAGATCAGATCTGTCACATTATGGCGCAAAAAAAAAAAAAAAATAAAAAATAAAAAAAAAAATTAAAAATCTGATTTTAATTACATCAACCTAGCAACATGAACGTAGAAAAAAATGCCTACATTTTCTCCCTTTACCTGTTTTTTAAGTAACCAGACTTTAAAATGCTGTCTATGCTGTGCTGTGGTGTGTTTCACGTGTGACAGTCACTAGTATCACTGTATTTCCTAAAGAATAAACACATTTTCTAGAAGTTTTTATAACTTAATATAGTACAAAACGTTAAATGTTAAATGTATAAAAGTTTGCTTGGTGAACCCATTCCAGACTTAGGGTGAACTCACACTAGGCTCAGTTGGCCTAAACCGCTCCTGGGAGCGATGGTCCCCCCTCTTCACTCCTTCGCTGGTCTGCATTCACACTGCACTAAACAATCCGCTCCTGGGGGGGCGCTTACATCATCACGATGCAACTTTTGGTATTGAAGCAAAGCGCTCCTGCTTTGCATGACAAGGAGTGAGATCATGCAAACAGAATGCGGACACGCGTGCAGAATCAAGGAAACCGAGCAAAAGAAGTGCCGCGAAAAGTGCAGACTCAGCACACCAGAGAAAACTGTGCACATTTCTCACAAAGACCAGGGATCTTAAAAGTCTATGCGCTCGTTTTAACATATCCGTGCTCTCACAATAAACAAACAAATAAATAAATAAATAAATAAATAAATCAGTGATCTCACACCATAGTTTTAATACTGAGAGCCAGATCCGTTATTAATCCTAATACTCTCCAGTGAATTAAAAAGTGCACGTGATGGGGGATTTGACTATGGAGCCTGGGTGTGGTTAGCGCTCACACTGCCCAAGAACCTAACTGATCTCCTCCCAGGGGCATCCCAGCGGATCGGAGCACACACACTTGTCAATCGATCCAGTTCTTGGGTGTGAAATGCTCCCGGGGGCAGTTTGGATCGCCTAGAGCGAGTGCCCCCTTAGTCCCCTGTTTGCTGTTATAGCCTCCACTCTTCTGTCAAGTCTTTCCACTAGATGTTGGAGTGTGGCTGTGGGGATTGGTGTTCGTCCACATGTGGGCGTTAGTGACGTCAGACACTCCTGTCAGGCGAGAACTGGAGTACAGTCAGCGTTTCAGCTCACCTCGAATGTGCTCAGTGGGGTTGAGGTCAGAGCTCTGTGCGGGACATTCGTGTTCTTCCAGTACAACTTTGGCAAGCCAAGGTGTCCTCACGGAGCTCGTTTTGTGCACAGGTACAATGTTAAGCTGGTTCACGTCTCTGCTCGACCCCATAGATCCAGTGAAGAGAGAGCTTACCGGTCCAGCATATAAACCTTCTAGAAAACTGTGCACTTCCTACTCTGTGGCAACAGGTTGAAGAAGGCCTACGTACTTTTGCTATGGTCATGTCAAACTTTTGGCCATGTAATGTATTACTGCTGTAACCTGTGTTAGATGCAGCCTTACAGTCCTTCACCCACTGAGCGCACACACAAAAAGCCACTGTGATCCAGAAGCAAACTGAGTTTCAAACGATGCTAGGCGAGGCTGTTTACATAAACTGATAGGTGCCTGTTACCGGCCATCATCGTGTTAAATCAGAGAAACAGGGAAATAATCCCCAATAATCTCTGTTCGAATGAAGGTTCTATTCTGACTGAGGTTTTCTCTTCTTTGCAATCCCTGTGACCTGGAAAACACTGAAAAGCCACTATTAGTAATTCTCCACATGCATTCAATTAAATGATCTCCATAAATGAAAACACAACATAAAAATAAACGATCTGGTGAGAATATGTTGGATTCTTAATAGTCTCAAAGTACATATACATGCATACTGACAATAACTCAGTGTGTAATCACGGTGTTGTGCCCAGAGGTAGGCGGGAAAGCTGGGCAAGAAGTCAGCAATAACTGCTTTAACCTGGCGCTTCAGAGAGCAGACACATCACATTCGGCAAATGTATTTCCTCCGTCTTGGCTTCTCACAGCCTCAAAGTAAGGGGGTGCAGTGTGGGAAAAAGCAATGAAGTGTAAAACAAAGAAATGAGACAAACATGCTCTCTTGGACCCTGACCCAGCAGGCTCTCTGGCCTCAAACTTGCAATCTCATAGTGAAAAGCCATTAAGACTGCAGCACCACTGTGAATTTTAACATCACTTTAATTACTTCCTATTCATCGCCAAATGACTATTAGCCTGAAAATACATATTTAAAATCAATCTACAGGCTATGCTGTCTTCAGCATTAACAGGAGCCGGCACTGGAGTACGTCCGACCCAAATTTCTGGCATTTCGTACGTGCATACACTACAGAGCACAATAAACATGAATACTCAGCAATGTGCAGAACGAACTACATCATGAAATAACTTGCACAAGGCCACAGAATTGCAGGCATGTTGTGAAATCAGGGGTTAAAAGTTGAACACGAAAGCGCCTCAAAACATAACACTTTCAATTTCCTCTCCAGCAAACCACAAGACTGTCTGCATTGTGTGCCAACACAACAACGGGCTGTTTCCTCTTTCCACTTTAAGATTAGTCGGAGTATGGACCAAAGTGATTCATCTTCAGACAACAGAATGCACCATGCACCGAGACAAAGCCACATTTCAGACTTGTGGTTATAGACTCATCACATCCCTCCCTCTTGTAAGAATTTGAACCGTTACTGTTATTAAGCACACAGTGGATTGTATATTACAGTTATTTTAATGAATGACATAAAAGTAACATCAGATCCTGATCAGAAATGGGCAGTGGAAGCTCAGGAGAGGTTTAGGGTTAGTCATCAGATGATGAGCAATGCCACCATTAGTGCTCTTCAGCCATACCCTGACCACTTAGCTCCGTGCGGCAAAACATTTGTAAAATGTGGGGGTGGGAGGTCATCAAGTCTTCATCAGTGATTAATCTGACCTTATTTGGATTGGTCTACATTCTCATACATTCTGCAAAAAGTGTTTTGTTTTGTTTTTTAAGAACGAGCCATCTATGGTTTCCTTAAAGAACCTTTCGACTGATGGCTCTTTTGATTGCCCATTAGCTGCGATACGATTCCATACGTTGACGTATTTCCTTTTAAAACAGGACATCATGAAGAGAGTTTTGAAAAGCTTGAGTTTCCATAACAGCCAACGGATAGAGATAAGCCTCACCTCCCAATTAATCTAAAGAAATAAAGATGGCTTAATGACCAAACTGAACATGCACCAAAGACCTTGAAGAAAGACTGGTTTTAGCTGTGTAAGATTTGTCACCGAGACTTCGTCCATTGTGTTTGATATCCTACAGCTGAAGTTCCTAATCCCCACAACTTGGTCGAGTACCGGCCCGCTGCAGTGTTCCTTCACCTCTTGCTGAGCAGCAGTTAGTGAGTTACGGAGCTTACACATGGCTAACACTGAGCATCAAAGCAGCGTTTGCGTGAAGCGGCATGGACGTAACCTCCGGCGATGTGTAGGTGACAGACTGTTTACTTCTAGCCAGTTGGGTCAGTAGTCTACTGCATCATGGGCGCTCATCACAGCAGAACCTCTGCAGCTGCCTTGTTCTTGGATATTTTTTTAAGGAGAAAAAAATTTCCAGCTTTGTGTGGGTCCATATCATTTTACAAGCCCACAAGAATCACAGAGAAAATCACCGATTGATTCAGGATGGAAGTCTGGATGATGAGCCCTGCAAATCATATTTCCGACTTAACAAATTTCAGTTTGAGTGCTTCTGTATAAAAATGGACCAGTCATTAAACTTTCCTGCACAATGACTGTGTACTTATCTGTCATTACACTGTGTGTTTCTGTCATTTGGCAGACGCCCTTATCCAGAGCGACTCACATTTATAATGTCTGCTCATCCAACGAGCAGTGCGCTCACAGTGATCTCAAAACTTGAAATGTTTTTGTCTGGTTTTGCCCATAAAAAAGTCATTTCAAGACACGAGTGAGTCGCAAGGCTGTCGCTTCCATGTTTGCGTGCAGCAGCCGCGCACCTTCATTGAAAAAAACAGACATGCACACGGAAGAGACACGTCATGTGAATCGACCCTTATGCTCCTGGTGTAAAATAGAGGAAAAACTGCCATTTTAAACAAGGCAGTGAAACACAGCAGGATTTAGAAACAAGCTTCTGGACACCAACAAAAACAATATACTATAGTGCCTGAATATGTCAGAATGCTCTCTCTCTCTCTCTCGCAAATTCATGTGCTGTATAACATCTACATGTCATTGTTCATCGTGAATCCCAGTAAAACCTGCACTGTTTTCGAGTGAAGTTGTACAAAGGGAAGCATAGCTCAAGACTTAAATGATGGGGATTGATTTGGAAGGAAACTATCATGCAGAAAGCTGCACAAACAAAACACTCGAACAGCCCCTGTTCAAGGCAAACTAACCTCTTTACAACAAAAAGAAAGAAAGAAAGAAAGAAAGAAAGAAAGAAAGAAAGAAAGAAAGAAAGGGGCAGTCTGTTTACATGAGCAGCACAAACAGGTCCTAGAGATAAACCAAGAAGAACAGGACAGGTCATCAAAAGGTTTCCACTTTTTCCCGAGAAATTATAACGTATAAAACTTAAAATGAGCCCAACAAAACACCCATGCACAAAACAATTACTCCATCAACAACTGAAGACTTAAGAATGGCGGTTCTTTAGAGAACCAAAAATGGCGTCTAAAGAAGTTTTCAGGCACCTATATACTTAAGAGTGTCTTGTAACTTTCAACCATCTGATCTAATCTACGCTGCAAGGTAACCCTACGCCATTTCCTACGCTGTAGCCTGATGGGCGCCTCTCCAGAAATGTAACTACACGTCAACGTGACGCAGACCGCAACAACTGTAATTGCTCCATCTGCTCGGTAGCATCACATTACCTCCTACGCATTTCCGACTTCTGTTCCTTCTCAGTGAAAATTTACTAACACGATACAGTGTATAAAATGACCGCCTAAAGTGTGGGCCTCTATAGCAGCCGGAGAGCGTTATAATGGCCAGATTAATCCTGCATCTAATCTTGTTGATTTAAACACTAAGGTGTTTTTTTTAGTGCCTCGCTCCTCGGCACGCAGTGGAACTTTCGCTTTGAGCCTCTCGTACTGCTGAATACACACGAGTTAAAACCTTTCCATTGTGTCTGTTATCTGTCCACTATTCTGACAGAAAAACACAAAACTTGCATCGCGCTTTTCTTTTGTGTGCAAAAGCACCAAATTCAGCAGTAAAGTGTGGACCTACACTTCCACACAAGTATAAATCAGCCTTAACGCTGCAATTCTCTGTACTTGGAAAAAACCCAAATTATAATCAGCACTTCCTCGAGTATGGCCAGCCGCAACACGTCACATGGAATATTCCACAACACTGCTCAGCCTTAACGTCGCATTTCCACATCTAGACAACAAGATCCTTAAACATTCGGACACTGGCAACGTTAGTAATAGCGCAACAGTATACAAGGGCTTAAATGATATGAGGAATAAGAGCTCAAAGTACAGACTTTCAGCTTTAATTTGAGGTCCTTTCAACCAAACGGGGTGAACAGTGCAGGAATGAGAGCACATTGTATATGTGCTCCACCACAGCCGTTTTCACTAGCCTTCCAGGACTTTTGTGTCCTCGAACAGGGTTTTATTTCTTTTACTGAATGCCCCAAACAGGTGATTTGGCCATACCTAATGCTTTACTACCTCTCTGATGAGTTTGTTTGGACTGTTCAGCCCAGTGATGGCTTGCTTCACTGGCAACTCTTCAGACTTCATATTAACTCGCTCCGTGCCACTGTCGACTAAAACGCTGAACGTTCCCCGATTATGAGGTTGTTCTATATTTTAAAAGATGAATAAGCAATGAAAGGGATCATGTTAGCAAATTAAAATGCAGTTATAGGGTGTACCAGCATAAACTAATGAATCAGTGATGATCTGAGGGGTTGACGTTTTATCTAATTCACATATCCTAGCCATGTCCTATAAAAACAAAATCGTAGTCATTATTTATTATCATCATCATCATCACCAGTGATCCCAGAGTGAGAAAAAGGAGAGTGTTGCATGTTGTGTGAGGGGACAGTGATTGCAAGGAAGAGTTTCACGGTTTTGGAAAGTTTTGGGAGTGGACAGACGTTGTCCGAGAGATGAGTAGCCTCTGCTGAGGAAACAAAATGGACAGGAGTTTTCAAACTTTCCCAGGCCTGGTCCACAGCGAGTATGGAGTAGCAGTGACTAGGAGGATTATTCTGCGTCCATGTCTACGCCTGACATGATCAGCTTGGTGCTGACCAAAACCTACAGGTGTGCTAGCTTGCACACTAACCCCGAAAGCTCATCTGAGGAAATGAAAGTGCACAGATGCAAGTGTTTCATTCTATATAGGAGTAACTACCGACTTCAGAAAGCTGAAAATCATCAATTATCACAGTTCAGACAGTCCTTGATGTGGACATTAATTTTTCCCGTGTCATGTCCAGTAACGGACTGCAAATCAGCAGCTGAAAAATTTAACGATAAATGAACTTATGGTTTCTACGTTGCCCTCTAAACTCAGCTTAAGGGAAAAAAAGGACCCAAATCACGTGAATCAGTGCTTTTGGTTTATAAACGTGCTCATGGATTTGACTTCTTTTTAAGAGAACAAGGAGTGGAGCATTCCAACGGTGACCACATCCATCATGTGATATTGCATTACTTTGTACGTGTGTCCTGAATACAAGTCCCAGAAAGGACCATATACAATGCAAAAATTAAGCTATTTTTCTTATGCCTACATGTCTGTCCCTAATAAGGTACAGGTGCCACTTTCCACGTAAGTGAGGACAGTTTTCGTTCTAAAACAATGGTGCTTTGTGGCATTGCGCTGCCTAAAAATTCTTCTGCTACAGGAAACCTTTGAAGCCCTCTTGTTCAGGTGAGGAAAAAAGGAGCCATGTGGAAATCCTTGCTCTCTTTGTTTCTACACCGTGCTCTCTGTTTCCTGGCCCACCTCAAAACTTCTCTGCACTACTGTATACTTACTCTGAATACATCACAGAATTTGCATTTACAGTATGTGTTCATTTGTATACTTGCACCATACTTAGGCTTTGTTAATGTTTACATTCATACCATTGTCACTTTTTACAGCTAACAATTATGACTGTTTACTCCATGCCATCCGTAAGCAAAGAATAATAATTTCAAGCACAGCAAATACATATTTGCTATGATTTTAGTTTTTGTTTTTTTTCAATTTGCCCTTCAAATCTTCATATTCATCACCTTTTATAAATACGATATCCTTTTTTTCTTTACTTTATCTAATACTGGAATGACGTGGCTAGATTTGAGGTACACATCTCTTCATACGTGTGGTTTTGCCTAGTCAAGCTGTTAGACTTTGCAGAAAGAACAACACATGGTTTTATTAGTAGCCATCTCGTGTCTGGAACGGTGGCAGCCGTATTGTTCCGGCAGTGTAGAGGGTTGGTGTTCAGAAACCCTGACCTTTTCAGGCTTACATTAAGGGACATAACAAGAAACTAACACACACCACTGAGCAGAATACTGTGCAATTACTTGTGGTGCCTTAAAGGGGGGGGGTTAATGGGTTAAGGAAGCAGTCAATAGTCGTGTGTGTAAAGTAAAGATGTGTGCATATTAGTCTGTAGTTGTGCATAAATTTAATTTTTGTAAACTCTTGAATGAGTTGAACCTCA
Source organism: Chrysichthys cranchii (assembly GCA_030068335.1). Lineage (NCBI taxonomy): Eukaryota > Metazoa > Chordata > Actinopteri > Siluriformes > Claroteidae > Chrysichthys > Chrysichthys cranchii. The sequence goes on from JAQMCW010000004.1 coordinate 5,387,878, forward strand.
CAGAAAATGTGTTGGGCGTACTTTGTCAGAATGCAATTCAGAAAGTAAGAATGTCAAGAAATTACAAACACGGAATGCAATTTTGCCATTGTGGATTTTACAAACGAATTTACAAAGTGACTCTACGATCAAAAATACGTCATGGTGTCAAAGGCGTTATGTACCGAGCAGAAGATACGTCGATTCCACAGACTGCGCGTGCGTTCCTGTTACTTTCGTCACGTCTTATGTGCGATTTCACTCACTGAAGAGTTTATAAATATTTCATTTATGCGCAATTTTAGTCTAATATACCCTCATATTTACATTACACACACGACTAAGTCTGACATCTGCCCTTCCCCATAGGGAACATAACCTTTTTTTTTTTATTATTATTATTATTATTATTATTATTATTATTTCTAGACCTGAAGTAGACGTCTAAATTAAACTCAATTAGTGCAATAAATATATTTAACATGCATGTTAAGATGACTAGCATCCGGATATCAAAATTCTCAGACCCTGACGATACTGGTTTTAATTGCAACATAAAAATATACTCGTGTTAAACAGACAGAGGGGCCCAAAAAAACAGACACACTTCACCTTGAAAAATATCTGCATAAAAGCTGTAGTACTCCCTACACGTCTCTCCACACTGATGAAATAAGTCGATTTGGACTTTTAAAAATTAGCATAGATAACCACTGGTGAATTGTGTACAAGTTTTTGGGCTCCTCCGTATTCGGCTAATCTACAAGACGTCGGGCTATATGACTGGAACAGCCCATAGCATTGTGCTGAGTGTGGTACAGATACACACCTGTGGAGGATAATTGCTTTCTGATGACCACCTGGAAGACTGGTCATTGGGTTTATCAACCAAAATGTTCCTGCAAAGAAATAACAAGCAAAATACACATGAGACACACTTTCCCAATCACCATCTGCTTTGTATCATTCCAGTTATTGCAGCAATGAAAAAAAATAAACATAATGCATTTATGGTGGCTACCAATATTCAGATCATCGTGTCACGTTGGCTTTTTTTAAATTTATTTATTTAATTTAGGTTTTGTTTTTAAAAACAATATCTGACCTGCTTACTATCTTGCATACTAACCAAGATATAACAATTACCTTGTACAACCCCTACATAGCACACTACACATAGTGGGCATCATTTGAAATTCAGCCATGGGGGACGACTGGACTGAAACTTTATATACAGTGGACCCTTGGCTCACGAACGCATTGGATGGTGAACAAATCAATGTACGAAATAAATTCCCGAACAGATTTTGTACCGACTGACGAACAAAGCCTCGACTGACGTATTGACGTACACATACGGCCAACCGACGCTTCGTGGCACAAGCATTCAGACCCGGACAAGCACTCGTGGTGTGAACGTGTTCAACGCATTTTTTCGTTGTGTTTCTCTGCATTTCTGCACTATTAGCCTTCATTATGGATCCCAAGAAAGTGAAAAATGGAAATGGTAGTGAGAGCAAGAAGCCTAAGCGTATAACAGTTGAAATAAAGAAAGAAATCATTGCAAAACATGAGAACCCACACAATATCCCTCCGCCACCATCCACCTACGCCAGCAGCTACGTATCCACCGCAAAGGTAACATGCATGAAAATCATCTGCTTATTTAATTTAGGTTTATTTTTCTACAATTAAGGTTATTTTAATTTTATTCCATGTTTTATTGCCACACATTACCCATAATACACTTCAAAAACATGTTTTTGAGGGATGAAACACATTCATTTTATCTACATTCATTTCAAAGGGAAAAACTGATTCGGGTCGCGAACAGAGTCTCGGAAAGGATCAAGCTTGAGACCCGAAGGTCCACTGTATTTACTCAAGGGTTTTACTTATTGACATTATCACCCCACTGCTCTCCACCTGCTAAAATAATAATTACATAAACACCACAATACTCTATATGGGACTGCAAAGGGAAGCACTATAAACACCCAGAAAAGCATATATATAAGCCTTCCATACAAACACATCTGAGCTCACATGAGTGACAGGTGCCAATAATTTAGCTTGTAGATACACTCAGACATTCCAGTCACAAACTTTTGGAACCTCACACCAAAAAAAAAACATCCCAAGGCTGAATGGCATTTCTACGACGGAGTATTAGGGCCGCTCATGAAGAAATTTTTTTTTTTGCCATGACGAGATTAAAGTTGACATTAAACTCGAAATGTTGAGAATAAAGTTGAAGTCAGACCGATCAACTGGCCGACAACTCAACATGCATTGTGTAGATGATTTGGTCAAATTGTACTACAGAATCGGGTTTAGCGATAAAGAAACCCTCGCTGTTTTAGCGCAGAACGACAGTGTGATCATTAGTGTAAGGGCACTGAAAAGGTTGTGCCGAAAACTTCGTTTGTTCAGAAGGAGAAATCGTAGAAACTTGGAAGTGGCCACATTCTTGCAAAGTGAAATTGCTGGAAATGGGCAGATGTAAAGATATCGATGGTTCCACCTGTGTGCAATACAGAGAGGTTATGTTATATCGCAAAATACACTAAGACAACTGATCAAGCTGCTTGATCCTGCAGGTGTGTGTGTGTGCCTGAGACTGCAGCTGTGGAGCGCTTGCTCTCTCTCCGAACTAGTTTTGAATCTCAAGATTAAAGTCGACATCTAATTTTGACTTTATTCTCGCCTTTAATCTCGTCATGGCAAAAAAATAAAAATAAAAATAAAAAGTTTTCATGTGTGGCCATAATACTCCATCGTAGAAATGCCATTCAGCCCTGGGATTTGTTTTTTTAGTGTGAGGTGCCAAAACTTTGCAACTGCAATGTCTGAGTGAATCTACAAGTAAATTATTGGCACCTGTCACTCATGTGAGCTTCAATCTCGTCATAGCAAAAAAAAATGTTCTTCTTCATGTGTGGCCCTAATACTCCGTCGTACCTTTCTTAATATTAACACATCTATAATAAAATGAGGTAATAAGTCAGTTGGCAAGAAAACAGACACACAAACACGGCTCAGATTCCCACGGTCTGGTCAGGGAGTTAACCAGCTAGTTGTCTCCTGGTTTATAAAGAAACTCACGGTACCAGGCGCCTGCCTGCATGCTTCCCCTTAAATCCTGAAAGCTTCACCAAAGTGAAACGTTAGCTTCAACTTTCACTTCAAGAAGCCCGCCAGGTAACCTGGACATGCTCGAGTTAGCTTAGCCGTCGGACGTTTCCCCTACATGCACGTCACGCGTAACGGCTGTTACCTCAAAACACGCACAATAAACTACCTGCGCTAATAATAATAATAACTAACGTTTTAACATCCTCTTCCTTGTTCCTTTATGCACATAAGTCGCCTAGCTAGCAAAACAACTAGCTTCCAGACTCCCTGCGTACTGAGCGAGCATGCTAGCTGGCTAGTTAGTCCGTTGGTGAGTTAGCCAGTTAGCCACACTAGTCAGCATCTTAGTAACAGGTTTAACCTAATTTTCAGCTCGGGTTCATGAGAATGCCGCGCGGGCTTCGGCGTCAACATTTCCACGACTGTGTTAAGCTAAGCTAAGCTAAGCTAAGCTAAGATAAGCAGTGTTAGCTAACCGCCCAGCTGACTTGCAAATAACCTGGTTACCATTACATTAGATTAGGGAGAGGACTTGGCCCGTTTTGTGCAGCCGAGCCACCGGTTCAGCGTGTGACTGAACTGGGGGAGGAGAAAACAAAACACCGCACTAATGTGTTGTGAGGTTACTCACTCGGGTAAATATGTCGAGGAGTAGGAACTCCATTTATAAACAGTGTAGGAAAGCACTCTGCTCTCGGGAGCCACCGCCATCTTGTTGGAGCACAAACAACAAGCAGCGCGTCGCGTGCGCGAGCGTCCCGTGGGCGTGGCGGCGTCTTAAAGGGGCCGCGCGTGAGAGTTTCAGTTTCGGGAAACTAGTCATAAGTTTGAGGGTCTGTGGGAAACTTCGAGATCAACACAATGACGGGAATTAATACAAGGGAAGACCTGGGATTTTTTTTTTTTTTAATGGTTCCCTGACTTTCCGAGACGGGTTCATAAGATGCCGCACTACTGATCGGAAGGTCGGGAGTTCAAATCCAAGCACCACCAAGCTGCCACTGCTGGGCTCTTGA
>JAQMCW010000004.1:5414059-5426717 GCA_030068335.1 Chrysichthys cranchii
GCCTAATCCCCTCTGTGCATGTCTTTGGACTGTGGGAGGAAACCGGAGTACCCGGAGGAAACCCACACAGACACAGGAAGAACATGCAAACTCCATACAGAATGGCATCCCAGATCGACCCCAGGGATCGAACCCAGGACCTTGTTGCTGTGAGGGAACAGTGCTAACCCCTACAGCACCGTGTTGCCCTTGAGACAGTTATTATATTATAAGGTTTATTCAAAATTATGATCCTGACCAATCAAATGATGGCTCCACTGGGTTCCATTGATGTCACACAATACAATGATAAGAAGAAAAAGCTGGCAAAATATGTGAGCAGCTCATTCAGGTGAGGAGCCAGGATACCCAACAGAACCTTGAGCTCCACCACAGTCATCCTAAAATATTGTCTGAACCTGTCGTGGTACGGCTTCAAGTCTTGGACGAGATTATGAAACTCGTCGTCGTATCTGTTTCAACACCGGATGTTCCCAAAATGTTGTCTCTCTCTTTTTTTCTTTTCTTTTTTCTTTCTTTCTTTTTTTTTTCTTTTTTTTTTTTTTTAGCCAAACCACCGTGAAACGTGGACGAAATATTAAACTTGATGGGCATACTCTGTGTGTACACCTGAATTTTTTGCACGGCAATTTCGCGTCTAATCTGGCACAAAACCGTTTGAGGGTGCAGGTTGGGCAGTTTTTCATCATGGTCTTTAGTGGGTAAAGAGAGTTTGTGTCACCAGGACAATGTTAGGAATGTGTATGCGAGTGTGTGTGGGCAGGTGTATGCCTGATGGTACCTGTTGTGAAACCATACTTTACTTTTGGCCCGTGACTCTCACCACGCCTTCCTCAATGAACTTTGTCTCCAGTGAACTGTGGTTAGAGAGGATTACTGAGAGCCAGGTGAAAAAATCCCCCTCGGGCAACGAACAACGCTGATCCCAGATCAGCTGAGTTACATCACGCTGAGAACAGTGCCATGCAGTAAACGGGCACACCTGGATATTATAGACTTTATGTGTACAGGAGATGAGAAACTGGCGTTTGAAATGTCAGATGTTGTGCTGGTTTGCAGTGATTGCATGGGAATACAGATTTGATCGGTTAGCCGGAAAATGCGGATTAAACGTCAGCGATATTTGGTGGAGATCTCACATCCCCAGTGGGGGGAAAAAAATCCAGTTTCGGTGGATAGAAAGTGAACCACCAATATACAGGTTTAGAATCTGGACAGTCCCTTCCTTTTTCTACGATTTACCTTGGAACTCCTTGGTAATTTTCAACCTCATCTGAAGTACAAATGGAGAATTTTGAGTGGGCGGGTGTTTCTTTGGTACTTCCTAGTCAGAGGTTGGAAAGTCCAAGTTACAAACTTTAGCCAAACGTAGCATTTCCCAAGAAGTCACGTTTTCTAGCCTAGGCGGTGCGTTCAAATGTGGGGGCGCGGCTGTTTAGGGAGCACCGAGCGGATTATTTTTGCTTGAAATTTGAGCTAGCTAGATGAAAGGGGCAGGTATACCCTTCCCAGAATCCAATGTGTAGCTCTTGTTTTGAAACCACATGACCGCCACCTGCTAGCTCTCTTTGCAGCAAAATCTCCACAGAATGCACTGTTTGTGATCAGTTCGAATTTTTTCTTCACTCACGTGTCCTACGGTGAAGCTTTAAACACATTATGCCTCATCTAGTCTTTGCTGGTTTGGGTCCATTCCAACAGAATAACCATCCGCAAATGGAACGGATCTAAAGAATTAAAAGTATAGATACTTTGACAAAATTACTGTAATTTTTACATTACATTACAGGCATTTAGCAGACGCTCTTATCCAGAGCAGCGTACAATGAGGGCAAAAAGTCAGGTACAAGAATAGCAGACCTTCTAGGCAAAAAAGTTCACGCGCCAACTGAACAAGTGCAGAGTAACACCTAGTGTAGTATTCTGTAGAAGTACCAGTCAGCTAAGAGCAATGAAAATGGAGCTAACCATAAATGGGTGTAAATGTAAATACACAATACCACAAATCCAACTGAAAGGAGAACAAAACCCCAAAAGCTAACCCGAATATATCGTGGCCAGGCTAGACAGAACGAAGCCTGGGTTGCGACGGGATTACACAGTGGACAGGGGAGCAGGGGAGAGGTACAGCCTGAAGAGGGGGCTCTTTGAAGGTAGTTGTACATAACAGTTTAAGCTCTATGGCTCAGGATGTTTCCAGATTGTTGCGGAGAGTTTTTGGAATATCCATGACATTGAAAATGACGGCCTGCTACTTGCCGCCAAGGATTTCAGGAAGGACGAACCAGCCGCTTGAAGCTAACTTCTGCCATAATCGCTAGTCGTACCGTTAATGTTTTTGGCTACATGTAAACAGTGAAACTTTTGTCACCAGTCCTGTGTCGTCCCCCACTAAAAAAAAAAATAATAATATACAGTATGTTCAGTATTTAAGCAGACATTAGGGCTTTATCGATATTATAGCCAACTCAAATTCCAGCAAACGGCGTTATGCGCAGACGTGTGATGAACACTGCCATAAACAAGCCACTCGGGCGTTTAAGTAGTAGTTAAATTCAGTACATGTCAGAAGCACTATAAACCATCTCAGAGATGCTAGAGCATGTAGCTGCCACAAAACAACTTTGTTTACATATAAAATCTATCGCTTTCTGTAAATGATTAGGGCGGCATGCTTGGCAGTCGTTTAAAATTGCGTCACGTTTATTGCTGCGGTTTTCCTATAAGACTTGTAAAGAGCTGTGTGAATTTTAAACAGATCCAGGAAATGAAAGGAACATGAGCATCGCTGGATTTTGTCAGTCAAATAATATATCCTTCTTGCCCTATTTGGGGGGGTGAGGGCAATAATTAAGGAATAAAATACTTAAAGTATACGATCAGTGACATCGCGAGATGAAGTGGAGTTCCTCTAACCAGCGTGAAGTTGACTATTTTCCAATAACTGCACACAGTGAAGTGTTTGAAGTGTTTTATTTCTCTTATACCACATCAATTTACTAGTGATTATATTTTTAGCTGTTAAAGAATGAAACTGTATTTTTTTTTTTTTTTTTATCCATTTACACTTGGGTTTAATGTCGCGGGCACATTTGCGAAACAAGTTCCCTCCTGTTATCTGTCGTTTCCTCACCAGTCTCTTTTTCTTGCCTGACGTTAATTAGACAATAAAGCACAGTTTTACTGTTACTGAGAAACCGCAGCAGCCTTCTGTTCTGACCGTTTTCGCATGCGTGAAAAATTAGCTCCAGCTTTACCTCTGACTGTTCTGTTTCCGTTAACAAGTGCTGACTCTTTGAGACTTCTTTCAAAAGCACCAAGTTAGCATCTCTTCACAGGAAACCTCAGCACATCAACAACCCTCCGTCATGAAAGTCCCTGTGTAAATGCTTAATACAGAAACCGTAACGCCGTAGCGAAAACGTTTTTGCGTGATATTTAGCGCTGGTGCAGTTTTGCTAATAAAGCCACAGAGAAAAGTGGACGCGCAGCTAAGCTGACAAAACGTGAGTACTGAATAACTGTTTTCTACTTCGAATGACATGGAAATGAAAAGGTCGGTACAAAGATGGATTTTTGGTAACAAGTAACCAAGGTAAGTTGGGTACTTGTTCCTTGATGTCAAGTTATAAAAGCATCGAAACCCGAATACAGCATGATAGAGAGAAAAGTATCTACAGACTCCCTGGTACGAAAGGACAACCAGGGAATTTGTCTCAAGGATGCACCCTGTGTGCAGGTAGAATAGTCCTGATGGATGAAAATACACTGTATGGTCAAAAGTTTGTGGACACCTGACCTTCAGAACCATATGTACTTTTCGAGCATCCCGTTCCAGATTTATTTCTCCTTTGAAGTTATAATAACCTCCACTCTTCTGGGAAGGCTTTCCACTAGATTTTGGACCGTTGGCTTTGGGGATTTGTATCTATTCAGCCACATGAGCGTGAGTGAGGTCAAGAACTGATGTTGGGTGAGGAGGTCTGGGATGCCGTTCCAGTTCGTCCCAAAGGTGTTGAGTGGGGTTGAGGTCAGGGCTCTGTGCAGGACATCTGAGATCTTTGTCCATCACTGGCAAACCATGCCGTCATGGAGCTGGCTTTGTGCACAGGGACATTGTCAGGCTGGACCAAGTTTGAGCCTCTCAGTCTCAGTAAAGAGAAAATGTAATGTCACCGCATACAATGACATTCTGGAAAATTGTGTGCTTCCAACTTTGAACCCACACACACACACACACATGTGATAGTCAGGTGTTCACAAACTTTTGGCCATCTAGTGTATCTGTACTATGTATGATCTTGTTGTCTTGTATAATTTTAAGCCCTGGTATAGAACATACTTGAGCTGCGAGATGGTTAAGAGCACCGTTTAAACCATCAAGTTTTGCCAAAGCAGTAAGTGAAACTCATCTCCAAGGCCTGTGGTCTTGCTGTACAGTCCAGTTACTTATTGCCCACAAAGCCAGACCTGATCTCAGATCAGTGATGGGAGAATTGATGGGTGGAAGTGCTCCGTGGTTAAAGGATAAAAAGAACAGAGGAATGAAAAAAAACAAGGAAGTGGGACTGGGACTGCTGGATGATTCCTACACAGCTGGACTGCTTTGGGCTGTGAACGACGAATGTGAGTGAAAAAAGAGAGAGAGATGTAAATTCGAGGCGATAACTGGGTAAAGGGTCATTGGACAGAATAGAACAGTGTGTATAAAACACACACACACACACACACACACATACACACTACAGTTACTGGACCATCACGTTCCTGTGGCTTGAGTCACATGACCACAGCATGAGTCGTACCTCAGTGCGGTCTCTGAGCTCCCCACTTAGTGGCGCCACTCTCAAATCCCATCCGTGTGTGTGTGTGTGTGTGTGTGTGTGTGTGTGTGTGTAAGAGAGGTCTACCACTGGATTCTTCTTCTATGACTCGGAGAGGCACCTGTCACAGTAGTGATTCTTCCTACATCTGATCCATCTGGTGGTGAAGTGCATGTGCGTGTATCAGTGTGTGTCTATGATTAACATATTGAGTGGACCAAATAGCCTCATCATGATGGAAATGCATAACAGTTCTGGCATTGTGGGGACATTTTATTCTGGGCCACGTGCCAAATGTAAGCTACAGTCATACACATAACAATGGAAATTCCCCAGAAACGGAGGAACACAGACCGTGGCTCTGATTTACTAAAATCATAAAATTTGAGGACTAATTTGGATGTTTGGACATTGGATATACTGGTTGAAGAGACAAATAGGTATCTAATATTACGTATGAACATGTTGACTGCGGTAAAGGTGGTTTTGTGTAGTGTTATCAGCACCGGAGGTGCAAATGAGAAAATGTATAGGACACGAAGTCATCGTTTTTGAGAATTAATCTGTAACGCTACAGCACACAAAGACATTCTAGACAAGTGTTTGCTTACAAATTTGGGGCAAATGCTTGGGGAAGACACATATGGGTGTGATATTCCGGTGTCCTCATACTTTTGGCATACATGCTGGGGTTTTTGGGATATTACTTCAGACAGTTTCAAGCTAGAGATGTGAATTAGGACAGGGATTCAGTGACACTCAGCAAAAAAAGTTGCTTGCATTCACAGTTTTTACTCTCATGCAGGCGAGAGTGGTCATTTTTCTGCAAAAAAAAAAAAATCTCATCCCTTTGAGAGCCTTAATGTTATGATGACTTCTCATGTCATTAGTATCTCATTTACACCACTGTTTTGCATGGTTAAGCAAAAACACTTTGTGGGGGGGCAGACACACATATATGAATTTGGCGCCAATTTGGCACCCTAGGCAACCACCTAAGTCGCCTATGCCTAGCCCCGGCCCTGATCAGGAGTTCTCACTGTGTGTGCCTGGGAATGTATCAATGTCTTGATGAGGACAAAAATGTCCCAGCAAAGGTCAAAACTAGCCAATCATGGGCATTGTCATAGTGGGAGGGATGGCGTACTCCAAAATCACTGCGACGCCAACTAGTTATGGGTGTGTGCGAGCTCGTGTATGTGGAAGAGGGCGGATAGCGCTTTCCACTGAGTGTCTTATCGTGCGTTGTGGCGCACCACGAACAGCAGTTCAAAAACAGGTTGGCTTTGTCCGTCACGCTCCCCGTTTTATAGCTGTTGTGTGCTTGGCGTGGGAATTGGGAAGACCAAATTGGGGAGAAAATGGGGTGAAAATCCAGATTTAGGTATATGTGTGGCATCGGTACATAGAACAGATGGAGGGCTTTTGTACCGCATCTCTATGGTACTCAGTGTACACTGTGCTTTTGTTGTATTTCCACTGTTTGTGTGAGTCACATGAGCTTTCACATGGACACACATCATTTGTATGCAATCATTTCCTCTTGTGTGTGTGTGTGTGTGTGTGTGTGTGTGTGTGTGTGTGTGTGTGTGTTGTAAAAAGAAATGCGCTCTGTGGCCCATTTGATTTGAATGAAGCACAGCACACTTGTTTGTCTCACACCCACTCTAGGCACAAGTCTCCCTCGTACTATGCTAGAGTATAATGTTTTTCTCGTCTTACGCTTCTCTATCTGGCGCGTTGTCACTTATCGATTTCGCTCGCTCTCTGTGGTGATGTGTACGCTTCTACAAAGCGTGTGCATGACCATGAAACAGCTACGCAAGACAGCACAGGGACGGTGAAACAGCGCGATCTGCTGTTTGGAATAGCGCACTGCGACCGACGATGACTCAGATGTGATGGATGAGCCGCTAAGCATTTACTGAAAGAGAGGCAAAGAGGCGGAGGGAGGACTGGAAAGGCGTGAGGAAGAGAAAGCGAGAAAGAGATTGCTTACGTGTTGACTCACTCGGCAGAAATTGGAGCCGTTGCTTGTGTCATGTATGACTGTATAGCTGACACATTGTGAGTGCGCACTCACTCACTCTCTCTCTCTCTCTCTCTCTCTCTCTCTCTCTCTCTCTCTCTCTCTCACACACTCTCTCTCTCACTCATGCATACACACCATCACAATAGCAGCCTGTACTCAGAGAGAGGCTGAGAGTCCGAGAAGCTCAGTCATTCTGGGAGCACCCAGGATAACTTTCACTCTCACTCTCTCTCACTCTCTCCATGTTCAGTCTCTTTCTCTTTCCTTTTCGATATTTCTCAGACGACAGCGAGGCACCGGGATAGGCGGACACCCAGGACAGGCGGCATGAACTGTGAGTGTTATACCGGTCACTCCTGAGACGTTTTTATGCTGAACATTGCTATAATGTGGTGGCCTTGAGGGTGTGTCGGATTTTCACCCTGCGAGCGTTTGTAGAAGTGAGAGTTGTTCGTGTGCATACGCGTACGTGTGTTCAAGTGTGTGTCTCTGAATGATACTGAATATACAGGAAGGCTTATGGATTCATGTGTCAAGATGTTTATTGCGCGTGTTGCAGTGTTGGTCGATATACTAAGCGTATTGTAATCCCTCGCTCTTTTTTCGATCACTTTTCAAGCCACACACACACACATACACAGACTGAGGTTGGTTTGTATTTTATGACCAAGTCCATGCCAGAGATTCAGTAATTAGTGTTAATGTGTGCCTGCCCGAGGTGAAAGGGGGCGGGACATGATGGTTATTCTATGCACCTTGCCCTGAATATCAACCAGTTCCTCTGATAAACCCTCACACACACACACACACACACACACACACAGAGACTTCTCAAGTCAGTTAGACCTGCACATGTGTTCGGATTTTCTGTTACAACCCTGAGATGTGGATTTACCGGTATGCCGTAAAAAAAAAAAAAAAAAAAAAGGCGCACCCTTGTTTGCTCGCCATAATCAGACGCAGCTGTAATGAGACTCGTGTCGAAGATGTCTCTGCTCCTACTGGACTTCAGGTCAGCGTTTGTTTTTGTTTGTTTTTTTTTTGTTTTTTGTTTTTTTAAGGAATGTTTCTTTCGTAAACCCGAGATCGTTGTTTCTGGGACCGTTTGCGAGCGTGTCAAGAACATTCATGCCACATGTGCATCCGCGATGTTACATGTTGTCTAACCGAGGTCCCAGTGACGCAAATCCGTAGCGTATACACGACACAGAGCACCGAGTCAAGGTTGCTAAGATATGTGAGGCTTCAGAGGTGGTGTGTTTTGATGTACCGTGCGTCAGCCAACATGGCGACGTGAAGTACGTCATATCCAACGGAAAGAATCTGACGTTAAATCTGGTCTGACGCTGGTCCGGGTTGCTAAAGTTCGGGTGCAGGGACATTCTACGTAACGTTTTTAGAGCTTGTCGAATACAAGACCCGAGCACTCTGTGATGACGTTCTCTAGCTGGGACGCAATTTAACTCGCTCGCACCTCAGAGTGCTACGAAATGATGCTGCTGCCATCTGGCTGGATGGAGAAGGGAAATAAGAATAGAGAGAAAAAGGAGGGAGGAAGGGAGAGGGACTCCAATAAAGGGAGGAGGGAGGTGAGAGAGTTAGAAGGGGAGTTCCATGTCACCCTGGTCTGTGTGTGTGTGTGTGTGTGTGTGTGTGTGTGTGTGTGTGTGTGTGTGTGTTCTCTGAGGATGAGGTCGACCAGGAGCATGAGTGAGCTCCACTTCCTCTCCTCCCTGTTCTCCAGGGCAACACGTCTGGTCACTACAGTTACTGACCTTTCAAGCTGTAAGAGTGATGTGCAAGAGGTGTAGAAATGAATACAGAGGATTTGGGAGAGAGTGCGTGTGTGTGTGTGTGTCTGGGTGTGTGTGTTTACGGGCAGCACAGTGACGCAGTAGGTAACAATGACCACCTGACAGCTCCAGGGTCAGAGCTCAGGTTACTGTCTGTGTGGAGTTTCGGTGCATCTTCTCTCCTGCATGAGTTCTTTCTGGGTTCTCCAGTTTCCTCCCACTTCCCAAAAACATGCAGGTAGGTGGACTGACCAAAATAAGATCAAATAAACTACCCCTAGGAGTGAACGAGTGTGTGAAAGAGCCTTTGTGGATTCCTGTTTGTGGTGAAGTCTCCTGACTCAGACAGTTTTCCTGGGATGGCTATGAATTCCCAGAGAACCTGACCAGGAGGAAGTGGTTACGGTAAATGAAGTAAAGAAAGTGTGTGTGTGTGTGTGTGTGTGTGTGTGTGTGTGTGTGTGTGTGTGTTTGTTTAACACTGCCTGTTAATGCTAAGCTTTGTTCACACAACAGTTCAGATCGCTTTCCTAAAAGCAGATCTTTAACTCGGACTTCACATCTTCCGACTAGGAAAAAAAAAAAACAAAGACAATGGCCCCTCAACTTGGAATTCCTACTGGGAAACTCCCCAGCCCTGAGTGCAGCACATGACATGATATCAACATGGCTGCACACAGCATCAGCAGTAAACAAAGGAGCACTTTTATTATTTTAATAAGTTATACCTTTCCATGTGTACTCGCATTTGCTTCATCAACATGCAGACATAGCAACTTTTACTAACAGTAAAAGTAACAGTTCAGTCTAGAACTCTGTCGATACAACTTGCTGTTTTGAGGAGGAAAATATACAGGTGCTCCCCGAGTCACGGTGGCCCGACTTACGATTTTTTGAAGTTACGATGACGATTGTGATGCTCTAAAAATTGTAAAATATTTAGAAAATATTTCACATTCACAGGCAGGCATCGCTGGCAGGCCAGCGTAACACGTATGCGGACGTTCAGACGATGCCCGGAAGTACGAGGACGACGCCCGGATCACTGTCTCGCGCGATGCCTCACTCTTTGTGTACTTCAAGAGCTAATTTGAATTCAAAACATGTCTTCTATAGGAAATGACTCCTGGGCAGGCTAGGCTAAGCTGGGTTAAACTAGGCTAAGCTAGGCTGAGATACCTAAGCTAGGCTAAGTGGTCCAACACAGTGGTTTGACATACGATATTTTCGAATTACGATGGGTGTGGCGGAACGCATCTCCATCGTAACTTGAGGACTGCCTGTACATCACTCAGGACAGTTAGCTAGCTCTAGCTTGTTGCTAACAAAACCTGAGCATGGAGGCGGCCATGTTTATTTTCTCCCCAGTTTGTATGTTGAAAGTGCAAATCTGTTAAGACGTCTGACTTCCGGGGGAACATGAAGGTACCAAAGCAGAGGTGTGTATTTAAGAAGTAGGGCAGACACGGTGTAGGCAAAAGTTCTTACTTTCTGCATGCAGACCACCATTTCGTAGGGATTGTTTTACATACGGGCCGCGCCCGTTCAGAGTTCCGAACATACTCTGCGCCATTAACAGCACAAGAGCTGCTATTCCCCGTTTAGCCGTCGCATTCGTGATTTTGCTCCGGCGACGGGGGAGAAACCTGCAAGCTTGGCTTTTCCAGTTTTTCGCCTAAAGCACCAGGATAAAATTCACCTAATAGAACTCACTGAAGGGGAAAGGACAGCTGCGTTCACATCGTTACCAGTTTTTATCTGGGCGAACTTTGACCTGCGAATTCACCAGCCTTGGTCTTGTGAGCCAGTAGGAAACAAAGGGTGGAGATTTAGCATTTTTGCACCAATAAACAGGTTGTTAAATCATAAAAACGCAGGGTACAGTGCGATGTGATGTGCTGTCAGTACCCATGTATGATGTATTTCCTGGACAAGTTGTTTGATCTGTTGGATGCCTGCATACATACTGTATTACATACTTATGCTTTATTAATTATACGCAGTGAAATATGGCAAGGACTACTACTATAGAGCGGAAACTCGATATAGTATAGCATTACTTTATAACAATTAGAACTTAATTTAACTTAAACCCTCAGGTGATTGCTTTTAAATGCAAACCTCTCTCCAGCCATTAAATATCACTTCAGCCCAGATACGTATGTCATGCACGCTTAGGTTGGTGAGTTCCCCCCTGCATCTGGATGTTCTTCATGGCACTGTTGGGACATCTGGAACACTAAAGAGGCGAAAACAGTGGGGACGTGTTTGTTTCAGGTGCTACAGTCAGGTCGTGCAGCTCCTCCGTGTCGTTAAGGTCATCAAGAAGCCTGGAGTACCGAATGGCCCACAAAAACAAAAAGAAAAAAAGAAACAGAACGCAAGATTTTTGATTGGTCAGGCGTACTCACATGTCTGAAGGTCCAGTTTGTGAATCCACTTACAAATGGGGCTTGAATCTGATTCATGAGTGTGGTTTGGGGCTGTTAGGAGTGCGGAAAATGTTTCTTCTGCTCAAATCTGACCGTGCCAAGAAATGGAGCGTCCGTGCTGTGAGATTTGTGGGATGGTGTGTGTGTGTCTGTGTGTCTGTGTGAGTAAGTGTGTAAGAAAAAAGTGCCAAGGATAAGGGGTGGAGTTCATGTTACTCTCTCTCTCTCTCTCTCTCTCTCTCTCTCTCTGTCTGTCTGTCTGTCTCCATCGGTGCCATGTTTCTTTAATTCTTTAATGGGTGTGTGCTTCCTTTTCTGTTTTTTTTTTTTATGACTATGTGTTTGTGAATGCTCATGAGGGTGCAGACACACCCTGTTTTAGAAAGGGATTCTCAAACTCTCTCTCTCTCTCTCTCTCTCTCTCTCTCTCTTTGTCTCTCTCTCTCTCCCTCTCTCTCTGTCAGTAGAGCCTAATTGGTGGACTTGAAGCAGGTGCTCTGCTGGATCGGACAGAAAAGGCTTCTGTGGCAGGACGGCTGACCCGCTGAGCTTCAGGAACGGCAAAGAGAAGTCGAGAACCTGGCCCTGAACGGAGCGATCGCTTCCTGCCGAGGTCATCCGAGGTTTGTGACCACTTTAGCGATCGGTTTACTCAGTTTAGACCCAGATGCTTTGTAGTATTTTTATTTTTTTTTGGTAGGAATTCGAGCCTTGTGAGGTGCTCAACAGGAATTGTACATGTATGCAGTTTTGTGTCGTGTGTGTGCGCATCTGTGTGAAACTGAGACCTGAAAGTACGTCAAATAGAAGGTAACTGAAACTGACCAGCTCGGGCCCATCCCACTACCTGCTCACGCTGTGCGTGCGTGCGTGCATGCACGCGCGTGTGTGTGTGTGTGTCTTGTATAACATAGAGATGGAGATAGTGGTATTAATAAGAATAACCCTGAAAGAGGGAACTGGATGAAAGACGGAGAAAGGGGAATATACAGTCATGGAACAAAGGACAAATTGAGGCCACTCTCTCTGACGTACATCCAGGGACTTAACCACACCCTCTTTTCTCCCATGTGCTCATGGGTAAACAGCAGTGGGTGTGTGAGTGTGTGAGCGCGTGCACGCATACTCTCTGTTGAAGTTAAAAGGTGAAAAAACATGTTTTGTGGAGCGAGGCGAGCTATTGAGTAATGCTGGCTTGGCCTTTTTGAGTGTCCTGACCTTAGGCTGGGAGCAGTCATGACAACATTTCTACGCCGTGGAGCAGCCAGCGACTTGGAACTTTGCGTCACAGGGCCAGGTGTTTGTCAATTTGTGTCAAGTCATCTGGGTTTTTTGTTTTCATTCCTCACCATAGCTGGTGTACCCTGGAACGAAATGTGCTTTTCTCCAGGACCATGGTGCAACACAAAACAGGACACAAGACTATGTACGGAGTAAATGTGCAGCAGTGTGAGACGTGTGTGTGTGTGTGTGTGTGAGAGAGAGAGAGAGAGAGAGAGAGAGAGAGAGATAGATGCTGTAGTCATTAAACTGCAGTCTAAGCGCTCAGGTAGGACGAGAACAATATGTAAGTAATAA
>JAQMCW010000004.1:5445620-5472230 GCA_030068335.1 Chrysichthys cranchii
GCTGTTAGCTCGCAGGTTGGCCAACAAGCTGTTGTGTTTATTAGTGTACTGGCAACATTTGAGCAAGCACACTTTGCATTTTGTGGAAATGCAGTCTAGTTATCCTTATGAGCTCTCGAAGGAACAAATCAAAGTTCTGCAGGTTGATGTTGCAGTCTCCATGCGGACATGGCCGCAAACAGCACACAGCTTTCCTGAAAACATCTAAACTGAATTACATACATTTGAATGGAGCTGAGAATACAGAAAACAAAGACTTAAATAGATGGCTGACACTAACTAGTTTCTTAGAACTACGCAAAAAAAATAAATCCTGGTGATAAAAACAAATCTCCATAGATAGATTTTGTATAAAGATACAAAACCAGGGATCTCAAACTTTATCACACAAGCAGGAATGAGGGTATACTGAATCGTGTCATGGCTGTGATTTCGGCTATGTGATACCCTGTATTAATTTCTTATCTATAAATCTGATGTGTTAAATATTAAAGGATGATCACCCTTTGCAGTTGCACACTTGCAGTGAATGTCAGCTGCGATTCGGCCGGAGGCGGCCATGCCCGAACTCGGCGTCAGCACACGACTGCTTAAGAGAGAGTGCTTTTAATAATAGGAATATTAATAAAAATTTTGGACACACTATGGCAATTAGTTTATTTTTGCTCTGCAAACGGAAATGGATCCCAAAGAAGCTGCACTCACTTTATCGCTAGCTCGCAATGATGCGCATGTTCCTGTTAAAGGTGCATCTGGTAAAACTGGGATCCCTTCTTCCTATCTGACGAGCGTTCATATTTTTAATTAGAAGTCATGCTATCGCTGAAAAACGTTTCATCCGCCGTGTCCGCTGGTGCTGTCGCTAACCCTGCTGTAGTTATGGTTTCAGTGGGAATGTTGCGAGAAGTGGAATTTTACCTGGTGAACACAGACGTGTGGAGTGATGCACACAGTGAAACTTCTCAGTGGGTTTATACTAAATATAAGCACTTTCTAAATGCTGCCTGATCCGTCAGAGCACTGGACCAGAACTAACTGTTGTGTAAGAGTACTGTAAGAAGGATATTTTGGCTATTTATTGGAGCCGGAGGACTTTCCACTCATGGACCCCATTTTTAGTTCAATTGTTATTAGATTCAGTTGACGTTTATTTATAGACATCAGAACTTTGGATAACGATGAGTTTCCAAAACTGTTACCGAAATTTAATTAAAAAAAAAAAAAATAATAATAATAAATCACAGACCTCCTCTGGCTCTGCTTCCCAGACTCCACATTGAGAACCAAGACTATAAACATTTTAGATTATTATAAACTACAGCTATATAAATGAGGAGATAAAGTGTGTATCACATGTACACATCGATCACATGTTCTAGTAATGACCTCATAATAAACATAATATATTTTTACATTGTTGCGTTTAACTTTCTGAGTCCAAAAATGTAAAGGTTTCCAGGAGTAATCTTCCCGGTGTCCCTTTGTAATGATTAGAAGTCCATTATAATGCGAATTATTCATCTTGAGTAAAGTACATCGGTTATTTAGCATTGCTCAGTTTGGCACCGTGGTGTTTTTAGCGGTTACTAATCCATGCTAAGAGTGCGGTGTGAAGGACAGGACGTGACGGACTTGACGATGACACAAGCATGATGCTTGTATCAGCGCTTTATTCAAACAGATACTTCAGGCTGATGGTGGACATATGGTATAAATACATACGTTGCAAAGATTTATTAAATGTAAAAACCAGAGTAGCATATTAAGGTCATCAGGGGTTACCCCCCACGCAAAGTGTTTACTTTTTTGTTTTACAGTAGCTCCACCCTGTAATGACTACTACATTAGGTAAGGTTAATCCTTTCATATGAGCTCAAATGCCTGTGCGTGACTATGGACCAGCTGCTGCAGATAAACATCTGATCCTACGATACCTCACGCTTTCCTTTGTCCAGCTCTGCCGCTCACCGTCATAAGAGAATTTACAAAGCTCCCATTCCTGCTGGATCAGTTAAGTGCCATTTGAAGTAAATGTAAACTGGTGCCTGATTGAGAACAGAGCGCGAGAGGCCCGATTAGAAAGGAAATAAGGAGGCCGGGTGAATTCCACCGTTTATGAAGGCCAAGTGAAACTCTAGCCATCATTCCTCCGAGGCGAACCAGAGGGAGAGGGAGCGGAGGGGAAGTGGGTTCTTTGTCCTGTGCCAAATGATTGCTTCGATATAAAGGGATCCTTTCCACCCCCAAGAACACGTACACACATTAGCTCATCAGATGAACACATGGCGCTCATTAAGCTTCCAGTTGGTGCTTCGTTATCTCACCGTCAAAATCTTATTGAGGTAAATATGAGCATGTTTCACATACCCAACTCATCCTTGTGTTTTTTTTCCCCCCTCTGTACAAAGGTGAAGGAGGGAAAGAGTGTTTGATGTGGGCGCACTTGCATGGCCTGAGCTGAGGCAGGCTGGGATGCCTTGGGGCAAATACCGTGATGTGTTTTTGCTGGTTTCCTTGGACACTTTTTTTCTTTTCCTTTTTCTTTCTTTAAAAATAAAAATAAAAGATGGCCTTTGCGTGTCTGTAATGTTGAGATTTCATGAGTATTCCTGAGCTGTTCCAAACGATACAACTTCACTATTAAGTACGAGCCAGATTACAAGAGGATTAGCTGTCACTGACTCATCTCGAACACAAACAAGCTTCTCAGTTTTCAAAGTTTCCTGTCCACCAAGCAGCTCTCCCAATCTCCACATCACGAGCGCCATCAGACAGGGAGGGCTCACAAGTGATTCCTCAGAGAAGCTCGTCAGCCCCAGCTTTTCTGCTCATGGGGAGGCATTGACACAGTGCAGCGTAACACTCCGAGAGAAGCGCTATCCGCCCTCTTCCTCATACACGAGCTCACAGGTGCCCATGATTGGCTGGTGCTCCTGTGGCTGACAGGGAGAGAAAGGATTGCACCATTATTTCCACCCAATAAGCACAAAGATTATTTGATGTGTTCTCTTCAATAGGGTCTAAGATTTATTTAGCAGTGAAATTGTCAGTTGACTTTATTCGTGCTGATGGTGGTGCAGTGGGATTTAGCCTTCACTTGAGTGATGCGGCAGAGCTTTAGTGTTTTATTCTCTCGTCTCCTCATCTGTGCAACTTTCATACTAATATCACCGTCACCACTAATATTCGCCGCCATCTTGCTTGACATCTCACATATCGCATAGCTGTGATGCTACAACAATGTTTTTGCTCTGTCTACTTGTTCGACGCTGGATTTCTCATCAACATGAACACGGGGACGTTGCTGAAAACGATGAGTGAGAAAAGAAGCTTATGCGGTTTGGTTTTTAGGCGCTAACAGGGCAAGCGGAGACAGATGAGCTAAACATATCACAAAACATTTCATATAAACAGCATATTTAGTGTGTTTGACAGGAGAGTGTTCTTTTAAAGCCACAAGTTCAACACTATATAATTAGGCTTTGTTTTATTTTATGTGTTTTAGATAGTGTTGGGCTAATCGTACACCCTTTCTGTCGCCTAACTAAGCTGGGGGGTGACTGTGACATCTTTCTGTCGAGTGATTCCCTTTTAACGAGCACAGTTTAGGCTAGTCGTCTTCAGCAGCCTAAATATTTCTCTTTTTGTGGAGAATTTCCAACTGCTAATGTGTTGGCTTTTTCCTGACCAAGTTCAGCTGAGCGGAAAATCTAAATGAAAACAAAACAAACCGCAGGATCCTCTACATTTGGGAAGGGAGGGGATATCGGAACATCTTCTGTCAGCAGATGTTGCTGCGAAAATACCCATCAGGCCTGTTGTTGTATATTCAGGCCACGGGGCACTCTGCCCTGTTTTCCTTTCCATTTTAGTCTTTTTTTAATTATTATTTTATTTTTTTATTTTTATATATATATATATATATATATATTTTTTTTTTTTTTCTTTTTCTTTTTCTTTTTTTTCCCCCTCCCCCCCACAGTCTGCTCAGTGTGTAACTGGTTTCTGTTACAGTGACGTTCCTGATTAATGTCAGGTTGAAGTTAGAGTTAGGGAGACCATTTAAGGTTGGAGAAGTGTTAAACATGGTTAAGTCGCAATGTAACAGAAAGTAATAAGCTAAAAGGTTGAAATTCATATGTTTATGGTATGCAACTGAAAAGACCGTTTCGAGCTTTTCAGGCTGTTTGGTGTTGAGCAATTTGATGACTCTCACCCAGATAACATCGCGATCCCTCCCCCATTAAAGACGCTGAACAAAGGTTTCTGTTTATTTGGACTGCAAGTCACCTGCCTCTAACTTATCTATTTCTAAGTACAAACGAAGCCTTTTCATCAACGCCCTGATTGAGTCTCTCCAGTGTCTCTGAATAGTGATTGTTCCTAATGAGTCGCTCATTTAGCCCATCTAATTACACTCGCTTTACAGAGCTGTTAACAGTGAATGCCTATGAAAAGGTAGCCTCAGTAGCTCTTAACCATATCGTTATTTGTTACAGCACTGCCATATGTGGCGGATGACGATAGGATCGGGTTGTGTCTTGTAGCACGTGTAATTCCTCTTAGACTATTTTTTTTTACCCATAAGAAACCTGACAGTCTTGTCTGACATCAGAACAGGGCACAAAACCATCTTTCTCAGATGCGTCTTAGTTTCTCTTGTCTGTCTTTTTCAAACAGGAAAAGCTTCGCTTGCAAAACATGAACGGGGCCTAAAATTAAAATGACACCAAAAAAAACCCAATCCACTGCATGTCTGTTTTGTTTCTATGCTAATAATAATATCTGCCGTATGATTGGTTGCCTAAAAATGTGCAACACTGACGACACGAGTGCCTTACTGAAAGTTCAGAAACATTCAACTCGGAGCAGGCTAACAAAAACAACAGATCGCTTTGAGAAAAAAAACCCGCTGGCTACAGTGCCATATGCTGGTTTTTGCTTGAATGAAATATGTCATTCAGCCAATTCACACTTTACAGTAAATACTTAATTATAATGAATGTTTGTTTTGTAAAGCTGTTGTGGAAAGCCCTTATTAAGGGCAATAACGCTGCTTTCACATTAATTATAACACAATTCCTATCAGTCGTGTTACTTGTAGTTTGTTCTGCAAGGCTTGTAGAAATGATGCTAACCAAAATGTAAATGCGTCTGATGCTAACTAGTTAAACACTCACCAGAGGCACCGATGAGCTCTGCTACTTCCTTTCCATTCCCCCCCCCTCCTTTGTATTGTCCCTAATTTTGTTTAACAAGTGGTCATGCTTGGTAGGATAAAGTGAAGCCACAGTTACAGGTGGTTCTTCCATTTCTTCCAACGCTAAATAGGAACGAACATCAGGTAGGAACTGAAATTGGGAAACTGAAGAAATGCTGGATCACACATGGCATACGATTAGTCCGAGCAGTCGTTCAGGCCAGTCATCTGCATTCATTGCTTTAGAGGGTCATCGTGAATTGGGCATGTATGTAGAAGTGAATGCTTTGTCATTTCCTAGTTTGAACATAGGGCAATAATTTAAAAAACTCAATTTTTAGGCCCCAAGTTTTAGGCCCCTAAGTCAAAATTTCCCCGATTATTTTTTGCAGCCCAGGACTTCTTTAACTGGAAAGTAATATAGTCATGGACCCTAGATTGTGAACATCATCCAGCTCTTACAGTATTGTGTACAGTAATACTTTTGCTGTTTATTGGAACCATAGTGCTTTTAAATCCTGAAAACAGCCACCAAGGCCCAAGCCTACATTATTTATTATAAACGTCCTACATTATTAAAGAGTTGTTGAGGTTTGGATTAAAATGATTTCATTCCAAACGCACTAATCACTGTAAGACCTCGTAAAAATAATGAAAACCGATCAAAGTCCCATTTTATCGAGTAGCTGAAGTTCACCTTCAGGTGCAGTCTGCTGGCCACGGTCTCTCTTAGCTCCGACCTACACATGGTTTGGTGTTAATGCAGTACACACAAATGGGTTATACAGGCTCAAGATTTGGGCCTTGGACAAATGTCCAATATATGGGCCTTTCCATTTGTATACGCTCAAAGGTGGAGGATGAGGTGTGTCCTTTTCTACAAGTCTGTTAAGTTACAAATGAGCACCGGTGTTTGTATTTACAGGCTTGTGGAATGGCTTCCTGTAGTGAACCGGGAGCATGCACACACAATGCTTTTCACCTGCTGGGCCTCACCACACACACACCTCCACATTTATACATGCAGATGCTAAAGTCTCTTGGGGGTAATGATGGCCTTCCTGAGTTTGATGGGCCTCCTTGTGGGACATTGTAACGCACAATAATGTGTGCTTTACGCAGCCTCCCTGCCTTCAGGCTACCACGTCTGAAGCAGCAGGCAGCGAATGAATAAGAGAGAGAGTCCAGCCTTGTTTCTTTTCACACTCGTATTTAGTGAGCATGCGTATTGGGGGAATGCTTTTTTTGTTTTCCAGCGAGAATATTTAGGCATTCTTTACAAAGTCTGTGGGTATTGAATTGTAACAGCCTTTTGTCTCTCCACAGAAACGGAAACGCAGAGAGAAAGATGAAGACGCCGTCAGTCTGTGCAGCTTTGATTTTAAGGTGAGTTTGTGTGTTTTAGGCATGTGACAGATGACTATAGGATTGGGTTGTGTCTTGTAGCATGTGGAATTCCTTTTAGACTATTTTTTTTTTTACCCATAAGAAATCTGACAGTCTTGTCTACGACAGAGTATTAGGGCCACACATGAAGAAAAAAACAATTTTTGCCATGACGAGATTAAAGTCGACATTATGCTCGAAATTTCGAGAATAAAGTTGAACTCAGGCCGATCAGTTGGCCAATGACTCAACATGCCCCGTTTAGATGATTTGGTCAAATTGTACTTCAGAATCGGGTTTAGCGATAAAGAAATCCTCGCTGTTTTAGCGCAGAACCACAGTGTGATCATTAGTGTAAGGACACTGAAAAGGTTGTGCCGAAAACTTCGGCCACATTCTTGCAAACTGAAATTGCTGGAAATGGGCAGATGTAAGGATATCGATGGTTCCACCTGTGTGCAATACAGAGAGGTTATGTTGTATTGCAAAATACAATAAGACAAGTTGCTTGATCCTGCAGGTGTGTGTGTGTGTCTGAGACTGCAGCTGTGGAGCGCTTGCTGTCTCTCCGAACTAGTTTTGAATGTCGAGATTAAAGTCGACATTTGATTTCGACTTTATTCTCGAAATTTCGAGTTTAATGTCAACATGTCGACTTTAATCTCGTCATGGCAAAAAAACATTTTTCTTCATGTGTGGCCCTAATACTCCGTCGTACTTGTCTGACATCAGAACAGGGCACAAAACCATCTTTCTCTGATGTGTCTTAGTTTCTCTTGTCTGTCCTTTTCAAACAGGAAAAGTTTCGCTTGCAAAACATAAACGGAGCCTAAGATTAACATGACACCAAAAAAAAACAAAAACAATCCACTGCATGTCTGTTTTGTTTCTACGCTAATAATGTCTTAAAACTACCATATGAATGGTTGCCTAAAAATGTGCAACACTGCCAACACCAGTGCCTTTCTGAAAGTTCAGAAACGTTCAACTCAGGGCAGGCTCACAAAAAAAACCCCACACAAACAAACAAAAAAAACTACAGCGCACTTTGAAAAAAATGTCTTTTCTCTAGGCAGCTGCGTGTGGCTGCTTGCACTCTCTCATCTTTGCGAACAAATGGGGGGAAAAAAGACATTCTCTGCCAGGAAAAAAATGTGTGGACATGCACCCTAAGATGATGATGATGATAATAATAAAAACCTGCATTGCTAGTGATTAGCTGTTTCAGGTATTTGTTTACTGTAATGATGTCATGTACATGACGCATGTGCAGACCTTTTCTTTTCTCTCATTTCCCCCTCTGTTTCACTTGAATTTTGTTGGTTGTTCTCACATTAAAGGTGGAAAAAGATCTGGTGCGATTTATCTTGGTTCCATTGGTTTCAATATCAACAGGGCGGGGCTGTGTAGACTTTTTTGTGCATGTTGGTTTTTTAAACTTCCTAGAGTCAGTGCTACAGTGGTCTACACCCGTCTAAAGCCATGGGCAATACTGTTGTCACCTGGCAGGAAGTAGGAGACCGTAGGCACTACAGGACAGTGATATCCTGAACAAGCTCATTAATGCCCTGATGTAGCTTTCAAACGCAAACAAGTCTCTACATGAACAACATGTATATCTGAAGAAGGACGCCAGAACTAAATCACACAGTCTGTTTATCCAGAAACAATTTGGGGCACATTATTACAACGCAGTGAAATTTAACTGGAATTAAACAAGCTGGCTTATCAGACAGGCAGTCAGGCAAACAAGTAACATTACACTTCCATGTAAATAAAGGCATCATTAGACACTGAAATGACCGTCTGCACTGGAAAATCTCTCGCGTATACTGAAAGGATAGAGGGAGCTGAATGCTCTTTATCTTTTATATACTTCAGATGGGCTTGGTTATCAAACTGACCATTTTAGGAAAAAATCCTGATAGAGCATGATAAAATCATGTTTGTCTGCAGAAGCAATGAAGGCAAGTAGTTATAAACGAAATGGCTTTTTTTGTGTGGGGGGGGGTATTTATCTATTTGTTTGTTTACATTTCCCTGAAATACAGGATTATTCATGGCCATTGTGCCTTTTTTTTTTTTTTTGAGAAAGCTGAATATGGCATCATAGGAAAATGTGATGCACAGACCTGTTTGGTAGGCTGTTCTCTGATTTACCCTTCTCTGTAATCCTTTATTTTCTTTTTTGTGACATCTGACAGAGAGGGATTATTTCTTTAGACACCCATAGCAACAGTAACGGTCATGATGACTGTACAAGTACTGCATAATGTGCAAATCAGGGAAAGGCAACACAATGAGCAGTTCTACATCATGGCACAATGCTCATCACTGCCCATCACTCCTGCTTCATTTCCCTGTGGGATATCCTGTTTGTTGCCAGATGTGGGTTTTCTTTTGGTCATTTTATTATTTATTATTCTGCATTTTTTAAGGGTTTTTTTTTTTTTGTTTTTGTTTTTTTGTTTTTGTTTTTACTTCTGTTAATAACCTCCTGTGACCCCACTTTCCTCATATGAGGACAATACATTTCCCCCCAACTACACTGTGTGTATTTCCTTGTAATACTCCTTGAGTATTACTCTTTTGCCAAACTGCTTCCTGTTTGGAGACAATGATCAAGTTCGGTAGTTATCAGTTACTAAACTAAACAGGAACAGTCAGGAGAACCAGGAACGTTAGTGTTTGGTTCTCAGGAGGATAATGGACTTCATGTTTATACCTCACTTATGGGGTTTTTGACACTCGGATCATGTTTAGTCCAAAAATTAACATGCTAAAACAGTGAAGCAGTCACAGTGTTTTGTGTGTGTGTGTTTTAAAGACTGATTTATTTCCATTCACACCTAAACCACACCTCAAGACTGAAACCTGTATAAACTACACATATCTGCTCTTTTACCCACACCACACCAAGTTCTAGACCTTCCTCAACCCCACCTCTTTCTCAAACACAGTGGCATACACACACACACACACGAGGAGGAGGAGGAGACCCCCGTCGCAGGTGTTTACTACCCCCTCAGTATCACCTTCTAATCCTGAACTAAGAAACGGTTTTACTGAGCCAGTGAAAATGAGCAAATTGACGCACACTTGAGTATTGAATGATTGTGTCGTCACATTTGTATTGAATGACTGACATCAGAAACGATCATCTTGGAGACGTGGATCATATTGTAATTACCCCGCACATGCTGAGGTCGCTGGTGGATATGATCCCCCTCAGTGCACTACGGGTTATCAGATTTCTACTTAGAATTTCCTAAACATACACTGTTTGTTCACGCCGATGAGTCAGAAAATGAAATTGAATCTTTGATGTTCCTGTAAATCCTTGAGTGTGCTGACAAATCTGAGACATCTGTGTGGAAAATCTGACATGTTCCCAAGAAATGCCCTGTGCCCATGTATTAAAGGTAGCTGCTTCTTTTTCTTTTTTTATTGGAAGTGTAATTCTTACTAATAGGAGCAAGCATAAACATGCAGTGGCAAGGATAAGTAAATTTCAGTTTGAATGCCTGACAGAGACCATGTAATACAGACATGCGTGTCTTTACAGTAAGGTGCGTGTGTGGGAGGGGGTACTATTGGTTAACTGTTCTGTTTGGTGGCAACCAGCTCCGTTTGTGGACGTGTTCTTTTAGTCAGAGCACGTAGACTACTGAGTAATTCATAGTCCAGTGTTTTATGGTGGCATAATAAAGTGAGAAAGAAAGTGCAATGAAAATTCACCAGCATACACATGCCCAAGGTCCGGAGATTACGGGAACAGGCCAAAGGCTTAAATCCTCCATGAAATGAAGCCACATTTTTCTGTTTTATTTATAAACAATTCATCTGCATAGATGGGTAGATGCATAAATAGACGGATAGATAGGACTGTAAAAATAACGTGTTAATTTCAGTAAATTAATCACAGAAAAAATAACACGTCAAAATAATTAACTCCGGTTAATCTCATTCCGTGGTGCCCTTTGACCCGGTGCCGTGTGGTGCCCTTTGACCCGGTGCCGTTCTGCCCACGGTGGCTTTGTGAAAGGAAGGGGACAGACGAGAGCACGACGTTCGGCCCACTGAAAAGAACATTTACATTTAAAAAAAAAAAAAAACATGAAATTGTTTTCGGAGCCAATAAAGGAACATGGGCAAGCCAAAAAAAAATCCTGTACAGTTTCGTGCGCACAAGAAACATCCTTGTACATGAAAGTCGCCCGTGCAAACAAAGTTTATCGTGCGCCCATGAAATGTTCTGGTGCACATGAGAAACTGTACAGGATTGTTTTGGATTGCCTATGTCCTTTTAGGGGCTACGAAGTAATATCACCAATAAATGCTCAAAGATAACCATTTTACGAGCTAACCTGGAGGTTTTTTTTTTTTTTATTTGGAACAAATAAGCAATGTGAATACATAAAATGCATAAATGTAATTCCTTGCAGATGATCTGATTCTAAGATGATCAGTCTACATTATAATGTCGTCTTGTATGTAAATTTACACATTCGCAGGAGCACATAAGAACAATCTTCTGGATTTACAGGAATCATGAATACACCTTTTCTACCCACTTCCTACCTGCAGGGTGTGTTTGCTTTCGTTTTTTATGGCCCGTAACCGGATAGCGTAGGCAGGATTACGTATCAGAATTATGAAAGAATCTGAACTGCACAATCTGTTTCACACTTGTGTTTTTGGAATTGAAACCATACAATAGATTCCTGAAAGCATAACTTTCAGGAAAGTACAGGCACAGATTAAAAACTAAAGTAAAACATCAGCTCCTCTGCATTGTACAGCTTTCCACGCGAGCACACGTACCATACAGACCTATCCAGTGACCGTCTCATCCTGTTTGCTCAAATTAGGATTTACACACAAACAGGCATCTGTCTGAAAACAGGTGTCCTGTCAGACCATACGTAGGATCCCCACTCCTCCACGACGAGCGCTGCAGCATCACCATGGTTATGTGATATTTGTTTTTAGGACGCGTGTGTTATAGTGTAAAGTCAGACCGCGCTGATGTAATAAGGAGGAGAATACGTGAATCATTACCGCTGAATCAGATGTCTGAGGCACACAGCTGTATAGCAGCATCACCAGAGAAACAGCTACACCTGGTCCTTTCGACACCCCGTTAATTGCAGTTGAACAAATCCCCACTACATGAAATGTTTAATTTCGTTAGAAGCTGAACTGTCTACCGGTATTTCTGCCAGCAGAAGAGGGCAGCAGTCAGCTCAACGCAGAAGGGGTAAGAGCCTCGGCTCTGCACTTCAGACATCTTTTTCAGTTTAGACCCTGCATGATTTTTTTCCAACGCAGAATAACTTTACACTAAAGACAGAATGCATCTACCCTGTCTGTGGCACATAACCAATTTTCACCATACCGTTTCATAGACGTTTTAATTCCACCAGCTTCATCATGCGTGAAGCTAAAATGACGGACGCTTGGAAGAAGTTCATGAAAAATAAGGTTCACATAAGTGCCACATCTGCAAGGGTTATGGTTAACCAGATCAGATCAAAACACCGTGAGGCTCGCTCCAGGTGTATGTATGTATGTATTTATTTATTTATTATTAATTTCTTTTTTTTTTAGTTGAACCAAGGCCTGCTATAGGCCCATCATTTTCTGTTTTTATTCAGTCATTTATTTAAAATGTCTTGAAACCTTTATCTGTGCTTTAGTGACCAAAAATGATTCCACAAAAAGCTATGGAATAGAAATATGTCTATTTCCTAACTTTGTGTGACTTTTTTTTTTTTATAATTAAGGGGGATTAAGTACTTGTATGTACAATTACCTCAGAATGAAGGATTAACCGTTTAAGTTTGAAACGTTCACCATTTTTTAAACGGTTAGAAAGACTACAGTACGGGATAGCCCTGCCTGGTCCTGCCAGAGTTCGACTGTGATGAATCAGTCATGCATGAGGCTGTGTAGGAGTTCTGCGTGGTTGACGTGTTTGTGTTTCACACCTATTTCTCCAGCTGTCTGGGTGTTACCCTGCAGGAGGCAGAGATCAGGTCATGCTACAGGTTCGGCCTTGTCCGCTGTCCAAAACATCCCTCGTCAAAACAGCACGCTCATGTAATCACTGCTGTCCTACACCAGCCTGGAGGCTGTACCGTTCCGTTATTGACTTGCTGTCCTCACACACGCACTAACCCTAGGTTGGAGAATCCACTTAATCATGTACTTAATGAAAACTGGTAACACAAACAAGAGCAAATTGGTGCATTCTTAGCCAAGAACATCCTCTCCATTTTTTAAATCCCTAACCCTTCGAGCAGCTTCCCATGCAAGCGCAAGATTTCACACGTCCCTACTGACACAGCGGGGTGAGCGGATACTAAACTACCATTTCTCCATTTGCTCAGGACACATTCACAAGCCTTATTTACACCGTTTTACACCAAGCCCTCAGACAAACAATGCACAGGTCCATTTGTGCAGCTGAAGCACTTAGTACGTTTTTATTGCTTCTCTAAAGTGAAGACTATGTACTCTAAAGGCTTAGGTTGTGTGTGTGTGTAGCGTGCCTCAGGGGTCAGTTATGTCCTCCATACAGATGTAGATGAACCGGTTGTTCAGTTTTGTGCAGACAACCTGAATCACTTCTGCATTTTTTTTTCGTGCCGACCTAGTTTAGTTTCTCACTTCTACAGTGCGGCGAAACTTATTGTTACTGTAAGACCCCATTCCCGTTCCTTTAATCAATACAGCAAAGGAGAGAGAGACTTATGAGCCATGCTTGGTGTCGCCCTTCCTCTAGACATTGATTGGCATATCTATTGATCATCTCGCCCTCCTCCCCCATACCTGATAATGATTACCTGCTTCATTTACAGACACCTGGCTCGACAACCTCACAGAGACGACAGCTCCAATCTCACTTTTACCCACCCAGGCCTCACTCTTCCGACATCACAATATACTTTATCACCTTATTCATGTCTCGTTAATCAGGAAAATTCATTTTAGCATTTGTGAGACGTGTTAGCAAGAAGTGTAAAAACAGTTGCTTTCTCTAATTTTAACAGTGTTGCACCTGATTAAATGGAAAACAATCGGCGATATGAGTGGTCTGTTTTCATCTGAATGGAGGATTTATTTCAAAATTGTGTAGTTCTCCTAAAATGCTATACCATATCAATGCTGAAATGAACGTTTCATCATCTTTAAGCGTCTAAACTAGCTTACGTGCTTCTGTTCGTGAGGTGTTTCGTGCTTGCTCCATGCACTTTAATGATTGAATAGAAATTTATTTACTCGGTAAAGCATCACATGTGGACACAAGCAGAGGTGTGCCATTTCAGGGAAACATTTTACTCTTTCACTTGTGATTAAAACGTAAGTCTTAAACAGGAACATCATCGAATTGGTAGTGCAGTTAATTGAACATTACACTTGTTATTTCCATGGAAAGTGTAGAAATTCTGGTGAAATGCCTATAGAAGTCTTCAGGTTTGAGTGTCTCAAGGACTATTGCAAGGAAATGTCTTGAGGACATTTGTCAAGCCTGTGAGTTTGGAAGAAAAAAAAGAAAAGAAAAAACACAATGTGAGACAGAAGACTCAGGAGGGCCTGACTGTCTCGGGCTGCTTTGCTTGTTCCCACCCCTTGTCGAGTAAGTGGGCGAGGTTTAATCTCTGGTCCCTCCCCCACACCAGCGCTGAGTATTTGAGCTTTCCCTCCCTCCTACATCCAACAGAACAAAGTTAGAGGTTGTCCGAGCACACAGTGTGTGCGTTTACAAGTTAGGCAGTGCCACTGAGGTGCACGATGAAGTATTAGGGGAACAAAGGATTTTTTTTATTATTATTATTTATTTATTATTATTTTTTTAAACAACTTTCAGCTCTTTTGTGGATTACATTTGTGGATAACTCTTGGGAATAGCAGCGCCTCAGCAGTGGATTTTATTAAAAGAAATGGTGGCTTACGATGAACCTGGTGTGGTGCCTATCAAACGGACTCTACAGAAAATAGACTATCAGAACCAAGTGTGCAAAGAACTTGAGGTAAGCCTTGAGAGCTTAAAAATGACGACATGCGATTTCAAGGCTCAAGTGTTTTTTCCCCCCTGCATAACATGTAATTTGTGCCTGTAATGTTATCAGTGCAGTGAGAACTTTGGCCAGGTGCTACAGGTGTGTTTCTCTAAGGTGTGTGCGTAGTCTCAAGGAGTACAAAGGTCACGGGATTAGAAGGTTGTTTTGAGTAGCGCTGCTTTAATGATCAGCCGCGATGAGCCGGATGTGCATGAACAGGCAGTCGTAATGAACTACTGCAGACCTGAAGAACAGGTAAAGCAGACCCTGGGGGAGGCCTCCAGGGCTGCTTGTCTGCACACACACGGGGAATAAAAGCATTCCAGCAGTTTACAGATAATACAGTTCATGGCCTAGGTGTGCCTGTCCCCAGGCAAACACCATGGGGAAGCAGGATTAGAAACCTCTTAGGGTTCTTCTTCTGCTTTTTTGGTTTGATTCGGAAGTGAAGAAGGAGAAGTGGTGGCTTTGTCAGGGAAGTTAAAAAGAATTATGAATGAGGCATTTCAGAACCAGTAAAATTGCTCATTGAGTTTCTGTATCCCACAGGTCTTCTTGGTCATTTTTAACAAGTCACCCCCACTTCTTGTTTAATCAGCAGTTTAACAGTTGGGTCTGTATTTAAAGCCAATTGTCTGTCAGCAGGGGGCCCTGAGGATCACCCCCTCCTCCCCCAAGACCAAGACCATGGGGTGAACCACAGTACAGTAATCTAGGTTGAGGGCTTTGAGAGTCCAGCGCCTGCTAAAACTCCCTCTTATAGGAGTTCTGTCCAAGTCAGCAAAGCCAGAAATAGCATCCTCTATCAGTCTGTCTTGCCTGCTTGTTGCTCTTTCCGCAAGATAATATACAGTCTGTGTGTTGTGTATGGCAAAGAAGTCTACAGTGATGTAATTTGCACATAAATACTTATTACGGTTTGTGCAAGCGTGCTAACTTCAGCAAGGAGATTGGGACCCAATTCCAATTTACACAACCACCTCAGAATAAAAGTAAATAACATAAGGTTTACACCAAACTACAGGATTAGCGGATTCATTGAGGAACCCCTTGTGGTCGATCAGCTTCTTTCTGGAAGGCAACCAGCATACAGCTTTTGTATGTGGTCTTCCACATTTTTATTGGCCACAGCAGAGCCGGGTTGTTTGGTCTGAGGCCGATCAGTAGTCGTCTGGTGGTCCTGGTTAGCAAAATATAACTCGACCTCATGCAGCATTCCGGATAATGTAAACTAGAAGATCTGCTTTGCAGCTGTTTGAAGCAGTTCAAGCCTGAATGGCGGATCTGTTCATCAGCGTTGCTGTGCCAAACTGAACACAGACTCATTCTCTTCCTCTCTGGGGAGAAAGCCAGGCATCCATATTTAATAGCACCTTTCAACCAGTACACACAGTCATTTGTCTGCATCAGGCTTTAAAGATATAAGCATGATGCTTTTTTTTCCCCAGTCCCTGAAGACCTCAAGTGTTTCAGGACTGTGATTATAGTATAAAGTAATCCTGCTGGGTCTGCCAGCGTGAAACCACCTTGTCAGGTTTGTTTTGCTTTGATTTTTTTTCTTTGCTCTGGTTTGCACGGTTTGGCTCGAGTCCCAGTTGTTATGGCTTTGGGGCTGTAACTCTGTTTGTACAGGGGTTCAGGTGTGCTTCTTCCTCTCACGCAAGAGGCCTCCAGGGCCTGTCTCAACACGAGGCCATCAGCCTCACTGGAAGCTTATAAGGGAGTAGACAAAGACAGGTAGAAGGTCAATGTAGGTTTGGGGGAGAAATTAATTGCATAAACCTGAGTCGTCGTCCCCAACAGGTCAGCCTGATGTAGATTATACATAACAGTTCATAATCCCCTCTGAAAGTGAGTTGAACAAGACAACTAAGTGAATTAAACAGACAGTCAGGGCAGTTATAGCATGTGTGTGAGGCCACTTTGTTGAATTTTTGTCCTCAAGTCAGAATGGGACAGCTGAGAAAGGGTCTTGTACATTCCACACATGCCTGTAGACCCCCTGAACTCCATGGCTGCAGGCAGAAAGAGGCCTTTGTGCTTCCTTCATGCTGAGGGGACTCCCTCATGATGTGTCCAACAGCTGTTGCCTCTAGAGACTCCAATTTCTGCAGCCCAGGAAATGCCAGCCAGTCTGACCCAAAATCCACCCCTCAGTAATCTCTCCGTTTACTCTCCCCCTTTCCTCCTAGCTAGTGGATTCTGGTGAAAATGTCCTGTTGACTAGCCATGGCTTCTTTTAATGAGTATAGCTGACCTCTGGCTGTATCACGGCTTTAGGGTTTTTGCCTCTGTGTGTGTGTGTGTGTGTGTGTGTGAGAGAGAGAATAGCAACTCAACCATTAACGTTTTTTGCCCCTCTGTCTTGCACAGGAACCCAGTACTAAGCGCGTACGGCCGCTGGGCCGAGTCACCTCGCTGGCGAACCTCATCTCTCCCGTGAAGAATGGGGCCGTCCGGCGCTTCGGTCAGACCCTGCAGGCTTCGTTGCGGGGCGACGGGCGCTCCCCGGGCGTGCCCCAGCACAAGCCAGGCAGCAAGGCTGCGGCACCCACACCACCCAAGCGCCGCAACAGCACCCTCTGGTCCGAAACCCTGGATGTGCACCAAAAAGGAACCTTCTCCATGAAGGAGATAAAGAGACAAGAGGTGAGTACAGCAAGAGCTAGAGAAAACAGATGGCAGCATATAACCCAGACTAGTAAATCCACCCTGTCTCCCAGTGAGACACTACTGAATCAGACTCTTATTAAACCCTAAGGGCCCTGGGCTTGGATGCTTTCCTGGTCTGTCCCACTTACTTTCTTCGCCTTTTTTTTTTTTTGGTTCGGCTAAATTCATTTGCTGTGTACTCTGGCTGAGAGGACTGGAAATGGAGTGTCTCAACTGGATTTTCACATCTGTGCCTCACGCCACTGAACTAATAGGGTCTTGGTGTTGTGGCGCACAGACTTGAGCCTCTCCAAGAGTTTCAGTCTTCCCGGTCAGCCATCAAATCAAACTGCCGTAGCACATTCTGTATCTGAAAAATGAAAACACGGTTTAGCCAGACTTGGCCAGAACGAGTCAGAACTGTTTAAGGTTCATGAGGTTTATTTTGGCAGTAAATGTCCCACATGTCTAAAGTAACACCGTGTTTTGATTTGCAATCACGCAGGCCATCTTTGAGCTGTCTCGAGGAGAACATGACCTGATTGAGGACCTCCAGCTCGCCCGCAAGGTTGGTACTCCTCCTGGCTTAGCACTTGTGAGAATGCAAACATGTTGTCTAACACGTTGAGTTTAGCTGTACTTTTACAGCCTGAGTTATGTTACTCTGGACTGTTGTAAAACTGATTTATTTATGTATGTACGTACGTACGTATTTATTTATTTATCTATCTATCTATCTATCTATCTATCTATCTATCTATCCAGGCATACCATGACCCAATGCTGAAACTATCAATCATGTCCGAAGAGGAGCTCACCGCCATCTTTGGAGATCTGGATGCTTACATCCCACTTCACGAAGGTGAACACAACTATAAATTTCTCTCATCTGGCTTTGGCTTTGAGTTTGACATTCAGGAAACCTAACCCCTTCTCTCATCCTTTTGTCAGATCTGTTGGCACAGCTGGCCATAGCGACAGGCCCTGACGGGACAGTCGGAGAAATCGGCCAGATTGTAGTTGACTGGGTAAGACTTCTGACTTATCATTTCTTTCTCTTACTGTGTTCATAAAACCCTCTTAATGTGACTGAATTAATGACCCGTTATTTCCTCTTCTAGCTGCCCAGACTGAACGCATACCGGGCATACTGCAGCAACCAGCTGGCAGCCAAAGCCCTGCTGGACCAGAAAAAGCAGGACCCAAAAGTACAGGACTTTCTGCAGCGCTGTCTTGAGTCACCCTTCAGTAGGAAGCTGGACCTGTGGAGCTTCCTCGACATCCCCCGGTCACGGCTGGTCAAATACCCCCTCCTGCTGAGGGAGATCCTCCGACACACGCCGCCCGAACACCCAGACACTGTCAGCCTTGAAAAAGCTGTGAGTGTACTTAGAGATTTTTTTTTCCCCACACACATTTTATCTGTAAAGAATTCTCTAGTTTAGGGGATGAACTTTCAATTGATGGTGTCTTTGTATGTTCGCAGGTCAGCATTATTCAGGGTGTGCTTTCTGACATTAACATGAAGAAAGGCGAGTCGGAGTGCCAGTACTACATCGATAAACTAGAGTACCTGGACGACAAGCAGAAAGATCCACGCATAGAGCAGTGCAAGAGCCTGTTGTGCCATGGCGAGCTGCGCAACAAGAGTGGCACGGTGAGTCTCGCACGTTCACACTGTTTGCACTAAAACAATATAACTCCCTAATCAAGACTAATCTGTCAAATGACCCATGAATCATTCTATTCAATATCCTCTGCAGAAACTGCACGTGTTCCTGTTCACTGAAGTCCTGGTCCTGACGCGGCCCGTGATGCGGAACGAGCGTCAGTGTTTCCAGGTTTACCGTCAGCCCATTCCAGTGCAGGACCTGGTGCTGGAGGACCTGCAGGACGGAGACGTGCGCATGGGCGGCTCCTTCAGAGGGGCTTTCAGCAACTCTGACAAAGGTGAGCTTCGCACATGTGCACGTATCAGAGCACTGGCTTGATTCCTTTATGGCTGTAAAGTTTTTTTTTTTTTTTTAAGTATTCTATTTTAACATTAATCTCTGTTCTCTTGCAGCCAAGAACATCTTCCGTGTGCGTTTCCAGGACCCGACGCAGGGCCAGTCACACACGCTTCAAGTCAACGACATCTTCCACAAGCAGCAGTGGCTCAACTGCCTGCGCAGTGCCATGTCCGTCCTCCAGGACGACGCTTCCGCTAACGCCTGCTCTGAACGCCGCTCCTCCACAGCCTCCACAATCGTCCACATGGAGGAGACGGACGAGAACCAGCCTCAAAGCCATGAGCCTCCCAGCCCCACACCTTCCACCACCTCTACATCGTCCTCATCCTCGTCCTCGTCCTCGTCCTCGTCGTCCACATCCTCCAGCTCGCCAAGGAAATCTAAAAAGGACATGCGCATGCTCTGCTCTCTGGGCAAGAGGAAGGAAACCATGGTGTAGAGAGCTCTCGAGCTTTTCACGGACATGTATTTATGTGCGTGACGGGTCCCTGTGGTTCCGCAGCAGTGTTTCGTGTTACTGTCCTCAATGGCAGCTATATCCCCTCTAATACCCCCACACACTCCAAGCCGACCCACGAGGAGCAAATTCCAGACCAGGGAGCCGCAGTATTCTCCAGGGTTAACTGCATGTATCTGATGAAGGGTTTCACACACACATGCAAACACATTCACTCCATGACCTGTGTGTGAGAGTGAGCATGAGATCACACAAGCCCTGTTTACTGTTAGTTTGGTATTATTGTATTCTTATCAATTTGGTTTGTAATTAAATGTTACTTTTTATATATATTCTCAATCAGAAATTTACTGTAGCTCTTTGGGTTTGTTTGTTTTTTTTTGCTTTCATGGAAACAGCACTGTAGCTTTCAGCTGAAAAACTGAGTGGATGCAAAAGATGCAATAAGGGAAAAGACAGCTACAAAGAAAAAGAAAAAAATCAAAATAAGAACGGCCTACTGGAAGAGGTGAATTTTAGTACATTCCTCTTGAATCAATACATGTTGTTTTATCAGCTTGACACTTTGCTGTATGGATTGTACATGATTTGGAAAACAGCATTAATTTAAGTCCATTTGTTCTTGAAAACCAAAAGAAATCACAGTCAAAGCGTGATTTACACTGTCAAGATCAGGAGAAGTGATCTTTTTATTTTACACATGTAAAATTGTAACTGAGCCATGTTGGCTTTTTTTTTTTTAAAGAAAGCTAACTCCCGACAGGAAACGGATAATTTTTCTATGTAGCATCTTGCATGGAGCTTTACTTGTACAATGGCGTGTAAATGCTTGTATAAATCGAAGAGTTCACTGAAATGGCTGGCAAGGAACCTGTATGTTGTATGAGGGCTTAGGATACGTTGTTTATAAGAATTGCGAATTGTGTCGTGTAAGAGGAGCCTGACTTTGATCCTGGACACTGCGCTTAATCACAGTTTTTGGTTGCTGTTCATCGTAGTGTCCTGAGCAAAGCACGAACGTTGGATGCATTGGTGAAAAGCCAGTGTGCGTTGTTTACGAGGAATGATGAAAAGCATGTGGAAAGAAAAGCAAAAGTGAATGTTGGGTGGAAAAAGTAACAAGAACGTCATAGTTTGTATAAAAGACAAAGATGTGTTTGATGAAGTCTGAAGTGAACTTGTACATCTGTTTGCTGTATAAAGAGAACATAATTAAAGGGACAATAAAGATCTGTGTAAGATATGCATCTGAAAATGGCTCTTGTCTTTTCTTACCCCTTATACCCACAACCCAGAAACGTCCCAAATGCCTCATCCTTAGGACTACATGGGATGCCATGGGGTCTAACCAGCAGAGCCAGGGTCTCTGATTTAATTTTTCTTACAGCAGTGGAAATCACAACCCATTATCATCAGTCATTACATGTATTATTGGGTACTTAAAACCATTAGCTGGTTTCACCACCAAAACCAATAACACATTAAATTAAAGTTGATTTATTTCTAGTTTAATTACAGTTCAAATTAAACTTCTGAGGGCCCTGGTCTTCCTGACCTGGGTTTACAGTTTCAGCATGGTGTGTGAATTTTGGCTCCAACAGTTACATCACTTGAGTTTTTACATCAGTCATGTTCTCTACAAAAGAACTGTGAGGGACTGGATATTTTAAATGTTGCTCTCACAGTTATGATGTTTCTTTGTGAGTTCTCTTATTAATATTGCCCAACAAATTCACTCTCATCTTCTGCTGATTAATCCTGTTTAGTGTTGCGGGGGGGGAATCTGGAGCCAATCCCAGCTGACTTTCGGCGAGAGGCTTGATTGGCTACCCTAATTTGCCCGTAGGAGTGCGTGTGTGTGTGTATGATCCCGAGTCCCAAGTTAGGGGAGGGTTGGGCGTGGGACTAGCGACCTCACCCTGTAGAATGCACTTAGCTACGGAAATGTGAACCGAGCCCCATGGGGACCACTTGACACCCTATGTGTCAGACGGCATGACCTAAGATGAAGAAGTAGTGTTTTGGACTGCATTATACATATGTATAGGTATTCCAGTTGAATTAAACAGCACTGTCATTTGTGAGAGAGTGTGTGTGTGTCAGAGAAATGGTCTGGTCTATATCTCGGAGTTCTAAAGTTCTGCAACGTCAATCCCAGCTGACTTCGGGCGAGAGGCGGGGTCCACCCTGGGCAGGTCGCCAATCCACCACAGGGGGAGACACACAGAGACAGACAACCATTCACACCTACGGGCAATTTAGACTAGCCAATCAGCCTAATCCTCTCTGTGCATATCTTTGGACTGTGGGAGGAAACTGGAGTACCTGGAGGAAACCCACGTGGACACGGGGAGATCATGCAAACTCACCACAGAAAGGCGCCCAGGTCGACCCCAGGGATCGAACCCAGGACCTTCTCGCTGTGAGGCCGAACAAATTCAGTTGGTTCTATTTTCCAAAACACAAACAAAAAATGAACCTAGTTAAAATCAGTGTGACGCTGACCAGGCCGCTTCTAAGGAAGAGTAACGCTGTGAAGGAGCAAGTAATGCAGCCGTTGGTTGTCCCACAAGCTTTACATTCAACCACATGATCCTGAAAGTAAAAGCTCCTGATCACACAAAACATTTTTGCTGTGTCCTGAAGAATGCAAGTCCCAAAGCACTTCTCTAATTTCAACCAGCTGCCTTTCAGCGAACCTTTCTGGCAAGCTTTCTTTAAAAAAAAAAAAAAAGAAATGGGAAGAAAAAAAAACCAACCCAGTGTCTCCTATTCGTATCTGTATTTGTGTCCATTTAGAAGACATTATCTGTTTGCTGAATTATGTATTCGCATTCGGTTCCATCCCTAGCACTTACTAAAGATGAATGAGACACGCAGAACCAACCACTGCATTTTACAATAATTTGAAAGCCCAGTGATCACGTTCATAACCTGCCAAAACTTTCATTCTAATATCAGCATCAGCGTCATTACGCTCATTTCTAATGATTAATAAATACAAAGGAAGGTGTCGGCACGCCGGTTCCTCTACACATTCCGCTCGGCTCACTTCCAGTATCCCGCAGAATGCCGACTGGCAGCTGTATAAAGAATGAACGTGACTATTAAACAAACTCATTCATTTATCTCTCCTTCCAGGATGTTGCTCCCTATCACCGTTTAAATCGGCATTAATCTCTTTCTGTCTGTATCCTTGTAACAGATGGAAGGCTTCATGACTCACTTAACACTCAGGCCCACCGTCTCGGCGCAAGTTCTAACTAGCGCTCGCCCGTATCGTTGCCTGCGAGGTGATCCATCAGCGTGGCTTCGCATGAACATTTACGATCAACCTGAAGAATGTGATCTGCTCTAGCTCGGCCTAGCCATAACCGGATGAGCTCATAAGCTGGAGCGGCACTTGGAAGCCTTTGCTGTAAACACTTTCACATCCGTGAGGTCAGCAGCTAGTCTGGCTCGGCTCTAATTGGTCCCTGCATGGCTGGCAACAGTGGGTTTTCAGGGGCCCGAAGGATTTTATATGGAAATTGCCTCACGTCTGTTGTGAGCAATAATAGGAGAATTCTTTGGCTGTTCCATCATGTTTTTGCCCACATGCCCGCCTGCCTACGGGCTATTTACATTAATGAAGCTCTAATATATACTGGAATAAATAACAGCTCAACCACTGGACGCTTCTCAACAATGACGGCCTCGTACATGGACACACTCGCCATTGTGGCTTACTGCGCAAAAAGAAGTACTTATTATCTGCTGCAGGAGTCAAACAGAGCTGCCAGTGATTGTCATTTTACAATAGAGCGTTTCAGTCACCTCACTGTATTTTCACTGACACAATTCCCCTGTTATACAACTCATTCATCAAAGTCCAGACCTGGTAGCTTTTTGGTTTCGTGACACTCAACATTGAGAACGTCAAGCGAGGCATACTATTTAGGATCAGTAAATGACAGTTAAAGACTGCCCTAAGCATTTGCTGTGTTTACGTCACACCCAGAGAGTCTCTGCTCCTTTTACGATTCTTGGCGACAAGCCGACAAGGGCTCAGTTCTCAAGAAGCCATTAAAGCATTCGGATATGTTGGTAATATGTTCAAGCTAAGTTGAGCAACACTGTTTGGTGAACCCTAGTTATGCAATTTACAGATAAAGCTACGGGCTCACACGATATCACACCTCTTTGGTAGATCCCACCGTAGCTAAAGGTGAGATATAATGATACAGACAAACAGAAATGATTCTGTGCCCAGCGTGTGTACGACTGCCAAGAACAGGTTCCAACAGGTTCCATCTATCACCCTAAATATGCAGCACCCTAGAACCCTGGTAGTATGTAGAACCCTAGAAGGATTTGCTTTCAGATAAGGTTCCAAATACAAGTCCTTTAGGAACGCTAGAACACTTCACTCTCCAAAGAATATGTAACAAGCTGTTTTTTTCTCAATTTTACTGGAAAAATGAGAAAAAAACCTGTCCATCTAGTGCCTATTTTCTCTGAGGCAGTGGTTAAACTGTTAAAGAAAAAACATCAAGAGGGATGATGGGTTCACTGATCAGGATTAAACAGTCACTAATGATGAATGAATGAATGAATGAATAAAGGATTATAACAAAATCGGCTCCACTCTTTGTACGCCGGAGGATTTTAGAAATCTAGCGACATTAGAAAAACAGCCATGAAAAATGAACCTATTCAAAGGTCCTTTAACATTTGAACATTCAAGGGGTCTTCAGCTGATCATTTTGGGGAACCGTAAGGTTTATATGTAGAGTCCTAGAAATGCAGGGTTTTCCTACAGTCAAGGATTCTGAATACAACCCTTTGGAATGAACCCACACAAAACACTGTTGAGGATACCAGACTGTTCAGGTCTGATGAGGCCACTAATCACCAGCCTAATTACCGCATCAAAAGTGTATTTCGCAGGCCATGCTCTCCACTAAGAGACATGAAGATTGTGCAACTGTAAAAACAGGTAGAACTCTGAGAACCTGGCTGGTGTGCTGGGAAACTTCTGCTTTGCTCTGGATCTGCATCTAGGCCTCACACTATGGTAGTAGTCGTTGAATAGCAGAGAGGAGTTGGGGAGTAGCGAGAACAAAACCCTTGTTACTAGTGATGAAGGAGGAGGAGATGGGAATTAGTAGGACGTCAACTCGGACGAAGTTGGAGCTTCAGTTGTGATCTTTTCCCCAAATTTTTAAACAATATCACATCCCAGAAAAGGTGATAGGTGATTCAAAATTTCTTCCCTAAGTGAGAATGTGTGTGTACAGTGCTTTGTGATGGACTGATATCCAGGTATCCCAGGGTTCCTCGGATAGGCTGTGTATCCACTGTGACCTAGGCCAGGACCTGAGGATCTCAAACGGTGCAAGAGAAAAACATTCATCCTATTTAAACTGGATCACGGGTTCAATTCCTGACAATGTCCCAAACATCCTCTGGAGTACAAGTGGTTCCTCCCTCATTTTCCTCTGAGTGTGTGCAGCTGCCATGTGACGTAGAATGAGCAGCAGGTTGAAAAGGTTTCATGGGTTTTGATGGAAGTACGTGCTATCTTTCAGTTTGACTCCATTCAATTTTATTTGTATAGAACCATTAACAATGCACATTGTCCCAAAGCACATTTATAGAAACATATTATGGATAGAAATTTTCAGTTGAAAAATCTAACCCTAATGAGCAAGCTTGAGCTGAATGTGGCAAGGGAAAAACTCCCTGAGATGACATGAGGAAGAAACCTTGAGAGGAACCACACTTACAAGGGAACCTACCCTCATCAACACTGAATAGTGCAACTGTAAATCCATTCTCTTCTAAAACTGTATATCATATACAGTAGTAACAAAAATCTTTCACGCCGTAGTTAGTAAGAGAGAGCCAGCAGTTTGGGAATTGGTAACTGATCAAATTGGGATAAAATCAGGTAAAAAAAAAAAAAAAAAATGGAGAACATGAATGAATCTGTTCATAAGTGTAAATTTACTGCTTTAATAACTTTAGACATCTTTCAAATGGTTCTCTGGCTTGTTCTTCTTGGGAAAATCCTTAAAGGTTCTACGTAGAACCCTACATCCGAGTTTTTCCCCTATGAGAACGTGTTGCAAGTTGAAACTCCCCAGGAAGTAACGATCCATTGTGTGCCCAAATAACCCTTGAAATGGCAA
Source organism: Chrysichthys cranchii (assembly GCA_030068335.1). Classification (NCBI taxonomy): domain Eukaryota; kingdom Metazoa; phylum Chordata; class Actinopteri; order Siluriformes; family Claroteidae; genus Chrysichthys; species Chrysichthys cranchii. Next base: position 5,471,567 of record JAQMCW010000004.1, read on the forward strand.
ATCCAATTGTAATGCTTACTTCCCATTTTCCGGAAGCTGAAGCGAAAGCACACTGCGCCATTACATCCAAACTGACGTAACTGATGAAAACTGGCATTTCTACTTAACCACATCCTCGGTACATAAATGATCGCTCTACCCTGATCAGATCAGATCTTAGATAAGAACTGGTTTGATCGCAGGGTTTTTATAGTTTTACGTCTGGGTGGCATCACCTCGTAACACCCCTTCAAGCTAAACCTTAGATATGACTTTGGAGACGTTGACAGGTAAATTACACCTCTTGTTCCTGTTCTTTCACTATGTATGCTAGGAGGAACAAAGGTGTCTTCCACTTGTCTCTTAACAGGCATGGAGCATAAACACCTGGCTTTCCCCTCACACACACTGTTGCACACACAACTTTGGTCACACTTTGCTATTAACCCTGAGGTGATCAAGCCACTGAAAGAATCATCAGGAAAATGGTGCAGATTTCGCTTTTATTCTCTGACTCACGCATAGAAACTGAGAGGATAGGGATATTGCTCATGGAGTGCTAGTGGTAGCCTAGCGGTCAGGGCATTGGCCCTTCAGTCGGAAGGTTGTGGGTTTAAGGACCAACAAGGTACACTGAGGTACCCTGAGCAAGGTACCGTCCCCAAGCACTGCTCCCCGGGCGCTG
>JAQMCW010000004.1:5537151-5552010 GCA_030068335.1 Chrysichthys cranchii
TGTTTTGCTAACAGGGAGACCGATATTTTATGCTGTGGAGTGAGTTAACATTTAAGTGAGATTTCATTTAAATCACATGTCTGTCAAAAGAGAGAAGTCTGTCAGAGAGTTTCAAAGCTGATGTGGGCCACAGCACTGTGTCTCTGTGCTCCGTCCAGCCACGACACCCCGCTATACAAATACTAAGCTCTGGTGACAGACAGACACCGCTGAAGCTGCTCCATTAAAAATCACAAAAAACCCGAGGTAATGCACTGTACAGTACACCGATACGCAAGGTAACTCCGTGAGTTGTGGGAGAGAGTGAGGCATCACGCGACACGAGTGATCTGGGCATCGAATGCACACTTCCAGGTGTCGGCCGTGTACTTCCTGGTGTCATCCGTGCACTTGCGGGCGTCGTCTGAACATCCGCATACCTCATACGCTGTTACGCTGACCTGCCAGCGATGCCTGCCCGCAAATTTGAAATATTTTCTAAATATTTTACAATTTTTAGCGGCTCGCAAGTGTCATCATAACCTTGAAAAACTGTAAGTCGGGCCATCGTAACTCGGGGAGCACCTGTAATGTCCTGTGTCCTAATGTCTCTTGCTGGCGTCGATTTACTATTGAGATGTCTGTATACTTTCAGAGCTGCTGTTACAGAAAACTCATTGACATGTTTTGACCAACCAGAACAGAGAATTTAACATCAGTGTGGTATAACGGATAATAAAACATTCAATAAAGAGTCAGTAGCTGTCCTTGTCTTTTTACTTCTCACCTGCATTGAGCAGCTGTAAGGCGCACTCCAGTTGTGCTTTGGCGCAGGCGGCGTGCAGCGGCGTCCCGAAGTAAATGTCGAAAGCCTCCAGCTGGGCTCCTTTTGATAAAATCAACTTCACACATTCTGGATTACCTGCAATTATTGCAACGAGTCAAACATCTCCACATACCTTTAGTGGTTTCTAACAGCCTATGCAGATCTCACACGTCAAACTGTATATACGTGTCTTTGGGTCGTACAATTAATCGCAGTTTTATTAATACTCTCGGCTCCCTGTGCCAGTCTGACCTTGCATGCAGGCCTCATGCAGCGGGGAGGCAGTGAGGGCCGTGAGGGAGGGATTCACTGAAGCGCCATGCTCCAGAAGCAGTCTCACACTCTCCACACTGCCTGCTGCGCACGCATGGCACAGAGGGGTGCTTCCATGAATGGTCCGTACATCCACCTTAAACACAACACACACAGGGGAAGTATTTTTAGAACAGTAAATCTGTGAAATCAGAATATTTGAATACATTTGAACTGTTATTCTTCTATGTTTCATTATTCTAGGAGTAAAGCTTAGTGAGACAAAAATGTTGATTAAGTTGTCCATCTGTGTTTTTAGATCATTTTTACCATAATACAAAATTAAGACCAGAGAGAAGAGACAGCACTTCACCTGTGCACCGGCGTTCAGAAGCACTCGAACACACTCTGGGTGATCCCGTATGCATGCGTCATGCAGCGGGGTCATGTTGTCCACTGTCACCGCATTTATGGAAGCACCACTATCAACCAGGAACTGAAGTTTCTCAACCTGTCCTAAAGACGCAGCCTCATGCACGAGCGTCGGCTCCGACCAGAAGCCTAGGGGAAATGTGCAGGAGACCCCATGTGACATTACTTTATTGCATAATTCAGAAATTTGGGTAGTGAAAAAATACAGCGGTAAGCCAACAGATGATTCAGAGATAATAATGAGTTGAGTGTAGGTTCATTAAATTATGGGAAGGGCAAAACGTTATGAGCCAAAATCATCCTGGATTATCATATATAAGATTTTCTGGCATTTTGAATCTGGACTTATAAGGCTTATTAGAGTGGAGTTGAGGTCCAAAAAAGGAACCAAATAAGCAAAGTGAAAGAAAAAAAACCCCACCAACAGTGTAGCCAGCCAAATAATTTAGAGAAATTACTGATATCTCCATATAGTATTCTAATAAAAGCAAGGACCCTGTCATCCTTGGAATTGTGTAGTGTGGTCAGTTGAGACCACAAGCACACCCTGGGCCTCATTTATCAGCCATTTAATAATTTAGTGTTTAAATGTTTGCATAAGCTGGTCAATAAACTTGAAAAGTCTTTTGCTGAACTTACAAAAGTTTCAGAAATGCCGACATTGCAAGCGCACCCTCCCAACAGAGCTCATTTGAATGAAGCAACGCCCACAAAACTCCATATACGTCAAAGTGCACAGACTGCTAGGAGCACAAAATGAGCGATGAGGGTAAAGCCTGAAAGGCAGAAGTTATAAATTATTTTGACTTGAAATAAATGCTGACAGTAAAGGTAGAAAGGCACATGAGGAAGTTTTGACTCACTTCTATTTAATTCTATGTACAGTATAGCCTAGTTAATATTAATAAGTGAGTGCAAGTCAAAATCATCCTTCTGCCCAAGGCATTTGTTTGCAGTTTACGGCTATGTGCAGACAAACAAGGTGTTAGTGTTTTCACATAACAGCACACCTGTCAGAATGGCATACTCTTGGTTAATACATGTACATTGTACAGAAATACTGTACACTATATTGCACACGCGCTGAACAGAAACCGTAAATCCAGCAGGTTTTTTTTAAACAGTTATTTTGTCAACTTACATCCACTGAAGATTTTTCATACAACTTACTAAACTGTCTTAACTACACATTAAATTTTGTTTTATTTCTCATATGTTCCTACAATTTAGACTGCCTAAAGCATATTCTCTATATAATACATGTTTTATAAATAATGTCTGATTAAGATGTCTGATTAAGAGAGATTCTATTTTTCATTCAGAACATCATACTACTGTATAAAACTATAGACATGGTATTTCATTCTCTCAGGTAAATGTGCATGTCAGAACATTATATCATACGCAGAAATGTTATTTTGATAAAGTACTCTAAACCGATGATACACCTATCAGTGTGCAGTCCCGCTATGCTATTCTGACAAAGTATGCCAAAATGTCATATTTCTTTCTGGTTTTCACAGAATTTTATCAGTGGTATTCTCAGTCCCTTCTGACTAGTTCATTCCAAAGCACTTCTGTAAGTCGCTCTGGATAAAGACATCTACTATATATAAAGACATGCTGCAATAAAATGAGCAATTTAACCCCGACAGAATAATCCATCCATAAAAAGTTCAGTAATTCATGCAAAGAAGTCGAGCAAGTCAAAGTTTACCTCAGAAGCATGAGTAGAAATGAAATGTCCCCCCCCAAATTTACGGGATTTTGATAAATAGCTAATTTCCTGTGTAAACGCTCATGCATACATTCACTCACTCATCTTCTGCTGCTGCTTAATCCTGTTCAGAGTTGCAGGGGGAAGCTGGAGCCAATCCCAGCTGACTTTGGGTGAGAGGCGGGGTTTAACTCTGGGCAGGTCACCAATCCACCTCGAGGCCAACACACAGACACAGACAACCATTCGCACTCGCAATTTAGAGTAGCCAATCAGCCTAATCCCCACTTCTTTGGACTGTGGGAGGAAACCGGAGTACCCAGAGGAAACCCACATAGATATGGGGAGAACATGTAAACTCCACATAGAAAGGCACCCAGGTTAACCCCGGGGATCGAACCCAGGATCGAACCTTCTTACTGTGAGGCGACAGCGTTAACCACCACACCACCGTGCTGTCCCTCACGCAAAGGTTTTATAAATAAATCTTTGTGTCCAGCTTGATAAATAATGCTTAGTGATTTGATTGGTCAATCCAATCAAAAGAATCAAGCAAATCCAATGAGTTTGCTGTGGATGCTGCGCATGGGGACTGTGTACTAGGAAAACCAAGGGCTCTTCGTGAAAATTCCTTGAGTCCAACACCAGGTAACAGGAAGTTAAGCCCTAGGTGCAGATATTGACCTCAGGTGTGTATGTATGCCAACATGCATGTATGTGTATGTTATGCCTTGTTCATATGAGAGGACAGTCCAAGAATATAAAGTAGTTGAAATATGTATGGAAGACTGAATTTTGGAAACTATAGTATACATTTTGGGGGGAAATAAATTGTCTATATGGTTTCCATTTGGCAGTCAGAGGCAGTGTTGACTGGACTGACGTCTTCTGCTTGATCACTTCAGTGTTTTGGGTCCTATGAAAAGTAGATAGTGGTGTCCTTCAAAACCCGGAAATGAATCGTTTCGACCTTTCATACCTCGACAAAAGCCCGACTCACCGATTTCTCCAACACACGTCCCCAGTGCAGGTGACTCCATATTTACGTTGGAGGTATTATTATGAGCAATACTAAAGTCATTTACAGTGGTACAGCCCATCACCCCCGCTGAATGGTTTGGTTTAGTCCCCTCGAGTCCCAACTTTAATGAACATAAATCCTCAAACACGCCTTCATCTTCCTCCATACACACAGCCGGGTTTATGCTTAAGGCTGATTTTTTTTAGAAATAATGTGAAACTGGAGATCACGATTCAGGTCAGACCTGCTAGTAATCCTGGAAATTGTGTTTTCTTTAAGTGACCTGAAATGTTACTTAAACTTTTATTTTTTTTAACTTCATAATAAAAGTCTGCTCCAGCGCACTGTGTATGAATAATAAGTTTGCTTTCATTTTAAAATTAATACACTTCCAGGGAAATAAAGCTCTCTTAAGGGTTCTGTGGATGGAGAGGTCCTAAAAGCTGAAACCTTTTTTGAAAGGAACAAGACACTGTCTGGTTTAGGGTTGGTTTTTTTTTTCATGACTGGGACTTCACTGATATAAACATTACAAATATATGTAAAAGTAAGACCTTTTTACCCCTGGAGCACCCCTGGGGTCATTTTTGACCCTAACTTTTATTTCACTCCTATATTCAACTCACTCATTGGTTAGTGGACATTAGTGGACATCCCAGGAAGTCTCATAAGGACCGTTTCATAACATGTAGTAGGAAAGGGTTAATAATAATAATAATAATAATAATAATAATAATAATAAAGACCCGTTTTGTGTTCACCGAGTCTATCATTTTAGCCAACAGATATTTTTCCTATTACGGTAAGGTGGTCTGGGTCTTCCAGGGTTAATGCAGGTAAAGTATCCCTAACAAAGTAACTTGCAAGACCTTAATATTACCCCAAAACCCCACTATAATTACACTTTATCCTGAAATATATAAATCAAAATACTTCAATTTTTTTTTTTGCATTAATCTGTTTAATTTATAAAGCTAATGTACATTTTAGTCCCTGTTCACTCTATACTACTACCTGAACACACAACGTGAGCTCGGTGAAGACGTGGTGTGCCAAGTTTGGAGTAAGACTGGAGTGTCTTGCATGAAGCCCTGACCTCAATCCCACTGAACACCTCTGGGATGAACTGGAACACTGCCTGCAGCCCAGACCTCCTTACCCTACATCACTGCCTGACCTCACTAATGCTCTTGTGGCTGAACCAGCCCCCAAACAAAATGCCCACAGCCATGCTCCAAAACCTGTAAAAACAGTAAACTAGAAAAAGCACTAATTTGTAAAAACACACATTTTGAATCTATGAGGATGGCATTAAACTCAAGCAAACTTGACACCTGTTTGAGAGGCCATCTGTACTCTTTTGTGCATAATTATGAAAAATGCTTGTTAATTTAGATCACTCGCATACATCTGATGAATTGGCATGTTTGGACTAAATACATTCCTTGATATCCTCATCCAACATCAGTGCCCTGGTCTCACAAAGACTCTTGTGGCTGAACATATACAAATCCCCTCAGCCACGCTCCAAATCCTTCCTAGAAGTGTCGAGATTATTATAACAGCAAAGTTGGACTAACTCTGAAAGGACATGCTCAACAAAGGCACATGGAGATGTAGTGGTCTGGCGCCCATATACGTCTGGTCACGTTGTGTACTTGCTAATTCTATGCTTACAAGTCATCCATCTTTTTTGGTATGTATGTATGTATGTATGTATGTATGTATGTATGTATGTATGAATGAATGAATGAATAAGAATTCGGAAGAAAAACACAAACCACGATTTCACACATTTTTACTTAATGTTTTTACTTTAGCAGTACAGAAATTATTTGAGCCCGATCTGCTCAGCACAGTTCTTCCATTCATTAAAACACTGATGACATTTTGCACAGGGCCCCTGCCACGTCAATACTGCAGTAGACATTTGGTCCTTTCTAAAGCAAAAAAGAGATATAAAGGAAAACTAGGCCACTTTTCTCGTGTGTTTTCAAGAGCTTTTCTCTCGGCTGCTAAAATAAGAGCACAGTGTTGAAGCAGCTTCATAGACTAACCTTAAAGAAAAGGCTGATGTTTTCATCAAAAACATTTTGTGAACATTTTAGTGTTGTAAAAATTACCTCCAAAAAGCTTCGACGGGATGTGGAACGACTGAAAACTGCTTTTAAAGAAACACCACAGAGCAAAGGTTACCTCGTCTAAAAACCCTCTTGGCACTACTTTATTGCTCGGTTTCTACCTGGAGGCAGTTACAGGCTTTTTGCAGGTAATAATTGCCACACAAAATAAAATGTGCAAAAAATGGGTCATTTTCAGAAAGGTGGGATCTAATTTTTAAGTATCTTTTCTACCAACGTATGACATACGCATGACTGGCGGCCCAACAATCCCACACTGCCTATTAACAGAGATGTAAAGGCAAAAGCTGCAAGACCCAAGACTCCCATCCCTATTAACAGTTATGCCAAAGTCATCATTTGTATTATGTTTATACATATCATATTATATTTGTATAAATGTTTGTTATCAGAGATTGGATAAGTATTATTAAAGAAGTCGTTACATGAATTTGGTGTTCGTAACAAGTCCCTTACATTTGCAAAGCAAGGTTTGGACATATTGCTAGCTACAGTGCAGTAACTAGTAAAAGCACCAATCTGTACGGAAATACAATGTACTGAATCTTCTGACGTTGGCATTAAAAGCTGGTAATTGCAGCTTAAAATCAAGCAAACTTTTGACACCTCACTTTGAGTGGCCATCTGGAAGTTTTTGTACATAATTATAAAAAAATACTTCTGCTCCTTCGTTTTTAATTCACTCTGTTAATCTTGTGCCTTTATATCACTTGAGTACATCTGATGATTTGGCATCTTTGGACTAAATGCCCTCCCTGTGTGAACAGGGTGAAAACACAACGATGGCAACTGAATACAGGACGTCAACCAACGATCAGTGCAATATGTCTCATAACCTGATTATACAAAGCAGACCGCCTGACCCATCTCCCCTTTTAAATGCTAAATCTGTAACTGTATACATGAAATTCCTTTATGGAAAGAAAGAAAGAAAAAAAACAAAAACAAAAAAAACCTCATTTGAAATAATTCAACTAGCCCATTTTGGTTACCTTTGTTTTTTTTTCCAAATTTTCTTCTTTTTTTTTCCTTAAAGATTACCATCCTCTGAATATCTGATATTCAACAGTGTTAAGAGCTCAGTTACTGGTCGCCCCCGTCGCCAAAGATGTCGTTCTTCTTGCGCTCCATCTCGGCAAAGTCAAAGTCTGTGCCAGTCATACGCTTGTAGATGTCCTTGATGTCATCGCAGGTGGTCTCGAAGTGGGTCGTAGCGTCGTAGGAGCGAGAGATGAAGACCTGGGGTCAAACAAAGGTCATATAGAGTTCATTTAACTTGAGAGCGAATGTTATCGACTGGTGGGGGGGTGGTCCTGACGTGGACCCAGCAAAGTATTTTAACAAGAAGAATTTGAGGGGGAAAATATTGCAGAGCCAATCAGGGAGGAGAAAAAAAAAGAAAAAAACCCTGAAAATAGCTTGGCGACTCTAAACACAAACTTATGTAACAAATCCTATGTTGTGGTTTGTCTAAATACAGCATTTATGCGATTTTTCCGCTGAAGGGAGCTCATCGGACCAGAGACTAGCTATATGGCATTATATCACTGATTAGTTAATGAATGTACAGAGAAGTATTTGTTCATCCTCCCACATCAAATTCTGAATACATATCTCATCAGTGGCACTAGTCAAAATTAATGTGACACACGTCTGCAAAACAAGCTAATTAAATTAATGCGTCTTATTCGTAGCCACAATCTAAATCATTAAAGGGTCAAATATTAAAAGTTAACTGTTGCTGCCATTCAGTAATGCAGTTTGCTCATCTGGGCTTTTCTAAGAAAGCAATTTTATGTAACTGGATGTTTATTAACTTTTATAATTGAGTCCAAATATCCTCCATGGTACTCTCAAGTCTTTGGATATTTTTACAAGACAATTTAATGAAGAGCAAATTAATAAATTCCTGACTGACTAACCTGGCTATCAGTTCCCAAGTCAGTTGGAGCACAGAGATCACTGATGCTCACAAATCTGTGGAGGATCAAACAGGAGAAATATTAAAAACAAAAAAAACAAACAAACAAACAAAACAGGGAGCATGTTGTATTTCCCCACTCTAACACACTTTATAACTTAAGCATATTAAATCAGATATCAAACGCATACTTCTGCTCGATAGGCTCCAGCAAGTCCAAAGCCGGTTTAATTTCCCTCTCAGGGTCGTTAGTCTCCACGGTGGTGCTGGCGATGGCGATGTATTTACCCTGCGCTGCCACATTGTGTGCATATGAGATCATGCACACGTAGATATCTACATCATAGGACAAACGTAATTCAATGTCAAAGGCACCATCCTCATAATGAAATCTACAAAGCCCTATAATGCTGACTGCATGAACTTCACTTCCTGTGTGCCTCACCATGCTTCCTGTTGACCTGGTTCTGAGGGATGATGATCTGGCAAGAGTTGGAGTCTGAGGTGTTCTTAATGGGGTGGTTTAAGACGCAGATGACTCGGATCACCTTGCCGACGACTTTGGCCCGGTCCATGATGTAGCTGGGGTCGCAAATCAGCTGTTTACAGCGGGCAATCTGAACACAAACAAAAGATATTTAAAAAAAAAAAAAAAAAAAACCTTCCAGGGGCTTTAAATCATGAAGAATTTTCTTTTAAACTTCACACGTGGCAAATAAAAGCTTCTGATTTTGACAAAATACACTACAGCAGAGACGTACAAAAGAAATGCTGCATACTGGTAACAAGTTGGTGATCATGTGGATATGTGGGTGCGGCATAACGCATCCTGTCAATCACAGACGACATCATGTTGGCAGGCGTGATCAGCGATAGAGTCAGCCTAGGGCAGGGGTGTCAAATCTCATTCATAGAGGGCCTGTCTGTGTACAGGTTTTCATTTAGATAAGTGGCTTCTACTTAACTGGAATGAAAACCTGCACCCACACCAGCCCTTTCAGGTTTTAGATTTGACACCCCTGGCCTAGAGGGAGGTGGTCTGGTAAGACCACAAAGCTCATTGTGGACTACCAAGCAGACCAAGATGAGCCACAAGCACAACCCTAACTACATGAGTGCACCTGAGGTACCTTAAAGTTTAGTCTACCTTCAAGTTCCTGGTTGGCCACATCTCTGAGGAGCTCAGCCAGGCCCTCAACGCTTCCACCTTGATCAAGACGACGTAGCAACGAAAAGTTCATTTGACTACTTCATAACAGTGAGCTCCTATTGCTGTACCATCAAGAGCGTACAGACAAACAGCATCTCTGTGTGGTACGGCAGCTGCTTAGTCTCTGAACGGAAGGCCCTCCAGTGGGGAAGAAACACATCCAACATGTCTCTGGTGCCCACCTACACTTCATCGAGGACATTAGTCACAAACGCCCTCACCCCAACACCAGCAATGGCACCAGCAGGTTGAGAACAGCTTCCTCACCTCGGCAGTTGATATACAGAACCTGTCACAACAGCGCTAATCCCCTTTCCTCCAAATCCCCAACTGCTGTTTGCACTCAGACCATCTTACACACTTTGTACACACTCTTCTTTCTCTACAAATTGTTCTACTTCTGCATTGGACCAACTACACAGTTTGCACAATTTTTGCACCTTACATTCACTTGCTCCGTTGCCGCTTCCACTCGTCACCGCATCCATGTTCACTTTCCACCGTTCTAATTTATTGACACGTTCAACTGCGCCATACTGTCTTGGATTACATTGATCCAAACCTCTGGACTCATGTTACTCACATGTCACTTGAATGTCTTTTAATGTCATTTGCATGTCACTTTAATGCCACCTCACATCATTGTCTCTTCCTGTACCACACACAACAATGCCACAATATTGAAACCGATTTTAAACATAAATAACCAGCATGTGAACACCTTATACAACAGACTACATTCCATTAGACTGGTACAGTTTCTTACCAGAACTTATAAACTGCACTGGTCCCTACATCTCCGCATAAAACAAACTGGGAGTGAGAGCAGTGATTTGTTGCTTACTAGGGGTTTCACTCGTTTTAGTTGTGGGCATGAAACCCCCAGCAAGACAGATTGTAAAGAAAGCGTTTACTTTGTTAGTCTGGAAAAACTTTAGACTTGATAAAAAAAAAAAAAAATTAAAAAAAATCATCCTCTAGTCAGACGTTTACCGGATAAGACTATACTGGATACAGAGCTTTTATTTATCTTCTTTTGCTTTATTGGAACGTTATCACCTTCATATTACATTGTATAAAGCAGAGGCGTGCATGATCAGATTTTAATCCCACAGCCCTCTGCTTCGTAGATGCCACTTAACAGAATTCTTCTTGCATTAACTTTTGTGGTGCTTTGAACCTAAATAAGACTGAAAGAAAATCTTTCGCTGCAGTGGGTCGTTCGTCACTTTTGGCAGCGGACAGATTCTGATCCGATCTTGTTGAGCAATTTTAAGGAACTGAGCATGGCAGTTATAATAAACTACCAGCTTATTACAAGCATGGAAAAACCTCCAACAAGGTGCTGTAGATGAAGCATCCTCCATCCAAGGAAGACCGCTCATAGAGATATGAGGATGACTCTGTTCACGGACACGAGCTTGTAAACTCAATCTGCGCTCTTGCAGCCATGTTAGCTGAGCTGCCTGGTTGTCTGCGTAACTGCATCTTACAAATTGGTACTAATTCATGTTCATAATTCGAACTGGCCATTAAATACTGTAATATGATGCACAGAAAACAGAACAACTTCAACTGTACTAACAAAATAAATGAGAGATTTCCTATTAAAGCAGTTTATTTATTATGATACCTGACTACCTTTCTGAATCCGTCACACGACCCCTAGTGAGAATACAGAATTAATTCCTCACCTCTCCCTCAGATTTCACACCCACTATTTTGCCATTCTCTATAATGATCTCTTCAATTGGCTTGTTGAGCATGTAAGTTCCTCCATAGATGGCACTTAATCTGTAAAACACAAACATGTTCATCTGTAATACACAACCATGCTTCCAAAAGCAATGAACCAAAACGAACGAATCCCTGTGTACGGGATAGAAGAGAGGCTGACCTGGCAAAGCCCTGAGGCAGTTCTCCCAGACCGTACAGTGGGTAAAGATAGGGGCTCTTCCCATATCTCGCCAAGGACTCACTGTACAACTTAACCCTATTTATTGTGTCTAGGCAGGGCTGATCCAGATAACTAGAGAGATGCAGAGAGGAAGAGAGAATCATCACATACTTAACATCAAGAGAAAACATCCAGTTTCCTGTTATCCACTCATTCCCTGTGTAGGAGTGAGAGTTCTCAGTGCAAGGGTGAGAAACTCACTCGTCTGTGCGGTAGAGTGCAATGGCATGGCCTGTGAAGTCAATGACATCCTGGCCCAAGTCAAACTTCTTGTAAACCTCACGCATGGTGGTCTTTTTGGGATCCACGCCCTCCATAGTTTTAGGGTCGTTCTCATCAAAATTGGCTATGAACACCAGGAACTTCCGGAACCGTCTCTTCTCAAACAGCCCCATCAGGCCTAGAGAAAATTATTGCATTGAAATATGAGAGAGAGAGAGAGAGAGAGAGAGAGAGAGAGAGAGAGAGAGAGAGAGAGAGAGAGAGAGAAACACCTGTTGGTTAGGAGTGTAAGAGGAACTGCAGTGCAGTTAACTTGTAAACAATATGACTATAACCAGAACGCAGTGTACCGTGCCCAAAAAGGGGAAGCAACACCTATATTTAAAACTTTGAGAAATCCACTTCAAGAAATCCCTCTGTACTTATCTGCAACATGTACTACATGGACAGAAATTATGTGGACACCTGACCATGACACCAGTATGTGGTCCTTCCCCAAACTCTTGCCACAAAGTTTGAAGCACACAGTTTATTTAGGATGTCATTGTTTGCTGTACAATTACAATTTCCCTTTACTGGGACATGGCCCAAACCTGTGTGGCCATGACAACAACCCTGTGCACAAAGGGAGCTCCATGAAGACACCGTGGTATGTCGAGGTTGGAGTGGAAGAACTCACGTGTCCTGCACAGAGCCCTGACCTCAACTCCACTGAACACATTTGGGATGAACTGGATTGCCAACTGCACCCCAGTCCTCCTCGCCTGACATCAGTGTCACTAACGTTCACATGGCTGAATGTGCACAAATCCCTACAGCCACACTCCAACACCTAGTGGAAAGACTTCCCAGAAGAGTGGAGGATATAATAACTGCAAAGAGGGATTGAATCTGGAATGGGATGTTCAGCAAGCACACAAGGGTTACAGTCAAGTGTCCACAAACTTCTGTCCACATAACTGAGTGTCTTTTGTCCAGTGTATTTGTATGCCTTACACATAATGCAACCAGCAACTTTTCTGCTTCCCTAAGAGAATCAGCCAAGACCAAATATCAGATTTGATTAGTGCTAGAGTTTTTGGGTTTTCATTAATAAAAAAAAATAATAATAAAAAAATTAAATAAGATTTTTTTTTAACGTGGAAAAAATAAATAAATAAATAAATAAATAAAAATAAAAATGGGGTACGCATACATGACACAAAGTGTGTCATTACTTAAGAGCCATTTAAAACTCTAAGAAAATTTACATTTTAACAGATTACTACATCAGGTTACTAAAGAGAAAGAAATGAGAAAACAGATTGTGGGAATGACATGGCAGACAAACACACAGAAGCGATGTCCTGCTCCATAATGCACTAAACATTCTCTCTGCTTTCACCGAGATTAAAATACAGTGGAACCTCAGCTTGTGAGCATAATTCATTCTGGAGACGTGCGGCAGGGGGTAGCTCAGGGGCTTAAGACGTTGGACTACTGATCGTAAGGCTGGGAGTTCAAATCCAAGCACCACCAAGCTGCCACTGCTGGGCCCTTGAGCAAGGCCCTTAACCTCAACTGCTCAGTTGTATAAATGAGATAAATGTAAGTCGCTCTGGATAAGGCCGTCTCCCAAATGACTAATGTAATGTAATGTGCTTGTAATCCAAAGCACTCGTACATCAAAGCGAATTTCCCCATAAGAAATAATGGAAACTCATAATTCGTTCCACAACCCACCAGACTCATGCCCAATAATCTTTATGACCACATCATGCCTCAAACTCTAACCTATAGCAAGGACTGTATATTTTCTGAAATCATCTTGAATTTCAAATGGAAGCAAACAATTTGGTGGCTATATAATGACCTGTCAAGCCTAGCTTTAACCTCGGGGTTTTATTTTCCCCTTTAAGCATCATGACCGCATTTAATTTGTGACGCATGACCGACAGAACAGGACCCCCCCCCCAAACCACAATCAGAGCACACTTACTGGAGGCCAAAGCCTCAGCCTCAGTGGAGGGCACTTTGTAGATGCTGCCCTTCTTGTAGACAAAGCTGCCCTCGATCACTTTGAAGTCCAGGTAACGCGTCACCTGTGTGATCAGCAGCATGCGCACAAGCTGACCTAAAACACAGACAAAAAAAACTAAAACACCTTTCCATGACACCAATAAGATGAATCATCAATGCCTCACTGATAGGCACAACATGAGCACAAAACATTCCCCCATCTCTTGGATATTAGTATGATCTTGTCTCTGAGGCGTGAATGATCAGTGAGCTTTGTGTGAGCAGAAGTGTTGCATTACGACTGATTGCTAGGCAACAGGAGATATTGCAGCTTGCAGCGTTTGGCACACAGATTTCCAAATTAGACTTTTTTTTTTGGCCTGTAACTACATAGCTCCCCTGCCACATTGCTGCGTTCTTACCGTTTGCCATGAGGAACTTGGGGATGAGGTCCACGTTCCAGTCACGACCTTTCCCCATCGACTCAGGAGGGCTACCGGGCAAGCTGAAGCGCTTGTACAGCTGAGAGAGGAAGGGAAGCACTTTATAAACGCAAAGAAGGAATAAAACAAGATCGGGTGTGCAGCTGTGGGAAAATAATCCACTATGGAGTGGTGCTATGTGAAGGGATGCAAAGTGGAGTCACTGCTACCACTCTGATGTTGACCATTTTCCAAGAACAGTGTCCATTTAAAATGTTAAACCTTGTATACCTCAGTAGTATGTCGACTCAAATAATATTTCCTCAACCACTTTGTGCATTTATAGTTACAATTTAATGTTGTGGAAAGCCAGAGACAAATTACCTCCTACAAACATATAAGCTTTAAAGAGTCTCTCTCAGCCAGTCTTTCTTTATGGTCATTAAGACTTTGGCTAAACTATACCTCTGGAGACAACAAATTGGTAATCATAATGCATTTTCCCTTCACACAAAGAGGACTTCTTTGATAGCCCACTTGCAAAAATGGACGCGAAACACTCCCAGGTTTAATAATTCACCCAGCACAAGTCCTGCATAAAATTTCAACAAGAAAAATAACAACCCATATCATCACGTTTGCGATGTAAACGGACGGACCAGGTGGGCGCAAAAGGTTGCGATTGAGCCACTACATTCTCTGAGTCACGTGCAGTAGTGCGACCAGAGTGGAATTTTTCAAAATAAGAGACCCAGGAAACT
>JAQMCW010000004.1:5561445-5575329 GCA_030068335.1 Chrysichthys cranchii
ACAGTGGGGTCTTAAGAGCTTATGGAGGAACAAAAATTACAGAAAGAAAGAGGCTTTATTTGAGGATCCTACATGGATATACAAACACTGTAGCTGGGAGAACATATGATGTCCTCATATGAAGACAGTGGGGTCTTAAGAGCTTATGGAGGAACAAAAATTACAGAAAGAAAGAGGCTTTATTTGAGGATCCTACATGGAGATACAAACACTGTAGCTGGGAGAACATATGATGTCCTCATATGAAGACAGTGGGGTCTCAAGAGCTTATGGAGGAACGAAAATCACAGAAAGAAAGAGGCTTTATTTGAGAATCTTACATGGAGATACAAACACTGTAGCTGGGAGCAAATGTGATGATCATAAAATGACTGTTTATTGTATTACAGGATGTGCTCATATGAGGACAGTGGGGTCTCTAGAGGATAGACAACAGAGTAAAGGATTAGAAGACAAAACAGAATGTGTGTGTGTGTGTGTGTGTGTGTGTGTATGCCAAAACAGAAATTAAAGGACACTTCTACCAACCATTATATGATCATGGGTGTGTGTTATTGAGTGTGTTGTCATGATCTGTTGTCATTTGATGTGTTGGTTTATTTGTTGTGTTTCTGTTGGTTGCTGTATCACAAATTGCCCCTCGGGGATAATAAAGAGTAAACTCGAACTTGAATTATTATTAACCCTCCTGTTGAGGCTGGGTCATTTTTGACCCTGAGGACAAAGGGTGTATACAGAATGTGAAGACAACAGGAGGGTTAAACACAGACTGTTGTGATCTCAGTTCTGGTTGGTCGGAGGGTGTTGATTAATTTTCTGTAACAGCAGTTGTGACAACAGAGCTGAATGCAAGTATATATGAATGCACACTTTCTAATACTTTTTTGTAGCATTTGTATATTTATTACAACAAATTACACAGGGACTGGTAGGTTGGAAGGATGCTCAACATACACAGATGATCGTTTCTATGTGGAGATGTTTCCTGGACATTCCTAGAAGGGGTCTCCAGTATCAGTGCTTTGTAATAATCATGGGTAAAACCGTAAATTTAAGTTTTCTGACCCAGGCTTTATGTTTTCCTTGTTGAAAATGACAAAATGCATGTTTTGGTCTTGCTAACTTGCTTCATGCACATTCCACAGCATTAAATGCAATTATAAATGGATTAAAAAAAAGTCTAAACTAAAGATAAAGTATGTCATGTCATTCTTTAATAGATACAAAAATTGTTAGTGTTGGCAAATTGCTGTGAAATAAAACACTTCCCAACATTTTGTCATAAATGGCAGCATCATGCCACTCAGTTCTTGGTTATTTTCTGTAACAGAAATCCCCATCATGTTTTATTCCTTCCTTTACATTTGCCAGTTCATTTTTAAATTAGTTTTTAGAAGAATCCAGTTTATTCATGGATGTTCTTGAGGTGCAATTTTGAAGCATTAACACCTTCATTTCTAGTCTCAAATATCTAAAAATTGTACTAAGATACATATGGAGTGTTCTCTTTTTTATTTTATGCATACTCCTCAGTATCCGCCGGTGGCATTTTGTCAGCAACCAATCGGTGTGTGAAACTACTGGATTACCAATGATCACAGACATCCTGCATATGCGACGAGCTTCACTGTTTGGACATATTGCCTGTATGGAAGACATGGCACCAACACATAGGTCATTGAATATAGCCGTTGAAAATTCGCCGGGCATTCAACCGGACACTGCATGGCGGCGACTCCCTGGTCGTCCCGTAAGAGTTGGCTCAATCAGCTAACCTTCAGAGCTGGTCCAACCGCACAGCAACTTTGGTCGGAAGCCCTCACCAGAGGACATGAAGTGACACGACGGTTGAACGACTACACGATCAGATGATGATGATGATAATGATAGATTCTGTAAGATCTAAGTATCTTATGTATCAGATTTCTCTTTAGTAGTAATAATCTCCTTTAATTTGCACAAGTTGTACTTTATGGTAGATTGTAAGAACAGGTAGTCCTCAGGTTACGATGGAGAAGCGTTTCGATATCCCCATCAGAAGTGGAAAATATAATATGTCGAACCACTGCTTAGCCTCGCTTACCGAGGACTCTTTTCCTGTAGGAGACATGCTGGGGCATTTAGAAGACATGCTTTTTAAGTAAAACTAGCTCTTGAAGCACACAAAAAACACGCGGTAATGCACTACACAGTACACCGATACACAAGTTAACTCTGTGAGTTGTGGGAGAGAGCGAAGCACCATGCAAGGCGAGGGATGCGTACATCCGGGCATCGTCCGAATGTATCGCACATCATGCGTTGTTACGCTGGCCTGTCAGTGATGCCTGCCCGTGAATCTTAATATTTTCTAAATAGAAAATTTCAAAATTTTTAAGGTATCGCAATCGTCATCGTAACTTCGAAAAATCATAAGTCGGACCATCGTAACTAGGGGAGCACCTGTACAGTATTGTGTCTCATTCAGTTTGTTTTGCAGATTTTCTACTCTTCAGTAATTTTAACTTTCGTGTTTGGGCCACTTGTCTCGTTGCACCGTTATAGCAGTTTCAAGAAAAAGGCCTGTGCTTTGGCTAGTCGGATCAATAGTTGGATCAAGTGTGTAAGCTCACAGAAAACAACAAAAATATGGGTTTTATATATAGCATCTATGCCTACATTTTATTCTGCATTATCTCCAGTCACAATTTCTTTGCAAGGCTTTCTCTGAAAGAAGTAAAAATGCTGTGTTTCCCAGGCCCAGGGACAAAGTATGCGAACGTCACTGGTTTTTACTATACTCCAATTTGAATAGAAGGCAAACAGAAAAATATGAGTATGCATATCCACACAGAAGTGCTTGATTTATTTCAAACACATTTGCACAGGACTGATGTAGTATTATAATTGAATATAATATCTTGACAGGTGTTTGTTAAGGCTCTGGCTCCTCAGGTGTCTCAAACACTCTGGTTATATCTGGTTTCTTGGCATGCTGTCTAGCTGTGGTGCCCGTGCTGTCCTCTGTATCCGTGAGTCCGAGCTGCAACAGGGTCCTCGCTGTGATCGAGTGCTGGCCGATGCATGCCATGTGTAAAGCTGCAAATTATAGAACAGACAATGAGTTAAAGTCCACCGTTTACCAGTTTGCTTTTTTTTTTAGACGGGTGTGCATTTTTTTAGGTGTACGTTAGCCTGTGTCCAAACCTTCTTTGCAGACATCATCCACTTATCTGACTCATTTCCAAAACCAAATGGAAGATTGTGAGATTCAACACGGTGTTTATCAGGTTTGGCAAGGTGACATAATGCCATTTTGACAGCTATGTTTCCTGATATTTGCTTAATAAAGAGCAGAACCCTGGTGTGCCAAAAATTTTAATCCTCTTCTAAGTGAACCACTGGTCATCTTGTTGCTGGTACAAACACAGCTGTATGATGGTTTGCACCAAGATGAGTGCATGAAAGGTACTTAGTGCTTGTATTACCATGGGGATCGAGTTTCACTTCCAGTATTGGCCTTCTGGATGATGAAATTGCTTTAACGGACCATGGTATCCTGAATTAAGCATATGGTTGTTCATGTACTGAAAACCACTGAGCAAAATGTATTTATTTCTTTTTCTTTGAACTGGTTTAAACATTTTATCATCTTGATAGGTTCAAGAAAAATCCTAAGAGCTCCATGAGAGATCTATATCAGCTAGCTAGCTAAATAAATAAATAAATAAATAGATAGATAGATAGATAGATAGAGATAGATAGATAGATAAATAAATAAATAAAGGATTGACATGAAACTTTTAGCAATATTGCCATTTACCAGTTATTAACTAGTAGCTACCCAATATAAATCTACCCAAAACCCAATTTGGCAGTAAAACAGAAATGAATACATGAGAGAAAAAAATGTATAAAGAAGTGAAAAAATAATACAATGGGGAGGGGGGGAAATCAGTCAAGGAACACCAACGCGCAAACAATTTGGCGTACTTGAAAATCAGTGCAATCTGAATGAAAAAGATTCACCATCACAAAAGATTGACCTCTGGTGCCCTTCAAAAGATCGACCTCTGGTGCCCTTAATGTGTTACCTGATCGTCCTTTCTTATCTCTAGCATGAAGATCAGCACCTAACTGCAGCAGGGTTTTTATGGTGTCCGTGTGTCCTTCCTGGAAAAGAAAAAAAAACAAAAAAACAGACCACAAGTTGAGTTTTCTTCATGCTTACCATTAGATATCGCAGAGATTTCCATTTCAGATGGAGATTTTTCTCTTATTTTAAAAATTGTTCCAAAAAATTTCACCTTAGCAGCATAATGAAGGGCTGTGAGCTCCATCGCTGTGGCTCTCACGTTCACGTCGACGCTAAGCTCGTGTACGAGGAAACGCAGTGCTTCGCCTTGGGCAGTTACAGAGGCCTGGTGTAGGGGCTGTGCTCCCAGAATATCGACAGCAGTTGGACAGGCCTGTTTTGGAAAAAGAAAAAGAACAACCACAACCACACACACACACACACACACACGCTTAATTAACTATATTTTTATTTAGTATTTGAGGCTCAGCTAATTTTACCAGTCAAATGATGTTTTACTTGGTGTTTCTCCAGCAGCAGCTTGGCTACACCCAGATGTCCATTTCTCACAGCGTCCATGAATGGTGTAACTCCACAGCTGTCTTTCTCATCAGGCTTATAATCACATCTGGATAAGACAAAAGAATCCTCTTGGGTTTTGCATTACTGTGTTCTAACACAATGACGGGAGATACAAACCTACTAAGGTTAACCTACACAAAACCTACACAAAAATTTGTTACATTCAGCTGTTTGCACAGAATTTGGATAAATCAAAGAATTTACTTCATCCAACGAAAGTAAAGGCATCTCTGAGTGTAGAGCCTTTTTTTGTGGAAGGAGTCTGTTAGTACGGGATTTGGTAACTTTAAAGGGGCCGGCTCACCCTTCCCAGGTTTCAGTTCCTTGTTTACCTGTGAGCTCTCTGTGAAAGTGATGAACAAAATATGGCTTATATTTTCTTTCATTTGCAGCTGTCCATGAGACAGCCGAGGAGGTTTGCACCCTGTTACATACGTAATAACCATACAAAAACGGCATGGATCGGTTGAAAGAATTTAAAACACTTTGATAAACTAGATTCACTTTCCTGCTACAAATTAAGATCTATGGCTTAGCATGTCGCCGGATTGCTGTGGATCATTTTGGAATATCGCTACCATGGAAAATGGCGTCTCGGTACTCGGCGCAGAGGATTCTGGGATGGTGAGCCGGTCCGTTTAAGGTGCCTGAAATGGGAACATATATTTTTTCCGGTAAAGTCACAAGCTGCAATTTTGTCTTTTTAATTTCAAGACAGGAAAAAAAAGAGGCTGGTGGGGGAATTACTATTTACAGCTGTTATAACGTAAGTGATAACTTTTGTAGATGTACCACAACAATAAATGTTACTATAAACTAAAAAGCACAATGTGTCATACTTTGAGTACAATAAAAACACGAACAGTTGGAAAAATTGCGATGGAATAAAAGGAATAAAACCTTTGTGTTGTTATCAGAAAATAATCCACAGCTGGGTGATGTGCTGCAACTTACAAGGGAAGAAAAATGACTAATACCACACCTCCCTGTCGAGTTTTAACCCTTAGAAACTTTCTTCTCAATATGTAGCAGTATATTCACAATATAATCATTTGTCCATATTGTGCAGCCATAACATATCTCAAACATAATGTAGATCAGCCACTGACCTCTCAAGAAGAATCTTGACAACTTCTAGACAGCCATGCATAGCTAGAACACAAGCAGGGAATTCAAATTAGGCACAAATATAAGTATATACATATATATATTTATTATTCAACCATGAAATAGTGTTAGTAGTAGTTACTTGGAATGAATAGCTCTTTTTATTTGAAAAAAAAAGGGCACTCCAAAGAAAATGTATTCAGCTTATTGCATAAAAGACCAAAGAGTCTAAAAATCTGGTAATGGTATCACTTAAGAGTAATCATTCATCATAATAGTTCATCTAGTTAAAAGACAGCTGATTTTGATTAGAATAAGCCTTCAAAAATGATTGTGTTTACAAACGGTTGTTTATTGTTCTAATACAGATGTCATTTTTGGCATCATGATGTACAAAGTTATGCATTAATTCTCAGTTAGAGGGGATTATTTGCCGTTCTGCATGTGACACCCAGCCATTTCTGCAATACCAGCGGTATGGAGAGGAGTCCGGCGTGTCTTGCTCTCTGTTCTCCACACGTTGGGCCTGATGTACAGAAGGTGCGCTATCACAGCTGGATCACCCTCTCGGCATGCAATGTGGAATGAGTTCCAGCCGTCTTTATTCTGTAGAGTTGGATCAGCGCCATGGTCCAGAAGCACTTTGATTACTTCGAGGTTGCGGCGTGTGCAGGCCATCATAAGAGGAGTCCTGAAAGGATTTTTTTTTTGTCAGATGTTTGAGTATACAGATTGTTTTCCAATAACTCCGTGTCACCAATTTTTATTTTTCTTATATCATAAACTATTTGCTAGCAGTGACATTTTCTTCCATTAAGGAATGGCATGTTAGATTTTCATCCTTTTATCGTTACATCTAATAGTTATAAAAGAACCACAAAACAAGTTCCCGTTGTCTGTGTTATGGTGGTGTCTTTTGTTATTTTTTTATTAATTAATTTAAAAAAAAAATGCAGCTTGTCATGATACTGAGAGAATGTGAAGCACAGACACCTCTGTTCCCCTGTGAAGGAAAACTTCCTGACTGTTACAAAGCTCTGACACTGGTGACTCCTTCCATGCGTCTCAAACAAACAGAATTTTTTCTTTACAGAAAGTTCACCCACACCAACAATTATTTTCTTTTCTTTGTTACACGACGACACCTTTTTAAGTGGTTTATTATTAGACGAGATTATGTGCAGTGTCCGGTGATTGGGCTGTCAGCAACAGAAACAATAACGTACCGAAATGAATGGATTAATATAAACATGTGATTTACAGCAGCATTAATTTCAGTGTTGCTGTTATAGAAAAATCAACATCTTTCCACAAATCAATTCAAATAAATCAGTTCAGCAGTACAGTGTTATAATTAGGATATGTCTGACTGGGGTTGCTGGTGCTGATGTGATGTTTACAAAGACTGACTTAGTATTTTAATTGGCTCTTAAGGATAAGGGATTATTTTTATTATTATTTTATTATATTAAAAATTACGAAAAATGTCGAAAAACAATGCTTCCTTCGAGCCGGATTCGAACCAGCGACCTAAGGATGTCAGCCTTTACCTCTACAGTCCTCCGCTCTACCAACTGAGCTATCGAAGGGCATGTCGGGTAGTCGAGGATTCCCACCTATCACAATGTAGTGTGTGTCAACAAACAAGACACTATGAACCGATTCTTTTAAAAGAACCGTCGAACGCTGACTCGTACATATAGTCGCCATTTGGTTGAAAATAATTAAATAAATAAACAAGCAAACAATGGTTTTTCTCCTGCGTTGTAATTTAATCCAAATGCGTTCACAGACATCTTTTCAGAAACTTTATCACAGTTAATCCAACTCCTGTGAAACTACTGTGCGCTTTGAAAATGGGAGTCGATACTTATAGATGGGCTGAGTCAAATGACGAAATGATTCACTGACAGAAAAGCGAGAATTCCCATCACTAATACACAATAAGCAAAGGAAAAAACAGGTTTCATCAACTTCAGGAAATGACTAAAAACGTTTAACTTACCAGTCGGCCTTCTTTAGACAATCAATTTTTGCTCCTTTATCGATAAGGTAGCGAACACACAGCTCATGACTCATGGACGCAGCTTCGTGTAAAGCTCGCTTATAATCAACATTGTGCAGCTCGACGTCCATGTTCAAATCCTCAATAAAATACTTCACAATATTTAAATGTCCATGCCTGGCAGCATAATGCAAGAGAGTGTCTGCAGATTTCCCCAAATGTGCGTTTATAGACTGTTTAATTTCGCTTGTTTCCTCTATTTGCTGTTTAATCTTACCCAGATGTCCATCCTGAGTCACCCTGATTAAGAGCTTTAATATGTTTTCGTCAGCCATTTTAAAGGCTTTGTATTATCACAAACCTGAGACCATTATTATTATGATTATTCATACAAACACGACACAGGGGTTTTCTTCTTGGAGTTTAATGTTTTTGTTGCCATACGTGAAGCAAGCAGCAGCAAACTCCCCACGTTTGAGTGAAAATGGACGCAAATTTCTCCTTCAAAGTAAATCAACATGGCGGCGTTTCAACACATCCGTGTGAGGACATAAGGGTCCTCATGGAGACGTCTACAGGAAACCTGCGGGGACACTTCATATGATTTTCTGTTTTTTCTTTTTCTTTTTAGTACATATTATCAACAAGCTGTTGTTCTTATTTGAAAGGGAAAAAAAACTCTTTAGGATATACACTGCATGTCCTAAATGGTTTTTAAACTATTTTGCATACAAAGTCCAGTGGAACCTCGGTTTTGTCGGGAATCCGTCCGAAAACAATCGGCGAAGTCCGAAACCGAGGCAGTTATTTCCATATCAGTGATGTGCGGTTAGGAGAGGGAGGGAGGCAGAGCCTCTCCTGTCCTCATGGAAAACATCAAATGTATAATAAGCAAATAAATGAAATGGTTATATTTATCAAATGGTTTGAACTATAAACTAATTTTCCATTTAACNNNCCGGCAACTGAGAGATTAATGAAGAAAACCAAATGAATGCAGAAATCACATAACGAAATGCTACTGCCTCACCAGCCCTGAACCTCACCGCATGTCACTGTTCCATATGAATCAATGTAAATCCAATTAATTCGTTCGAGACTCTCCAAAATACATACCAAAAACACATTTTATAGAGAATAAATATAGTGTTTAATACTAAAGACAAGAAATTAATATAAAATGAATATAAAAGACTAATGTAAAGAATAAATGAACATTTATTCAGAGAGAGGCGCAGATACAAAGGCAAATTTTTCAAGAAAAAAATCGACGAAAACCGAAACTGACGACAACCAAAGTCAACGAACACCGAGGTATTACTGTATTATTGTCTGTAAGGGGAATCCCCCTCCATAAGGGCCTTAGGTATCAAGGCACAATCTGGGGTCACTTCCCTTGTTGGTCTTTTGGCACTAGGACCAGCTTCAGAGTCAGTGGGCCCATTTTGCAAAAGAAAGCTGTCCAAAGAGGTCTGTTTTTGCCACCTCATTAAGATTTGCCTAAAATGGGGCAAGACATTATCATTAAACAACTTCCCAAAAAGGAAAGGGTACATTTTGAAACTAAAAAAATGCAAAATAAACACATTACACCGAATAGGTACCGTATATGCAGTAATCACTTACATGTAATTGTAGTATTAGCACTCGCAATCAATAAAAAAAAGCACAAAAACACTGGAAAGCAATGGAATGGTTTGGCTAGATGCGCGGGGTGATGCTCACACAACGAGAAACAATGCAGCGAGACCACGGGGGCACGCCGACGAAATCTGAGGCAACCGACGAAAACCGAGACAAATCTTTCGTGGAAAAAAATTGACGAAAACCGAAACCAACAAAAACCAAGGTACCACTGTGGTACCACGTGATCAAAAAGTCACCAAATAGTATAATTGCTGAAATTAGACATTGCATGAAAATATATCTAAAAAGACACCGAATTTGTGGTGATACCTTTGTAAATAAGGAAGTTACAGAAATTTGAAAAAATTACAGAAAACTGATTCATTAACGACTATTGTTTCTTAGGTAAATGAAACAAAATAAAGGAAAACCCATGAATGCACTCATTCCTAGGTTTTTTTCTTTCTTTCTTTCTTTTTTTAACTATTTCCTACATTGTAGAGCAACGCTGAAAACATCAAAACTATGCAGCAGCACATATGGAATGATGTTGTAAAGAAAAAGGTGTTAAAAACTAAACGTTTCATATTTTAGATTCTTTGAAGCAGTCGCCGTTTATGTAATGTACTAGACATGCTTCTGTAATAACTGGGTTGACCTACTTGCCTGTAGTGCTATGATGTATTTGTTATTTGTTTTAAAATAGACAGGCTCACACATTTCCTGCATCATTGTTTGGAAATTGGTTGGTGAAAAGGCAGCAACTTGTCCTTCAGGTTCAAGTTCTATATAAAATAGGTATTTTCATAATCTCATCGATTATGGAAGTACAAAGCCTATAGTTTTAAGCCTTTCCTCAGGTTGCTAGAAGGGACCTTGCAAGTATTCTTACACATTTCATGAAACTCAGTGAAGTTCACCCTCGGGAGCTCTTGCAAACATCGAGTGTGAAATAATGCCCTTGCAAGTGCAGTGGTTGAACCTGAGACACAGGAGGAAGAATGCAGAAGGGCAATGAACCCAGTGGATTAACCCTTTAAATTCTAGGAAACGATGTGTATATTTATGTGTGTGGGGGAGAATTCTGCATTTATGAACATAATTGTTAGCTAAAATTACAATATTATTAAGCAAAAAAAAAAAAAAAAAATTCTTCTTCACTAACTGGTCAGGTGGTGTGTGATCCTGAGCCTTTCCTGGGAACACTGGGCATGAGTCAGGAATACATCTTGGATGGTACATCAGTCTATGGCAAGGCGCCATGCACACACACATTCCAATCCAGGAGCAATTTAATGTTGCCAGACCACCTACCAGCACGCTTTGAGGACATGGGAGGAAATCTATCTATCTATCTATCTATCTATCTATCTATCTATCTATCTATCTATCTATCTATCTATCCATCCATCCATCCATCCATCCATCCATCCATCCATCCATCCATCCATCCATCTAATATAGCTAGAATTGGTCCCAAGGGTGTATTTCTAGTAGGCTACAAAATCAAGTTTCATACTGATATGTGTTTGAAATAAGACTCCATCTCTGTGAAAATTTTACATATATTATTTAATATTTAGACTATTTAGGGCAACAGCCTTTTGTACAGCACAATTTGCATAATTTATCAATACCGTTTGTGTACAACCACAAAAACCATGACATTAGATAATTTTTTTTGTTTGTTTTTCAGTTTACATTGAGTGGAAAACCAGACAGATTATACAAGCATATCTTTGTACAGTCAGCATACATCTTTAGATAATAATTTCAGTCCCCCCCCCATAGTCGCGTCATCTTTCTTATTGTAGAGCAGAATCTGGACACAAAAATAGTATGAACAAATCACCAACAAAACATGCAACATCCAAAGTGAGTACATCACAGGTGTCCTGATACTACCAGCGTGAACAGGGTCAAGTTTCTCAACACAGCTGAATTCTGTGTCTGTTGTGCAGGTTGGGTCGTGTTATTCACAGGCAAGTGTGGAGATTAGTATTCTTCCACTTAGCGCATGTGTTCGAGTGTCAAGAGAGTTTCTCTCACTCCGCTGCTTGTTGCCACACATGCTTTGTACTGAGCTGGAAAATTAACAAAAGATCCTATGTGTATAAAAGAAAGCTTGTTTTATTTACAAGATAAGAAATACTCGTTTTTTTTTTATTTTTATTTTAAACTATGTCAGTGGTGAAGTGGGCAAAACATGCACTGAATCTTCAAAGCTGGAGCGTGATTAGATATGAATATTAATATTTGGATAGAGAAAACATATGCATGGACTGTTGTTCATAGGAGCAGCTGATGCATAACATGTTATAAAAATATTTCATACGTGACATGGACGATTAACTCAGCTAATTGACTATGGATAAATGTGAAAGGCGCTCACGAGACCTTTGTAAACACACAAATGTACATCACCCACCACGCGACATGTCGATATTTATGCTATGTTAATGTATGTACAGCTGATCTTTCTTGGAAACTAGCTCTTGGATGGAATGTAAAGGTTCAGCGTGTTATCTGTAAATTAGTGCAGCATAACATAACGGAAATCTCATAGCTGTAAAGTTTTGAGTAACCAGGCATTAAATAAAAAAAATAATAAATCAAGCGAACAAAATAAAAGCATACATAAAAGCATAGAAAAATATAAAAAAAAGAAAAAGAATTTATATTCATAATGCTTTCTCTGACACATATATAGTTGATATACTAGATGCATTTAGGTTGCATAGAATTGCTTACATCCTGTGGATATGGCCAAAGTATGGCACAGATTAAGAGTTCCCCGTAACCAGGCTTTCAGATGTGTATTCCTGTACCGAATGAAATGAGGAGTCTGGTTTTGATATCTCCCGGATAATGACAGAAATGTTTATGGCATCCACTAATCAAGCCCGTGAAAGCTGAAGTAGCTCCAAACAAAAGAAAACAACAAAATACATGACACATGGCACATTATATAAGTGCACACTTGGTATGGCAACAGAGTTTTAGAAAATAATAAAGACGCTAAGTATAACTTGCTTGATATCCAGTAAACAAAACAGACCCAGTCCTTATACTGACTCCACTTATGTCAGCAGTTGCCAAGCAAACCCTTTCAGTACAGATTTAATGTATGAACTACAGTATATCATGTACATATATAATCATTAAATGCCAGATACCTTTCTATTCCAGACATTTCCACCCATTTTTATGATATTTCTTATACGTTTCAATCAATTAACGCGATATTCAAGACAGACTTGGATTTGAGATATCGGGGTTTGGATTAAGCACATTCAATTCAACTGACTAACCAGGGTAATAACTAATAACTGACCAAACAACCCAATAATAAATCTAACTTCACTAATGATGATGTTGCGATTTGTACCAAAATATAAAGATCCATCCCTATAGTTCATACTTTACGAACTATAGCTTAAAAGGACCTAGCAAGACTGTTCTGAGGATCCCCCCCTTAGTCCTTTAAAACAACCAACCTAAACCTTGTACCGAAGTTCTTTATTTTAAGATAGCACACCATCTTCAGTCGGGGATTTTGGATTAAGTGACTATATAAGGAATCGGGGTAAATAGGAATAGGCATGGCAAAACTCGACTGGGAAAATTGCTTGTCTGCCCATTTCTAAATAATCTTACACTATGGAACATTACATTCAAGACATGCTAGAGACAAAGTGCAAAACATCTATGAGAACAGTGCTGGACTTCACAAGGTTTACCTGAACATCCTATGGCAACACTCATCTATAGGAATGAAGAGAGGAGCCAATTGGAAATCTGATCTGTCTGATTCTCTGGGTAACTTTGTGACCTAAGAGAAGCGAAAGAATTTTCTCTGGTCCTTAATGCAGAAATTCAGACTTGAAACCAGACCGGCCCCATCTCCACAGAATGGTTCAATTATAAAACAGTGGTCTACCTTAACCAGATTTCACACTGAATGTGACGAGGGCGTCGGTGCTTTTTCTCTGCAAGGAAATATGAGTAGATACCAGCCGAACGTTCTTCTACAACACCACGCAAATCAGATTTACAGCTATTTATAGCTATAAAATATCTCAAAATATAGTTTAAATCCACTAATATGAGCTCTTCTTCCAACACATTATAACATCTGAGAGAGAGAAAGAGCGAGAACTAAGTGATAAATATGACTCTAATAATGACTCTAAATCTATCATACAAAAATAATATGATAATAGTTTTCGTCTACCTTCTGCAAACATTCAGAATTGAATCCTTCTAATAGTCATACTTGGAGTTCTTTGATACGCAATATTTCTACATGTCCTGCTCCAAAACCTGAACTTGGCAGTGAGATGTCAAAAAAATATATATATAGCAATGCAAGAAGAATTAACGTAACATTCATTTCCATCCTGCCTTTTGTGTTTTTTATGTTGATACAAATATGGGTGCACACACACACACACACACACACACACACACACACACACACACACACACACACACACACACACACACACAC
>JAQMCW010000004.1:5592152-5606116 GCA_030068335.1 Chrysichthys cranchii
CCGACTGAGCAACAAAAGCAGCCAGCGACCGAATTACTCCGGAAGCTGAATTTTCTCACGGTCTGTATGTGTGTGCTGTAGTGCAGTCAGACAATAGCGACAGGACCTGAATTTGGGTCGCGCCCAAAAAAGTTAAAGAACCACTGCGCTGATGAAATACATACTGCATTTTATTTTGATTTAATATTCTTTTAATATGTTTGAATTAACATTTAAAATTTTTTTTTATATTCCAGAATCCCGCGATATTAAAAAAAAAAATCCACGATTCAAAATGAGAAAAACCGCGATAAAGTGAACCCGCGATAGGTGAACCGCGGTATTGCGGGGGACGACTGTATTTTTATAAGAGCAGGGTGTGTTCGAGTGTGTGTGTCTGTGTGTGTGTGTGTGTATGGGCACCTTGCTGTGACGTTTCTTGCTAACGGAAGGTGATGCTGGCTGCCCGGGGCTTGGCACTGAGCTGGAGGCTCCTGAAGCCGAGGATTTATCCAGAGCTGTCAGAGAGGAGGCTGCTGAGCTGGGTGCCTGCTGCTGAGATACCTTTTGCAACTCAGCAGCCAGCTGCTTGGGGTCAACACCCGGAGAGCGTGGTGGCCGTTCTACACACAATCACGGAGAAAGCTCAGGGGAAATCTATACATACATACATATCCATCGTTTTCTGAGGAACTGACTTAAAGAAATACGCCAGCATGACACAACCTAGCATTCAACTTAACGCACTTGTGGTTTAAACTTCCCAAAGCCAGTTTCTACCAACGTCTCATTCATGCTTTAGTGGATAAGCTCACATTGATACTGTAGATTTGTACCTGAGAACTGCTGCTGTATTCATAAAGAATGTCTTATACTCATCCTAACACTGCCCATACGTAAAATCCTTTCAACACACTTAATACGGGTTGTTCTTACTCTTTTATATCTGTAATGATATATAATCCCTCTATCCAGTGTCACCCAGAAGCGCATGGGTTCTTTTGAGGTTTTCTTCCAAGAGTATACCTTGATTATGTCATCATGGGCTTCTTCATTAGGGATCTAAACCTACATAGGGATTTTTAAGCAGCTTTGTTCTAATTAAAATAATGAAATAAAGTGAATTGTAGCATTGAGCAACTATACATGTCACATTTTCCTGTACAGAGAAAGTAAAAAAACCAAAAAAAGATAGAGAGAAAGGTTTACTTGTTGGTAACCTGCTGATTAATAGAAGTCTAAGGGCAGATGT
The DNA here is from genome assembly GCA_030068335.1 of Chrysichthys cranchii. Classification (NCBI taxonomy): domain Eukaryota; kingdom Metazoa; phylum Chordata; class Actinopteri; order Siluriformes; family Claroteidae; genus Chrysichthys; species Chrysichthys cranchii. The sequence continues at coordinate 5,593,384 of JAQMCW010000004.1, forward strand.
TATTTTTAAAAAAAATACATTTCTATAGCTCGCTTTCATGATTTGTTCATATTAAACTCCAAAGTCTAGAGCTAAAGTCCTTTTCAATATTAGACCTTGTGGTTTCTGCATGATGGCACAAGGATACCACAAAACCTAATTACATGTAAGTGCACTTTACTTCCATAAAACTGTAGATAAATATATTCACTCATGTGTGTCTCATATTTAATGCTCATGTTTAAATTTTTATTTAAGGAGGAATTAAGCAACTGTCAGGATTCCACTGTAAGTAAATTTAGAGTCAACGGGGTTTTTTGTTATTCTTTTCTGATATGCGTTAAAATCACCGACTGGATTCCTAGAATGGAGGTATGCGTCACAGGTGTGTCATTTATTTCCCAGTTCCCACTGGCAACACACGTCATGTGATTGTGTTTGTTTGGATTTTTGTTCTAGTCCTGTCCGTTCTCTACCTCTGTCCTCCTACTGGCTTGTTGCCCGATTGTGTTCACCTATTTTGTGATAATTGATAAGTTTGCCTTTTTATATCCGTCGTATATACGTATAATTGTTCATCGCAAAGTCTTACAGCGCGTTGTAATCACTGAGTCCAAGCCTTATTTTCTCTGCATGTCCTGTGCATCTAAACGTATTTTTTTTTGTGGTGCGTTCTGGTTCATTGCACTTCCTGGTTCAAACCCTAGATTCCATTCCTTGTTTGTGAATATGGATTAATCCTGTTCAAATTCACCTGCTCATTTTTATCCTCTCTAATCTCTACAGGGCCATAATTTTCAGACTTTACACTGTATCCTGCCTTGTACCACATGTCGCAGTGAACATACAGGTAACAGTGAATTTACAGTAGTTTGTACTGACATTGACATTCTTCACAACTCAGCACATTTTAAATAGTCTCATGTACCTGCTTTGGTCGGTTCAGGAAGATCCAAGTGGGAGTCCTCCGAGTCTGACAGCATGCTCAGATCCCTAACACAAAAAAGATGAGATGAGAAATAGGGTTAATTCAAAAAAACTAAACAAAACCTGTCTAATGTGACACTGAGGAAAAATCTGAAATCAGACTTTGATACTTACAGCCTGACGCAGAGCTCTGCTTCTGCACATTGCTGACTGACCAATACCTGAACCTCCTCGTAGGTTTTACCAGACAAAGAGATGCCGTTCCACTCCAGGACCTGCATTCCTGCACATGGGCATAGACATACAATTAGCGATACGCACATTGTTTTTAAGCATAAATTGCTTAACACCACATCACGCCAAGTGAAAAACCCCTATGAGAGTGCACGCACAAAACCCACTCAGCAAGGCATAGCAAAAGCTCAGCGCACAGCAACCTCAAACTCAAACGCAGGCTCCGACTCGGAGCACTTACACAGGTGAAAACGAGTCTTGAGGTAGGCCAGGTAAGCCCTCTTTCTACGCCGCAGTGCTCCCACCCTGCGATAGAGCGTTGGCGTGCCTGCAGGGTCAGCGCATGACGTGGTTACTGCTCACAGACTTAACACATGCATCCACGCAAAGGTGCAGAAGAGAAACTCAATGTCCCGTTCACACTGCTTTAACACTGTCGTTTTCTGCTTGGCCTTGGTACGTAACATCAAGTCTGTGCGCTGTTGTATCCATGCCTACCACATGCACCTCCAACGCTCACGCACAGCACTGAAACATTTGACATTTGCTACATGGGTGGAATGTGATATACTGGGAAGGAGCTCACGCAGAGAAGAGGCAAATGTTATGGCAAAGGGTTAGATTTAACTTTAATGTGGTCCGGCAAGTGAATAATACAATTTTTAAAGCAATAGATATCAGTGAATTTACAGCAGTTGATTGGCGATGTTCCTAGAAGTATTTTTTTTGTTTGTGTATATTGTGTTTTATTAAAAAATTGCATTTATTTAGTTGAATGAGGATTTGTTTAATTACATGTGTGTGAATTTCCATATTTAATACAACCATAAATCAAGTCTTTGGATGATGTTAAGCGTTGAATGTTTATTTTACTTCACTGTTAAAAACAGAAACACACCCCGAGCTGTTCTACTTTTTTATGATCTTTTCTCCATTATTAAATATAATAACAGAAATCCAACAAAAATCAACATTTCAGTAGAATCCTCGGAAGTTTACTTCAATATTCTGATTTAAAAATACACAGTGTGATTTCAGTTGTTTCCTATCTATATAGAAAGTGAGGTTTATATGGCTGACATGCACAGTATATTATAGTGGCACATAATCGTGACAAATTATTACTTTTTTACTATTATTTTTTTTTACAGCATGACATGACTAGACTGAGAAGCGGGTGGAGCTTAAAAAAACTCATCAGGGCGAAAGTAGTGGCTGTGAGCGGACAAGTTATGTTTTGTTACTTTTATTACCATGCATTAAGAGAAGATTTGGTGACCCCCAAAAAATCATTTAAAAATGACTGAAATTGCTGTTTCTACCTTTAGCATCTTATCTGAGGTTATCTGAAGAAGAATGAAAACCGAAGTGAAGAAGAACATCATATTAGAAAATAAAAGGGGCATAAATCACTGAAGCTGACAACAGACTGAAATAACAACAGAAAGCTGAGTGGCGTCAGTAGAAGAAAAGGCTCCAGACGGCCAGAAAAAGCCCAGCTGTTTGCCCAGGCCTCAAAAAAGCTCAAGCACATAGAGAAAGTGCTGTGTGATTTCCCACCGTCTCTCTTTCTACAGGATACGTCTACAGGATGCAGCACAATAGACAAAGCCAAAGCAGCCCTAATTTACAGTTCCCTTGTGTGCAATCTGGTGCCAGGAGAAAGGCACATCATTAGTATTCCCTGTCAGCTACAACTGTGATCAATACAGGTTGCAGAATTTACAACGAATAAAACAGCCCACAAGAGTTCATTCCCAGGCCAGAAAAGACCTATAAAGTTCTACAATAATGATTCTAACATCAATTTTGCCATCTTAAAAGTCCTGGATAGCCAGGCAGTTCTGGTAGCTTTGACTTATGTGAATGGCAAGCTGTGCTGAGCTATGGTACTAAAATTTGATGACTATAATTTAACACAGTCTTCATGAAATCTATTGGACTACTCAGTCTGCTAAATCATGCTAACTCCTGGACAACTGCACGCCACTAAACTTGCATGGTTAATCAAGTCGACTTTGCGTGCTTATATCTGTTTTCATTTAAAAATGCGGATTCTTGCTCATTATCTCATCCGAATGACTATCTGTCTAATGTATATCTTGTTACAAGTTGCTTGGTGCAATGTCGTTTCTGTTTTGTGACAAGGTAGTATGAAACCCGAGAATAATTGCATCTATTAAAGTGAACAGAAAAAATGCTTCGCTGAGTCAGCTGAGTTCAAGCAGCTGACAAATTCCCACATGTACTGTTTAGATCAGGGGTGGGCAATCCGAGCCATGGAGGGCCGGTGTGGATGCAGGTTTTTGGTATGACCTTTATATCAGCAATTAAAAAAGACTTCTCCCATGGTTCTAAACAGCTTTATTATTGGCTGATTAAGCACTCAGCCCAAAAACCTGCACCCACACCGGCCCTCCATGGCTTGGATTGCCCACCCCTGGTTTAGATGAGGCTTCAGGAACCTGATCTTCATGGCAGAAGTACAGTCAAAAAGCAACTTACTGAAGAAAACACTCACTCATTCACTCTTTTGCTGCTTAATCCTATACAGGGTCGCGGGGGGACGCTGGAGCCAATCCCAACTGACTTCAGGCGAGAGGTGGGGTACACCCTGGGAAGGTCACCATTCCACCACAGGGCCAACACACAGAGACAGACAACCATCCACACTCACATTCACACCTACGGGCAATTTAGAGTAGCCAATTAGCCTAGAAAACAAATACTAGAAATAAGACAAAAGCAGTTAACCCAGGAAGACTGGAAATCTATCTCTTGTTCACCTTACGACTCCTGGGAGTCCAAATTCAGCCTGTAACAGACGGACAAAGAGGTATAATGGTATGAAAGTGCTTTTCTAGGAGCACTTTCAGTGATTTATATAAAACTGAAGGCATTTAACCGGCATGGCTACCATGGCATACTGCAACAACACACCATGCCATCTGGTTTGTTCTTAATTGGGCCTTCATTTTTTTTCCCACCAGGACAAGTATCCCAAACACACCTCAAGGCTGTGTAAGACTTATTTATGAATGAAGGAGATTAATGGTGTGCTGCAGCAGATGACCTGGCCTCCATAGTCACCAGAATTAAGCCTATCTAAAAAGAGGTGGGATTAATTTCCCATGAAAAGAAAGCATAGAACCACAGCATTTTTTTTTTTTAGCTATGTTGGCTTACAGTCAATTTAGAATTGCATTTTATATTTCAAGCATTTATTTCCAGCATATCTCCTGAAACAGTATAGCCTAGGTTATGGAAAATCCAGCTTAAAAACATCTAATTACCTAGGACTATTAGTTTATAGTAGTTCTGGACTGCCGACTGAAGGAAAAGGAGTCTACAAGTGCTTAGCCTATGTGGGAAATCCTTCAAAACTCTTAGAAAAGCATCTCAGGTGATTACCTGTTGAAGCTGGTTAAAGGAATGCCAAGAATGATCAAGCAAAGCTGCTGTCTAGTCTAATTTTGAGGAATCTGGAATATTATAAAATAAGATAGTATTTCATTTGTTTAAACGCTTTTTATGTCACAAAAATGTGCTATTATATAGTATTTAAAATGATACTATTATGATAAAATGTAGACAGTTCAAAAAATATGTCCAAACGTTTGACAGGTGTAGTCAAACTCACTGCCTGTACAGTACTGTCATCTTTATTGGACATTCTGAATTAAATGGCTACCAGGTGGAAACATGAACTGCAACCAAGTGAAGTTAATATTTACAGATAATTTTACAAAATCAGGTTTTTTTTTTTTTTGTTTTTTTTTTTAACAATTTCAATTTCAAGGCTTGACATGCCTTTTTCATGCATGAGTTAAACATCTGTCTGTCTCCGAGACCAGTGAAGCTGGGAAAACACATGCCATCACGTAAAAATCACAGCATGACCAGAGACTCTCCTGCTGCTTATTCCTGGCTTCATCTATCTTTATACTTCTTCACTTTACGAATGAGTCATTCCTGCTGCCTGAAGGTGACGAATCGCCATGCAGATACGGATCTATTTATTTCTTTTCCCAGTCCTCCTCAATCAAGCATTGCGTCAAACCATGTTTAATGTCACAGGTCTGATCGTTTCTGTGAAGATCTGAGAATTTGGGTGGGTTCGTGGTACAGCTTTGAAAGTCTGTGATCAATCAATCAATCAAAAAAAAAAAAAAAAAAAAGCTTTCTAAAAATGCACCCTTCCTTTAAAGCCTTACCTTCTACAATCTTTCCAGACTGTTCTGCTGCTCCTCCAGGTAAGACTTTGGCCACATATGCTCCAATCTCCCCATCACTGCCTGGAACCTCCTTACCCCCAATTATACGGATACCCAGACCGTTACCTGTAAGCCCATTAAATTAAAAGACATCTCATTTTGACTTTCAAGTACGTTTACTAACTTGATTAATAGTATATAACAAGTCACATGTAAATTAGGACATTAATATATTCACGCCTCAATTTATTTTAGTTTTGTAGTTGTAAACTTTGCAATATTTTAAGTATGCTACTGGGATATTTTTTACTCTTACTTATTTGAATTTCTTAAAAAAAAAACCAACCCATTTCTATTTAGATCTTCAAATGTACATATATACAGCCATCAATAAACTCTTTTCATTTGCTTTTTACGTACATTTCAGTTTAAAGCAGAGAATCAAATTCATTAATGTAGGAAACAACCATCACAAATCATTCCAGCATGTCTTCTGCTATGACATTTAATCAAAGACATTTTTGAATACTTCAATGCATTTAAAAGAAGCAACGTTTTGACTTTCGCTCAAGTACATTGCTGGCTGGATACTCCTACTCTAATACTAGTATAATTTCTCAGTACTTTTTTTTACACCCCAATTACATTATTTGATTACCATTACCCATCTTAAACGTAGTGCAACAAATTGGATAGATACAGAATCACGGTTTCCATTTTCAAATGCACAGCTTGTTTGTTCAACGGTACATAATTATGAGGATAATCCGACATGTGCATTACATGCCATTTTGGGCTTTGATGACTAATGAAAGAGGAAACGTGCCAATTCACTGGCTTGCCTTGAAATATCTGCCCAGTTCCAATATCTAGACATGTACAGTATATCGTGCTCACACTCACATCACTCCACCGTTTAAGACAGGAACAAAAGCACAAAACATTTTAATTGTCTTGTGAAAAGCATTTACATTGTTGACAGACTGTGTGATGGACTAATTACAGGCAGGAGACGCTTGTACCAAACTGGGAAAGACATGAAAGGGTTCTTTGGGAGCATCGCTTCAGTGAAAACATTCTCGACTTTTCATGGTACTTGCATTATATGCCTGACAGTACTCAATAGTCATTGTTTTGGCCAGATTGGGCTTCCCTGATGCCTTTGCATGTAAGCCTTAGATAATTCAGAACGCATCAGCCTATTTAATTATCATGAAAGGAAAGCAGATCAGCACATACTGTACTTTTTTTTAAACCTATGTTGGGTCCTAGTTATAAAATTCCTGCATAATTATATTTAAAGCTCTAAAATGCTTAGTTCCAGCATATTTGGCTGATTTTCTTAAACAGTATAGCCTAGGTGCTTTCTAAATCCAGCTTAAAAATATATATTTAACCTTCTTATGGATTTACAGTCAGCTGATTAGATATAGTAGATGGTACTGTATTGTTTCATTAGTGTGCATATAAATATAAATACTTTTAGTTTTGTCTTCCTTATCTTGTTATACTGTACATATATATTGATACACATGCACATTATTTAATAATAAGAGATTTTCCCATTAGTGTTTCTCAATTCTGCATGTAATGTTCAAATACAACGAGTGTCATCCAGCGTGTACTGACAACAGTAATTTACCTGACACACTGCGGTCTTTAGGATCCCTTTGTAGCTTCATTCTTGCATGGGAAAATGGGTACTGCTGGGACTTCATCTGCACCACATCACAAACACAGGGAGTTTCACACAGAGACACCTACAGTAGTTTCTACAACAGAAATACTGTGACAAGCTCTCCATAATGAATAAATAACTACATTCACATTTTCTGCTCATTACCGCAGTAGAGGAACACACAGTGCACGTTCTGTAAAATGTTCGTTTCTCTTATTCTGTCTGTCTTGTTTAATATATACTGTAGAAGATGTCTGAAATAGTGGATTGCTTTACAAGAACATATACCATGCATATGTGTCTAATGTGAGTATTTGTTTGAATGTTGAGGTATTCTTCACCTGTCTTCTGTCCAGGCCCTGGCCATCATCCCGTGGCTTGTCAAACCAGTCAGTCTCCTCCCGACGGAGATGGTACGCTTCGGAAAAATCAGATTAGAATCGACCCTATTAAAAACTGCATACCAGTGTATAAATCAGAAGCCTAGCAATGCTTTTCAGGTATAAGGGTCAAAAATAAACACTGTAGACAGGGGCACTGTGCAGAGTTTCCAGGCAAGGTACTATTAATCTTGTATTTTCCAAACATGCACACGCAGGATATCGTGCAGTTGGGGAATAGCCATGGTTTTTATGGTAGTAAAAACTGGGTAATAAAATAACAAAACAAAGGAGTAGTTGGCAACTTTCCAAATAAGGACAAATCCTTGTCTAATTCTAAATCCCAGTGATTTTTAATTCACATGGAAGAGATAATGACCGTAAAGTCAGAGCTGTAGTGCGGTCTCAGTTCTCTGGAAATCAGTGTCGATATTTTTCTGTGCGCTCTATGATGTTGTCAGAAACAATGTATTTCGAAATTTTTGACACCCTTGAGCAAAAAAAAAAAAAAAGAAAAGAAAAGAAAAGAGCAAAAATATTGTACGAATCAACATTACAAACAATGATTTTCAAGGTGTTGGTAGAAGATAGTGTACTTCTGTGATAAGAGATGGCGTCAAGAATTCTGCTTAGTAGATTTCGGATTTAGCCCAAAACTTTGCCTGTGCCAGGAGGTTCATCTTTTAACACAATACCAAACCTGAACCTTCTGTGTATCCAAGTATACATAGACTGAAAGAAACAGAATTTTGCATTTGCCCTTGTCAATTTATGGATTTCTGGGCTAGTTATAAAACTGGTTTGAAATGAAAAAAGGCGTGTGTAAACCTAAAAATATAAAGAAGCTGGAAATGTTCGGAATGGAGGAAGATCCTCTATAGGTGTCTCGAACTTACAGGAGTCTTTACCAAATATACACTGTGTGAGTGTTTTAAAATAAGCTTTTCACTGGAGGAAAAAAAAAAACGCTATACATTTACATGTACTTTATATCCAGATTTTTGCTCTTTTCCTTCAGGGTACTAATAATTCTGGAGTTCGCTCATGGCATAAACAGACATAATTATAATAGCCTCAAGTGGAATTTAGTATTAAAAAAAAAAACACAACAAAGATGTGTATGTAATATATGCACAAACCTGATCCTTTAGAACTTTGACAGTCAAACGTACTATGATATGAAAATGAAGACTTAAATCTATGGATTTAAGTAAAATATGAAATTTAATTATTTTACTGAGTTCTGAAGATGCTGTATATGTAATGAATCGAGAAATCTTGACATGTAAATGACTACCAGTTGAGACACTGTTCATACTTCACAGTGTTGGTCTTTATAGTGTTGGACTACTTAGAAAAACTGGGTTATGTTTAGAGAGTGGAGCATGCAAGAAAAATGCATCGATCCACTACTGCACAAACAGAATTAATGTGCTGCTTATCACACTCCCCATATGTTGTCATGGACATGAATTTTCAGTCAATACAGTGGACCATGGGCTTATGGGTGATTGGGGGTTGGGTGGTCATGGTACAGCGGGTAACCTTAGTATTGGGTGTTGGAGGGCGGGTAAATGGCGGGTGTTAGAAGGGAGGGATGGGGGGGAGCTGAAAGCTAAGGTGGTCATACTCTACCGTCTGTGACATTTTCATGTGTGTTTCCTGGATCATCTCTGTTCAGACCCACCAGGGATTCACTTAGTGCTGTAACCAAGGCAAATGCATTTACTTCCAGATGGAACATATGATGCGTTCATCATATGGTACTAAATGTATGGAGACCATCAAAATTAAATAAAATAAAAGCACATTAAATGAAGTAAAATTAAATATGCACTATCACAGTTTGAACAATATAAACTTAAAAATAATGTAACTTTTGGCGTAGCACATTGCGTAAATGCTGTCATCTATGGTTTGTACATCAATAAATAATGCATAGTAGTATATGGAAACAAGCAATTATTTATAGCATAGGTATAAGGGAAGCATGGCATGCAGAAGTGTGTAGACGCTCATGCAAGCAAGCAAGAAAGTTATTCACAAACAAAAGGAAAATACATGCAATCCATTTATTTATTACTGTAAGAGCACAAAACATGCATGCAATCAAAAATCAAGAGATAATAACGTAGGTAATTTAAAGTATTTAAAAGTATAGGAAAATTTAAAAGTAGAACGAAGATCACTGAGAGGACTGGGGTTTTTTTTTTTTTTTACATTTTGTGAAATAACTACAATTAATAAAAAATTTTAAATTATAGTTCAATTATATTAACAGGCTATAAAATGAATGGAAACCTAAATACAAGTCAAATCTAATAAATCAATAAAACAGGCACAAATGTTCAAAAATAAAACTAACACTAGCACTCTAAATACAATAAAAAAAAGCAATAAAAGGTCATAAAAAATGTGCATACATTAATAGATTTTTTTCTGCATTTTTTGGGAACCCAGAGTCTGTTCTCTGATACATTCTTTATGAAATGGGCATTTAGGAATATATTAAAAGATTATAAGGCTCGACAACAGATCCTCTTCTGTACATAACGCTCTTTGCTCATGCATTTTTATTGAAGTACAGATGAAGAGTATAACCATTCTATAGAAACTAAATATAGAACACAAAAGACAGCCAGCAGACATATGAAATATACAGCATTCATATTTTTGACCAAACAAAACTATTAAATGAATAAAAACATAGGGGTACTAACAGTAATGTTCAATTAGTGCAACACGCTTAACTAATGAAGGCTTTTACACAGATACTTTAGTATCCAGGAAAAGAATGAGCAGGTGACAGCCAAAGTAAATTGAAGCAAATGGGAAGGATCTGATATCCTAGCAGAAGGAGATAAAAATTACCTTCACTATCAGACATTGTGCCCTGCAGGTCATCTATCAGCATATAGCTGCGCCCTTTGGTAGGGTCCTCCCTGAGGTGCTGCTGCTGGGGATCCTGAAGAGAGAGACATGACCCAAACTGGTCACGGGAGTCGGCGGATATAGGCGGGAGCGGACCTGCAGATGCCCGTGCCATACCCATCGGCTGACCCACCGGACTCAGTGGGCTCTCTTCCTCAGAGTTTTGCGCCACAATAGGGATTCGCCCACGCCCGGCCTGACCAATAGGCAAGCTGGTAGGCTTTGTCCTACCCGATGGCGCCTGAAAGGCAGAAGTCTCTGAGGAAGGGTCACCCTCTGATTTGAGCCTCAAGGAGGAGCTAGATATGTCCCTTTTGATAGACAGATCCAGGCCATACATAGACGAAGGCCTCGAGGAAGGCCGGGAGCGGCTCCCACTTGGATAAGCAGAATCCTCTCCCAGAGATGACCTCACCCCAGAACTCAAGTTCAGACTTTGGCCTAAGTTAAGTGAACTGGCCAAATTGACCCCTAGTGTTGAGCCCAGGTACTTTTGCTGCTCTGCAATGTTCTTACGAAGCCCAAAGGTGATCTCATCCTGCAATAATCTGCTTGATCTTGGGGAAGCACCGCTAGATCCCAAGTAGGTGCTATAATCTGTGTCTAAACCCCTACTGTCTTGGATAGAGTATTTCCCAATGTTGCTAGTACTTTTGTGTTTCTGGTAAAGCATGGATGTTGGAAGCTGTTTGGCTGCCTGCTTCTCCAAGGTTAATCTACTTATGCTGTACTTCTCTGTCTTGGGAAAAGCCCTATAGCTTGCACTAGTTACACCTGTGCTAGGAGTATAGTGATGTGAGAGGCTAGCCAACTGTTCCAAGCTCTCCGTCCCTCCTGTGCTCCTCCTAAACTCCTGCTTCAATTGCTGCTTTAGAAGCTTCAACTCATATGGTTCTTCCATTGGGTCTTCATCATCTTGAGTCTTTCCATAGGAATGAAGTCTTGAGGTGCTGCCAAGGTAATCGGTGCCAACATCCGCTGCTGTACGTCTCAGCAGGCGCTCTGCTTTGGCCAGCTCCCTCTCAGCAATTCCATAACTGGTGGATGAGAGACCAGATGTACTCTTAGTGAGATCAGTTGCATCCTCCAGGAGCAGGTAACTTCGGGGTGCTTGATGATGTTGATCTAAATCAGCATAGAAAGAGTCCGCAGACACATTGGACATGGGACTTCCTGCCATGCTGCCTCCACGGTCTTCCAGGCCATGCAGATCAAGATGATTTCCATACTTCCCTCCCAGATAGGATGAATTTTCATAGTTGGTGGACACTTTGGTGGCATCTAGTTCAGACAGAAGTGCAGCTTGTTGTCTTGCTTTCTGCTGTAGTAGCAGCATCTGGTGGTAGCTCTGCTGCTGGGAAGCAGTGAGAGAGGGCACAGAAGAGTAAATGGATTGGGACTGGTAGGGCTGCTGAGTCTGGTAGAGGGACTGCTGATACTGTGGGTAATGATACTGGGAGTATTTGCCATACTCATATTTAGTCTGTGGAGGAACAAACTCGTCTAGTTCTGATTGTGGGGCAGTGTGAGGTCTTTCAAGTCCAAGTTCACTCACTTCCTCTCTAACATCACTTCTTCTTGTCTCTCGGATATTGCTCACTTCACTGTCAGACATGTAGTCACGGTCCTCGGCAACACTTTGCAGGTATGCCCTTTCCCTCTTCTCCCTTTCCTTAAGCAAAGCATCTTTCCGTCTATTGATGCCCATCTCCAGATAGCGCAGTTTCGCATCAATCTCTTTCTCTTCCTCATCCAATTCGGCCTGTTTCTTACGAAGTTTAGAGGATTCCCTTTCAACCAGATCAAGTTCACGGTCAATATCCTGCAAGATTTTTGCCCTTGCCATGTTGGAGCTTCGACAAAGGCGGCGACGGGCAGAGGCAGTGCTGTATGGTGCTTGGCCGGCATTGGCAGCCTCTTCCTCAGAAGGTGGGTTAGGAAGGGTTCGCTTCACTTTCTTTTGTGTGCCAGTGGGAGTGCTACTAGGAGATCCTTTACCCTGCCAGAGAAAAAAGGAATACGAATTATATTATATATTTGCAACAATGATACCATTTTCCTCAACAATATGAGCAAAACTCTTTGATTTTGCTAATTTTTTAAATATAAAGGAAAATAAGTTCATTGTATTGATCACTGAAGTACAAAACATTCTCAAGAGCTTGGTAATAATAAATACAAGAGATATGTTTGACAACACAGCAAGATACTATGAGATTCATACCACTAACGACATTCAATCGGCTTCCTCTTTAAATAAATCCCAAATCTTAGAATCCATCGATGTCACGCCTGTCAAGTATTGCATTTAGTGCAGATATATCCTTATTTCTACTTAATAAAGTGCTCTAATTAAGTTTGAAATTCCAAACCCCCCCCCCCCAAAAAAA
>JAQMCW010000004.1:5606126-5621521 GCA_030068335.1 Chrysichthys cranchii
GTTTAATAGAAAGCAAAGACACCACAGTAAAATGCTTCTAAAAAAAGCTATATGTACTCTAGAGTATTTTGTTGTGCTGACACAAGCTAAAGAAAATCAAGCCTTGTTGTTGCATCGGTGTTTCATCAGGAGGGAATTTAAACAAATGTATAATTTTCGTATTGGCTATTATATTTTTTAAATCCTTTAATAAACACAAACGAAAGAAAAACAATAATTAAAAACGCATTAAAAATTAAGCATTAATGAAACACTTATTACATAAGATTAGCATGAGCAATAATATATACCATGCTATGATAACAGAGTATTTCACTGGGATTGAAAGGTCAAACCTTAAATATTAAATGCAAAAAAAGTGGACTCACAGAGTAACCCTCGGAAAATTGGAAGTTAGCTGCTCGCTCTTCTGATGTAGGGCTCATAGGTTTTGGGTCAGACAGTGACCGCTGCATAACCTTTGCCCTTGGACTACCAGGAACCACTTTGGATGCATCTGCAGGACATATTTTCTGTGGGCTGGTGTCTCCACTTGATTTTTCATAAGAAACAAATTCAAGGGATTTGCTAGGGGACATACAAGGAGATATTGGTGAATAAAGGACTTTGGGGGATTTGGGGGGAACGGGAGAAACCTGTAGACAGGAAGTATCTGTTTTGAGATGTGGAGACTGGCTTATTTCTAAAGGAGTAGGGCGTCTCTTAGGAGAGGAAGTTCTATCAGAGTTAGGAAAATCAACTCTAGTGTCTGTCTGCACAGTGTGTCCTCTGTGCGTTCCTGATGAATCTGTCTGCACAGAAATTTCTGTAAGTGCCTGCACCGAAACTCCACAAGTATCACCATTACTGTATTTACCACCTCGTGCCCTACGTCTGCCACGAACGGGAACTTCCCACTCATCCTGGTCTTCATCATCTGTTTGTACACAACTATCCACACTCTTCTTGGCAGTCTTCTTTTTTCTTCCTGCAGAGTAGGCTTTCTCTGTATTGTCTTCTTCATCAGTCTGACAACCACTGTCCATCTTTTTGTCTGTTCCCACAGTATGGCCAAGTGTCTGCTCATGGACCTCACCTGGATACATTTGTCTGTACTTTTGCTCCTCTAGTTGCTGCCTCAGCTGCTCTTGAAGCCTCTGTATCTGTTCCAACTGCTCCTGTTGCTGAGCATATGTCTCTTTTTGCATCATGAGGTGAGCTTGCCTCTCTTCCTCTTGTTGACACAGGATCTGCTGCTTCATGACCTGAAGCTCCTCTAGCTCTTTCTGAACTAGAAGCTGCTCCTGCTCCCTAAAGCGCTGGATCTCTTGTCTCTCCCATTCCAGTTCCTCAGCAAGACGTTGCTGTTTTATCTTCTCCAGCTCAAGAAGCTCACGTTCCACCTGATACTTTTCATCACCTGGAATCATGGGTGTTGAGAGAGCTTCTAGTGATGCCGCAATTGCCTCAAGTGAGGCATCTGTATAGTCTAGTGATGCTGCTGTGGTTATTGTTGGAGCTACATCTGTTCGACCACTTGAGAAGATATCCTTCGAAACACTCATCTCCAGGTTCAAAGGTATGTCATCCAGCTCCTCTGCTGTAGTCACTGCAACCGTGGAAAGGAAACTGTGTGATCTAGTAAGGGGTTGATTTTGCAGATTTGACAACGATGGCATTGTGTCACTAGTATGCATGCCTGACAGGGAGTTGTATGTTGTACTGAAAATAGATCCCGGTTGGGTAGTTATAGCATATGTAGAAGGAACTGGTGCTGCTACGGAGGAGTAAACCACTCCATTTGAGGATCTCAGAACACTAGAGCTTCCAAAGTGAGTTCCAACAGCAGCTGTTATTCTGGCTTGGGAGTACTGTGGGATTGTAACTCCAGTAAATGTCCCTGTTGCTTTGCTTGAGTAGTCCACAGCTTCACCTGTTAAAAGTTCATATTGCACATAAGCTTACACCATGATTACATAAAGTTTTGGTAAAGACAGAAAGCCAAGCCATGCCCAAATTTTTCAAAACGCAAAATGTGGCATGCAGAGATACAGACTACAAAAAAAAAAGGAAAATACAAGCATGCAAAGTCCAAAAGTAAAAACAGAAAATGGATCACAATCTAAAATGCAAAAAAAAAGTCTCAGCTGGGAATGAGTAAAGGTAACTCAAAATGGCATTTCTGAGAAAGATCTGCAACATCGCACTGACCTGCCACTGACATTTTTCCAGATGTAAGATCTACAGCACCTTCCATTTCACTGTTGTAGTCATACCTATTTTTACTCTTGTAAAGAAAGAGGCCAGCTTCTGCCAGATTTGTGTCAGACATGGAGGGCTTGATTCCACCAAGTCCTCTCATGCCATAGGGAGAGCGATCATATTGGTAGTGGTCATCTCTGTAGCCAAATCGATCCTCTGGCAATGGAGCTGAGGGTTGCTGAGTGGCACAGCTACCAGCGAATGGAAGCTTGTACACTACATCACAACAGACTGCCCGTCTTCCTGCTGTTAGGTCTACTGGCTTGCCATCATCTTCTGTGATTACTGTTGTAACCACCTCTGACGAGGACCCATCTACAGACACCATAGTCTGTACTGGTTTAAAAGTCGTGAGGTCAACCGCACCAGATACACAAGTTTCCAGCTGAGGTGGGATGCTAACCCCATTATTTGCAATTGGAGGGGCTGTTGTCACAGGAACAGAATGTGTTTTGCCTAAAGTTGTGGAGAGATTGATTGGTCTTTCTGGCTGAGAATCAACAGGACGATAAATAATTTGGGAAACGGGTTCAAAGGATTTAGCTGTTGTTAGCTGTAGAGGCATTAAACTAGCCTGAGACAGATTATTGTTGGCATATGCTATAGTAGCTGAACAAGTGAGTATGGTCATGCTGTCAGTTACCACAGACATTGATGAAGTATCAGTGCTCAAGTTCATTACAGATGACTGGACTGCACTTTGCTGCCTCCCATCAGGCAGGAAAGACTGCCGTTGTGACTCTGATGACGACAGATCTATACCTTTCATACATATCTCTGTATCTGTTTTTGGAGCACGTAGGTCAACAATCACTCCAGAATGATAAGCATGTCCATTTTGTACTGCACCTGGTTGGGAGTTTATATCTCCTGAGACCGCTGGTATCCCAGAGGCTCTTGGAGATGGAGGTGGAGGAGGTGTTTTTCCATGCACAACAGACACTGTTGTTCTTTGGACTTCAGTAGTTAATACCTGGACATCAACATCTGGGATTACGGATGAAGGCTGTGAAGCTGAAATTGCCTCAATGACATGACTCATGCTTGAAATGACCTTTTCTGGATCGCAAATTTCTTGCCTTTCTATGGATTCTGTTATTTTTGTGAACGCTAATGGTACCCTAGTTGTTTGGGGCTGTGATGGCAGTTGCATTTGTGATTGTAACTGAAAATCAAACTGTAAATGAGACTGTTTGATGGGCGATGAGGGACCAGAACTTATTTGGGCTTGGGTTGTCACACCTTCTACTGGTGAACCCGGCTGGGAGGGCAGAGTAATAACCACGTAAGTGTCATACAATGACTTCCCAAACCTAGGAGATGTAGGGGTTTTTATTGGTGATGCAGGTCCTGTTTTAATCTCAGATGCAGGACTCAGATTCAAAGCACCATCTTCCGTGCTTGTTGGGAGTATACTTGGCCTTACTGGAGAATAAATGGAAGAAAGAGGTTGGGCATTTGACATGGGTTTTGGAGCTATGGGTGGCTTGACTGTCTCCCCTGGTCTGTGGCTGAATGTCAGACCTGCAGGGATTGTGGATGGCTTTGGAGGGACAGGAGGGGGAACATGTGGCTTGTAATTTGGTCCCATAGGTTGTCTCATCTGCACATTTGGACCTGGAGTTGGCATAGAAGCTGGAGCTGTTCTTTGAGGAACCTGAGGTGGAATCTTTTTGGGATAAACAGCAGGTTTAGGTAGAGTAGGTGGTGGTAGGGGAGGGGGAGCAGGGATGTCTGTTTTTTCCTGAGACACGCCTCTACGTAGAACTATTGGCTTGGGGGGAACAGGTGGGGCTGTTGATATTACAGTAGGTACTGTTGGAGTGTACTGTGGTACAGTGGGTAAAGGTGATGTAACGGGAACAGAAGGTCTAGAAACTACACTAGGAATCTGAGTTTCCACTTGAGTCATGGCTGAAGACTTTGACAAATCAACAGCATCAGGCTGCTCTATTGGTTCAGCCACGGGAGCCGATGATGGAACTGGCTGTGATGGTTCTTCTGTCCTTGTTGAAATCGCATCCATAGCAGGCTCTGGAGCTGGCTCTGAAGCTGAGAGATCGGTTGTTCTTTCCTGAGATAACTGGACAGCAAATGATGTTGGCTCAGTTGCTACAGCATGAGTACATGTTGATGTAAAAACTGGAACTGTTTCATCATCCTGAGTTTGATCTACAGTGCTCTCTTCACCAGATTCCTCTTCACCTGAAGAACACTGAGTTACTGTCAGATGTGGTATAGGGAGAATTCTTCTTTGAAGTAAAGTGTCTGTTTTTTCAAAAGTAGTAATGGCTATTTGCTGTGCTCTGTCGCTCAGATCAGGAACTGTTTGTGTTGGGCTGGTGCCTGGTGTCAGGACTGTTCTCTGTTTTTTCATAAGTTCCTCATAGGCTTCCTCTGCATTCAACAGTGGTTTCCCATCCTTACCAAATTGGCCAGAAACACTTGTAGAGATGGTGTCTTGTCTTGTGTCAGGTGTGTCTATGACACAAGATAAGACCCCATCTTCAGTTGTGTCTGTGGTGTGGGATTCCTTTATTGCGTTATCTTCTTTCAACTGTTGCTTTTTAAGCAACATCTCTTTCTTTATCTGCATCATGTCCTCATAGACTTCATCTGGTGATCTCAGTTTTCGTGCTTTTTCTGGTACAGAAATCTTATCTGATTCTTTCTCTACATGCATGTCTTCAACCAGGGACTCATAGGCATAATCTTCAATTAGCATGCCACCATAAAGAGACTCTTTTCCAGGTGGAATGTCCTCTATAGTTGGAGATTTTGTTCTGAGCATTATCTCCTCATAAGCATCACATGAAGTGTGCAAAGGTTGTTTTTCCATGGTTTCCCTGGATTGCTTATTAGTATATTGTTCATCTGTTGGAGAATACAAAGAGACAGATGTTGGCAGATGATATACTTCTTGGACAGCAGCAATCTTCTCAGGAAGAATCTCAAAACCTTCTGGCTCAGATTCTATGCTTGGGGAGAAATCCGAACAGGAGGATCTACGGAATTCCTCCATCTCTGCTTCCTGTCGCTGCTCCTCTGTTGGAGAAGCATCTTCAATTGGTGAAAGGTTGCTTGGTGGAGTCTTTGGTCGTTCTCGTCTTCTCTGGGCTCGTATTTCCTCTTTATCTTTCTTTGATTTCTTACTGGAATTCTTTTGCTTCTCCTGCTCTTTTAGGAGCTCTTCTTCCTCACGCAGCTCTTCTTCTTCAGATGAATCTTCAATTGTGGGTAGCATCTGGCCTGGTTGCCGGTGCTTGGCTTTCCTGTGCTGTTTTCCCTCACCACTGCTCTTAATATGGCTTGGGCTGCTGCTATCACTGTCTTCATCAAGAGAAGATAGCGAGGTTGGAGATGTGCCTGGAGTAAAGCTAGATGCATGTAAGCTTGAGGAGCCTTCCCCTCTAGACCTGTCATCAGGGGAATCTGTAAGGCTCTCAGGTTCACCATCATCTGAAGCCTGACGAACAGTGGCCACAGTGTTGAGTTCTATTGTTTTGAAATGGCGAATACCAGCGCCGTTGTCCTCAAAAGTCTGCTCTGATTTATTTAGTTCCTCAATTTTAGCTACAGAAATGATACTTTTGTGATCTAGCTCATCCTCAGGCTTAATACTACTGTTTTTGACAAGACACCTTGCCTTGCTTGACTCATTCTTCTTGATGTCCTTCTTTACATCTTCTTCTAGTAGTTTCTTCTCTTGATCACTTATTTTTCCTTTAGTAAGGTTTTCCTCAACAGATGGAGATCCATCCGCATGAGCACTTATTCCCACAATCTCTTTCTCTGCTGACGCTGCATTGTCCCTTCCTATATCTTTTACTTCATTTGGTTTATTTTCTCTCTCAGGGAGAGGCGAAGACTCTCCCTCACTACTGTCCTCCAGAAAATTTTCTTTAAGCTCTGTTGGGACAAGCAGCTTTTTCCTTTCTTTTCTAGGACGTACAGCATCATTCTTTTCTTCTTGAAGATTCCTGTGACTATTTTCCTCTGTGTTGAGTGCCGATGGCTGCTTTGGGGACGCCCCCAATGGGCACTCACTTTGCGATTGATCTTTAGAGGATGCTGACTGAGCTTCAAGTATTGGAAGAACAGTACTCTCTAACTTAGCCAAATCTGAAGGACTAGTAGGACTGTACTCTTGACTGACTTTGCCTTGGTTATTAGGTTCCTTCAGCAGCCCTTTGTCCTCCACAGGCCTAGCAGAGTCTTCTTTTTTCTGCAAGAGAGGAAATTTATGTTTTACAATGGAAGTCGGAATAGAGGACGATAATACAATAGTAGGTCTACTGCAAATCGAAATTTGTTCTTATCTAACATTTTTCACTACCGGCCCTTGCTCCTCATACAATTACCTGTCCCGATTTTTCAATATCTTTAGGTTTTATCAATGGCTTTGTCCCATCTTGATTTTTCTCTCGAGTGCCTGGGCATTGTACTTCTTCAGATGATTTGTCTGTGTCTTGTTTACTAGCTACAGGACATGGAAGGCTGGGTTTTACTACAAGATCTAAGGCACATAATACATGACTATTAGATTGGGGGTTTGGGAATTCCTTAGTAGGTTGTGATCCAGGCTTTACTTTCTGTTCACCACTAACTAGCTCATTTTCTTCATCAGATATTCTGGAAAAGGAATCTCCCTTTTGAGCTAGTGGTCCAGACTGATGACCATTTGGTTTGATTTGTCTTTTAAATTGTAGATCATCCTTTACATCAACTGCAGGACCTGATAAGACAACCTGTATAGCAGACTGTTCTGGAGCATTTCTTGAGGCTGTATCTAAGGATTGTTTTATTCTTCTGTCTTCAGGCACTGAATTTTCTCTACTCTCAGGAAAGTCCTGATCTCCTACTGCAGATAGTGAATCATCCTTTTTAACCACACACTCGTTTTCAGTCTTCACACTGTCAGTGTTGGATTTCACTGTTTTTTCCATTGAAACATTTAGCACTTTCTCAGCTTCAGTAAGAGAAAAAGATGGCATTTCTGATCTTATATCATTGTGCTCTGTCTTATCAGTTTTCTCTACTTCCCCAGAATGCTGCTCGTCATCTACACTTTCTGTTCTTGGGGCAGTTTGTTTTGAGGGCTCCAACATTGGCTGTGTATTCTCTGACAACATATCCTCTCTTTTGGGAAGAGTCATTTGAGAAATTAGACAAACCTCATCTATTTGGGATAGTGTGGATTTAGGGGTATGATCAGAAGGTTCGATTGTGTCTTCCACTTGCACGTTTTGTAATAGTTTTTCAATTTTAGCATTGTCAGTTATGCTTATGTTTTCATTACCTGCTAAAAATGTTTCAAGTTGTACTCCTTCAGTAGGGCTAGCCTGATCCTGATGTTTAGCTTTTTCTCTTCTAATATGTTCTGATTCGTTTTCAAGTGTTTCCTTGTTTTCTTTACCAGCAGTAAATTCAGTAGCTACTTTAGGTATAAGGCATTCAACAACCTGAGCTTCTGGTAAAGCCTCTGTGGCCTTTGGCTCACTCTCAGGAGCACCCACATTAGCACCCTCGGTCATATTCTGAATATTTTCATCAGTGCTGGCTAATGCAGAGAATGTGCATGAAGTGATGTCCATTTTTTCAAGAGATGCATTGTGTGATATTTCATCTAAAATGTCATGTTTTGTTTTTAGTTCTGATTTTATCAGCTCATTGGAAGTTGGGAAAGCAGGGTTGGCACATTCTGGTGTCTCAGCAGGAGGAGCTTGAGATTCGTGTGTGCTCTCATGTGCTATTGATTCTTGTTCAACTTTAGATTTTAGTCCTGACTGTTTCTCCTCGGCCTGGTCAAAATACATTCCCTCTATTTTATTATTCTCAACTTCAACCCTAACTGAATGTACAAATGGACTTTCAGAGGGAGACATATTCTTTGTTTTTATTTCTACCTCATACTCATTCTCTACAAATTCCCCTTTTGTATTGTCTGGATGATTAGTGGTATGAGCAAATGGGCATTTTGCATCAGAACCATTGATAGGCATGATCTCATTTTCAACCTCATCTTTGCTACTAACTTCCTGAACAGGGCATGTTAGTTTTTCTGGTGTGTAAGACCTTTCCAGAGTGCTGGCTGAACCGTAATCTATATTAACAATTTCGTTTTCTGTAACCGTAACTGGACTATCATCTAAATCTCCCATGGAGCCATTGTTATTATCTGGTATAGTTTCTGCATGTGTGTTTCTTACACTCTGTATATTGGCCGGAGACGTAAGCTCAGGAGAACCTTCCTTGGCTGGATTTTCAAACAGTGAAACCTCCTCCGTACCATGATCACATGCCTGATGAGCTTTTTCATCGATAACATTCTTGGCTTCGTTAACGTCTTTTAATTTTGCGTCGGTCACTTGTAAGCTGCCCAGGCTAATCTCGGCCTTGTTATCGAATACTGTAGCCGCGCTGTGGTATTTGTTAATACTCTCAGGTTTTTCTGCAATATTAGTATGATTAGAAGGTGAATCATTCTCGACTGGTTCCTGCTGTTCAGGCTCACTTCTCCCTCCCTTTTCGCTCTGAGCTTTAGGCTCAATTTGCTCCACTATTCCACACTGCTTGGCATCTGTCTCCTTAGCATCTGCTATATCCCTCAGGATAATGTCAGCAGGCGGGACAGGAGCTCTGTTGGTTTGCTCAGGTGGAGTGGATTTCACTCTTGTGTTTTCATATGCAGTGTCAAGTGTTTGCTCTCTGTTTGGCTCAGGTACTACCTGTGTGCTCTCCACTACTGCCACTTCCTCGTCCTGTTTCACTGCAGCTGAATCTACTAGATGCTTAGCATCAGCTGTGACTGAGTCATGCTCAGACATGTCAGCTGGAGCCTGAGACACACTAGGGGTCCGAGTGAGCGCTTTTGTTGGGGAAGCAGTGACAGTAGGAGCAGGGGGTGAAGGGGTTGTGGAGACAGCTCTGGCTGGGGAGGAGGAAGGGGTAGGTTGGGATTTAGCAGGCGTCTTTGAAGGAGAAGGTGGAGGTGGCAAATCCCCAAGTTGTCCAGAGAGAGCTCTTTGGGTCTGGCAGTTCAGGCATAGCCACTCTTTCTGTAAGACAAGAAGCAAATGTATAAATATGAACATCACGTCTGAGAAGATTATCAAGGGGCAGGGTACAAAATAAACACTTGATGAAGAAATAAAGTGTTTGTTACAGCTAAGACATTAATTCAATTGCACTTCATTTTTTATTTATTTATTTATTTATTTATTTATTTACAAATTCTTATGAGAGTCATGATGCAGTAATGTCACTGTAGGGATAGGCAACAATGATAAATAGCATGTAGCATATTACAATCGAAATCTGAACAATTCTCAGTTTGTGCAATCACTTAGGTTTTACTAACAAAATGTCAGCAAAGCAATTGTACGGCATTTGATGATACTTTTTAATTTGTGATTCTATTTAATGCATTTAAAAATAAAATATATATATATATATGTAACATGGAACAGGAAGGAAAACGAAAAGAACAGGTACGAAATGTTAACGGGTTATAACAAATTCGGAATGAACTTCTTCCGATCAGAATTTGTAACTGTTATAAAAATGCTGAATAAATACTGAATAAAAAATACCCATGATACATTATGAAAAGAAATATCAACACGGAATTATTTATTGCTATAGCAATATTATATCATGGACTCATTCCTTTCTTAGCCAAACTTAGCCACCCAGTGCGTCAAAAATTTTGTCGACCACATATTGTGCTTGTAAACTACCATAGTGGACAGCTGAGCTGAGATCTGGGGAGATCTTACAGCATAATGACTTATTGCCTGTATTTACAGATGATTAAAGCTGTCAGCAAACAGACTGCAGACGCAATAAAAGAGCCGCTGCCTGCAGTTGTCTATATGGTGCAGGATCTATTCAGCTTGATTGAATCTTTAATTCACTTTGGAGTAAGCTGTCTGAGTAAAACATTTCAGCATAGCATAGTTAAGATAAACCTATAACACAAGATTCATAATAACAAGACTCCATAATAACAATTTTTTTCTCATGACACTCATGACACATGACATTTGATGAATATTGTAATATATACACAAGCAAGGCACCCAGATTGGGAGTGCTAGAAACAGCAATAAAAAAAATTATATTCAGTCCAAACAGAGCCATTCTCCCAGGAAGCACCTCGCACCAGTGGCTTACGTAAATCCTGAGAGTTTGTTCTCTCACATTTGATTGCTGAAAAGATGAGCTGTCTTATGCTCAGCGTTCCTGTTATTCTCCACTGGTTTAACTGCAGAGCTAAATCTAGATTGAGGAGACCTGGGATTCCTGTGTCACAGCAGGGGTACTTGCAGAAACGATCACAGCCAAAGCAGAGAAAAACAGCTCAAGTAAATACTGGAACCAATACGACTATATCTTAATTGATATAAAAAATGATTTTTTAAATTATCATAGCATCAAAATCTTTTCTTAATCACTAAACAAGGGAGAAATTACTGCAGGAAAAACCTACCAAAGATTTCGCTTCCAAGTAGAAGCTTGATCAGTGTGAGCCTGATTGGAAATCATGTATCCATCGTGTGTCCTAATGCTCCATGTGACTTAAAAAGCTTGTACCAAATGTTAGGCAATCAGTACCAGCCCTGTACTCCATTGCAATCTGGTTGGCTCACTTGGACATAGATTGCCTCTTTTACCCCTTGTCCATTACCATGCAATTTCTGGATAGGCTCACACTCATGAAGCTTCCGCTTGGGGGTGAAATCTTTGGTAGGTTTTTCCTGCAATAAGTTCTCCCTGGTGTAGGGACACAAAAAGTAAAAGAAAAAAATAAGATGCTATGAACTTAGCCTACACAGATGAATCTTCACTGGATACATTATTTTGACAAATAAAAAGAACCCGAATGAGGTTAATGGGCGAGATATCTTTCTTTTTGTTCGGGATGTAGTTTTAAGCTTGCCATTCAGCACTAGACACAACAATCTTTTCCAGAAACTATGAGTGGAATTGAAGCTAATTAGCACTGAATCATAATAATAAGGGTTCCCCTGGTGACAAATCCTCTTTTTTTGACAGTCAAACTAAGTCAGTGGTGACACATAATAGAGGAAGTATCAGAAATATGATGCCTTAATGAGTAAAAACTAATTTGATGTTTCAGAAGCAAATTAAGGAGCTGTGATCCCCAATTTTGTTTTCAATCATTTTCATTAAAAAAAAAAAAAAGGCTTTTTTTCCCCTTTTTCCTGTAAATTTTTAACTTACGCATATTGGGTTTGTCCTATTTTTATATAATAATAATAATAAGAAGAAGAAGAAGAAGAAAAACTAGTGCCTTTTATGGTACCAAAGGACACTGTACAGTTACAAGAAAAACTACAAATATCATACAGTCAGAATAGTGTGCAAAACATACTTACAAATTTAGGTTTCGAAAATAACAGTCAGTTAAAAAGGTAAAAAGCGGGATAAATAATGTGTGTGTGTGTGTGTATATATAAAACTATGACATAAAATTAAACAAAAAAGGGCTCAAAAACCATGTGCAAGGGTCAGTGAACGTCAGTAAATGCAAGAAGAAAGAAATGAGTTTTCAAGAGTTGCAGAGAGGTGCAGGCATGGAGATGGAGAGGGAGGGAATTCCACAGTTTAGGGACAGCGACACTAAACAGACTGTCTCCTAAGGTGTGGAGGCAAAAGGGCGGGCCAGCAAGCAGGTGAGTGTCAGAAGATTTAAGTGTAAGTGCAGGTGTGTGTGGGAGAAGGAGGCTAGGGCCGAGGCAGTGCAGAGACTTTAAGACCAGAAGAAGCGTCTTGTACTGTTTATGGAACAGGACAGGGAGTTATTGTAACTTTTGGCATATGGGTGTGATGTATTCCTGTGGTCCGGTGTCGGCGATAACCCTACCAGCTGGGTTGTGCACACAGGGCCCCCAAACTAAACAAAAGCTATGAATAAATTTGAACATTTTCAGTCCAGATATCAGAACATTTTAAAGAAATATTGCTGCTGGCTCGAGGTTTCAATACTTGATTAAAATAGATGCACGTATTGTGCATGATAAAGCATGATGGAAGTGCATGTTCTCATTTATTCCAGGAAATCCACCACACACTCTCAAAGTCCATAGCATGATTCAAAACACAGGCAGGCAGCATCGAAAAGGGCTCATCTATAATCAAAACACAAAAAATCAAATTGTGGGTCAAAACCACTGAGAAGCACATGAAATGAGATTTCACAATGAAACATGAGGGCTTAAACAGACATATTAATTAGGAACTAAAATGAAAACAGACAAATCAAGGAGTGAAGACATGACCACAAAATGGGGGGAAAAAATTATGTAGCAATAAAAGTGCTGGCTACGCACAAGGTGCAGACCAAAGTCCTGTGCTGGTAAAGGGATTGGTGATATTGCTCTGATTTGCTTAGTTGTACATCAGTGACATAGCTTTGACAATGACAGGGAATGCAGGTGCAGTAATGTGGCCTTATTATATTAGTTAGTTAATTCTAATGTCTGATAACAGAAATATGATTGTCAAAAAACAACAACAACAACAACAACAACAACAATAACAACAAAAAAAACAAACAATTTTACCAAGGTGGATTTTTCAAGGGCTTGGCTTCTAATATGTCCTGGTAGCATCACTTCTAAAAGACAAAGACATATTTTTCTTGTTTGTTTGTTTCAGGGATTTCATTTGGACTAGTTTTATTTTGGGGCTTTTGTTTGATGGGACATGTTGCTGTCCGTTAACAAGGCGTGTTGGAATGCTGTGTGTTATCTGTGCAGCAAAGAGGTTTGGCCGTTTTATTGCACTAAAATTAGTTTCATTGTGCATGGATGGCACTCCAAAGTACTGTAAGACTACGTTGGCATCAAAAAGGCTTTTCTGTGAATATACTCTGAATGTCTGCGTTGCTGAAATGTTACGGACTCTCACTAAGGTACAAAATGAAAAGAGTAAAACCCTAGACATTATTAACTGTGTGATTCCAGCAGGGTCTTGCTGCTCAGGAGCTATACGTTTCAAACCACTCCAACTAACTACTATTGACACAGTCAAACTGATTATCCAAATGTTTAAGTTGGAAAGGATTAGAACATATCATATCATTACACCACTAGCACCATACCTAGTTGTACAACAGCAAGCAGCTTAGAAAACCTCACCGCCCACAGGTGTGGGCAATCCGAGCCATGGAGGGCCGGTGTGGGTGCAGGTTTTTGAGATAACCTCTCAAACAGCCAATAATAAAGCAGTTTAGAGCTGTGGGAGGAGTCTTTTTGAATTGCTAATAGAAAGGTCATCCCAAAAACCCACACCCACCCCGGCCCTCCATGGCTTGGATTCCCCACCCCTGCCTTAGAACAACTTACTGAACATGAACATGTAATTACATGTACAAGTTCATAAACAACTGATGTATGAGAATGGCTGAGCAGTTGCACTGGCAGGTGTATCATAAATTGTCTCCCAATACCATAAAATGTTATCATGATATTATGGCAGCTACTGTTTGCGTTATTGCAGCCTCGATTCTTTTGTAGTCTTTCAGTTGTAGATCTGTCAGTCATTGTGTCTGTATAGGGCCAATAGTTTGCACCCAGTAGCCACTCAACCCTAATTCAACCTATGGAAGGCAGTGAAAGTGTACGTTATTTACAGAGGCAAAAATATAGAAAGTCATTCACTTCCAGTCGCCTCAGTGTTGGCTACTAGTGAACTTAATGGTGCTGGCACATTACCGATCATTAACCAGGGATGCATATTTTTAAATAAATGTGGGAGTGTACAGTGTTTATAAAACTGCAGATTTCAATGTCCCCTATAAAGTTTATGCCCCCATCTCAACCAAGTTTCAGTGGATAATCTCACCTGGATACGGTAAAATTGTCCCTAAAAAGTGCTGCAGTGATCATAAAGACGTTCCTGTGTTCATCCCAGGACTCACAATCTGATCATACTGAACCTCCTTTCATCAAACTTTTTATAATTTTATAATTCCACTATCAGAAAAAGGTCACTCAGAAGAGGTTGAGAACTTGAGGACCTCAAGTTGACCTTTCTGAATAACTGAAAGTGTTTTAGGATTTAAACAATACAGTATAGTCAAACCTTATCACAGACATCCAGACACAAAGTACATTTAAAACATCAGAAAAAAGTTACAGACTAACTTTTTACTTTACACAAATAACAGATGGCGTTTAATATGATGCAGATTAATAACTAAAATATTCAGTAATTCCCTGAAATTGCCCTTTGACAAATGCCAAAAAGCAGCAATAATGACATATTTTGCATTGCAGCTACTAACAGTCCTTCTGTCTGTCTTTGTCTTTCAGCGGTCTTCAGTCAAGGTCTGTCTTTGATTACAGGAATGCTGTAGACGTTTTAGTTCCCACATTTTAGCATATGCTTGGCATGAGAAATGAGAATTCTGAGAAAATGTAAGCAAGGAATAAAAAAGCACTTTAAACATAAGCGCTCAGGAGGAAGTCAGCCATTTGGAGCAACCCTCTCAGGGGAATTTTCATTTTCATTTAGTGCATTTTGCTCTGTGAGCTGGAATCGACAGTCAATTTGGAATTAAATGGCTAGAAAATGACATCCTGAGCTATTGAACACAAGTATTAGAAGGGCTGAATACAGGGAGTCACGTTTATAATCTCAAAAGGAGCACAGGGAGCGAAATTTTCATAACACAAAGCCAAAGGAAAGCTTGAACACATCAGCAAAAGAATATATGTGCACGCAGCTTCATAGGTGGTATTCTTATTCTTATAATAGTTGTTTGACAGGAGTGAAGAGGGCGGATGTGTTCACTCCCAGGGAGAGCTTCCTGTCAAAAGAAGAAATGGGAACAAGTGTGTGTGCGCGCGCATGTGTGCGCGTGTGAAGTCTGGCGGTAAATGTGGGAATAGGAGCTAAATTTACCCTCTGCTCTGGCGCTGTGGCTGGCTTCTGCTCACCAATGCATTCACTATGGATCACAAGCTCTGTTCTCTGTGATGGTGAACTAAATACCCTGGAAGGATTTGTAATATATATATTAGGGGTGGGACTTGATTAAAAAAATTAATCTAATTAATTAGAGGCGTTGTAATTAATTAATCTTGATTAATCGCATTTAATCGCACAAGAAAATTTGCCCCAAA
>JAQMCW010000004.1:5628920-5644602 GCA_030068335.1 Chrysichthys cranchii
TATTATATATTTATATATATATATCAGTATTATACAGATAACATAATGGCAATGTTCAGCTTGGGTAAAATACATTGTTGAAAGACTGTGGCATGCAAAGCATTTGAGTGAAAATTTGACATGTTGCTATATGTGATTTGTAACCTATCCTTGTGAGAGCTCACTGACCTTCAACATGCATTTCAGTTTTAGCCATGAGTAAATAAATGAGTGTCTGTGCACAACCCACAGCATGTTCGACTCACTTCCTGTAGTTGGGCTGAATCAGGGTCTCACTCCTTTCTCAGCCTGGTTGTGTTAGTCCACACCAGAGTGTGTTCACACCTGCTCCTAACAAACCACACAGAGTGGGTAAATGCACCAGGGTTTGATTCAGACTGACTAAACACTCCATATGTAAGAGTGCGCATAGAGAAGCAGGCAGCCCTGAGCAGGAGGCGGATGGGTCACAGTGGATGGGAATGTGGGTGGAACCGTAGAGGATAGAAGCATCAAAAATGAGAAAGACACAAGCAGAAGAAAGACACAATGGCTGAAGTGAATTGCTGTGGTGTGGATGTAGACAAGGCTATGCATGGCTGGGGTGCTCTTAAAAACAAAAGTATAAACTCTATCACTACATTTACATCTAAATACATTTGAAAACGTAAAAATCCTAATGAATGAATCGAACAGAAGATGTTTTTCAAGTAGCTAGCACCCTGTGTTTACTAGCTAAGTAGTAGAATGTTTTGTTAGCAGAGCTACAGGCTAGCTTTTTAAACCCTACCTCTTAGCTGTTGTCCTTGATTACAGTCTGTAGGTGAAGGATGTAACTAAAGTCCAGCTCATTATTAGTCAGAGCATACAGGTTTTCTATAAATAGTAATTTTTATTATATTTTTATATTTCAATTAGTATTTAAGTAACTCCTGCTACCTGTAGCTATGCATTACTTATATAAACTAGCACATAATGTATTAGTTACCTAGGCATTAAATGTTAGGTAGCTAGCACTTATTCAGGTTTGCAAATATTATTGACTCTATCAAGTCAAGAAAAAAAATAAGACTTAAAAAAAAAAACAGGCCAGTAGAGATAAGGGTTCTTGTAGAAATGAAATAAATTCTTTAGAGTGAGTGAAGGTACAAGGGAACGAGAGAGATGCAACACATCAGGTGGCCTGATCCTGATTCAAAGCCAGGAGCAGATGGCAAACACACCCTGGGAGATGGATCTAAATCTTAGGCCAGCTCTATGTGGGACTGCTGTGAAATCATCAACACTCCAATGCATGGAAGCTATGACACTTGATTTGCTCACTGGTCACTAGTGTGTGAGGTTTCACTGGTCAAAAAAGAAAGACTACTGCATGCTACCTGAGTGAGACGTGGTGGGTTAGAGGTTACGGCTTTGAGTTACGGATCAGGAGATTTATTTGAATTTGAATCCCAGTACCATGAAAGTGCATTTGGTTGGGTCCTTGTTAAACTAAGTTGCATTATGCTTCAGGCAAACAAGTATATGTTCTAGATTATGTGTTATTTTATCCTGTGTAAGATATTACAGTAGATAACTGTAAATATATTCTGCAGGTTGCCAGTTAAATAATGTACTGTAAAATTAACAGAAAGTTTTTTACAGTGTAGTGTGAATTCAAGAGAAGTAGGTAGATATAGAATTGAATGTAAATTACAGAAGTGCAGCAGCTGAAAAAAGCAATCGCTGTTTATCTGAAAGAGACCAGCACTCGGTTCTAATGTGCTCTCCTGTTATGCAACGACTGTCTTAACAGCGTTTCATAACTGACAACTATGGGGCACATGGCAGTGTTGCTATGCACTGTCACCATGGCGGAGCAACAGCAGTGAAGGCATGCAATTGGCACACGCTCCCTCTATCAAGGGGGTGAGGCACTAAAACGCGTCTGAACGGGCCATTAGGCTGCTCAGCCTTCCACAAGTGCACAGCCTGTTCAGCTGAGGGAGCGTCTCAAAACACTTAGCTCAAAGCTAGGAGTGGATAGGCAGTTAAAATGGTCAGAGATGAGTATAAATTGGTTGTTCTCTTAGTTAAAAGGCAATTCCTAGAATGTGCTTATTCTGTAATCAGATATATCAAACGAGAGGACATAAAAGAGAAAAGGCAATGTGAAACACTGAGGTCCTATTAAGAGAAAACCCCATAGGAGAGGATGAGTGGTGCCTCTGGGTAGACAGTGAGGATAAAGAGACAAAAGGGGTAAGCAAATGGGACTAAAGGTAAATCTTGTCATCTCAGTATAAAATAAATATGGACAGATTAAGAAATGTTCCGCTCTCATAAAACCTTTAGGCATTCTGCTACATTTCAAATCCTGTTAGCTAGAAAGGATTACACAATAACACATATGCAGACATATGCACACACAGGCACTTCATAACAGAGTAACTTCCCAAAAAGCAAAAAAATGCATGTTTTTGCTTTGGGTGCAATCACATTTTTTTCAGCAAGATGATTCGACAACTGTAGGATAATATGCCGAGTGCCCAGTCCACACCACTGCCAATTGTCCAATTTATCAAGCTCCCTTGCCTCAGGCAGAGCACATCACAACCAAATTCACATACACTATCAGTTCAGACAAGCACACAGGTGGGGGAGGAGGGGATGTGTCTAAAATGATGATCAGTCTGTTACTATAATTAGCAATGCTATAACAACAGTATGTTCCGTACTAAAAGCTAGCAATCTTGTAAGGGAATGTTTCAGTCTTTTTATTTAAATGGAAGCGTACTGGAACTGACAATTAGCTTCACCCTGAAAACAGACCTTCACTACATTACGTGAAATGATGACATTAAGTTGGCACACATTAAGATTTCCCCCTTGGCTAACAACTACACTGAGAGCAGTGGTAGCAGTCACAAGGAATCAAACCACAGTATTGGCCATGTGAGGTATTGCAGGATGGTCATGCTTAGGGCTAATCTGATTAACACACCTGAAATAGTTTAGGAGGATTACAACAAGTAAGTCAGAGCAGGTTGCTCAAAATACCCATGCATGCTGGCACAATAAACACTTCCCAGTGTGCATCGTGACTTCATGTTTCAATGAAGAGAATGGAGCATGGGTGAAGCTTCATAAAAGGTGCATTTATGACCTTAATCTAAAAAAATATAACAGGTGTGTCCAAGTTATGCACATTACAGTCTTTCCAAAAAGTAAATCTCTGTGAAGAATATGACACAAACACCTTGGTACTTATGAGTATTCTGAAGGTACAATTTACCACTGTCAGGGCTCAGCCTGTGCATTGGTGTCATTGGTGCAATGAAGTTGACTACCATCTGTTCTAACAGCTAGAATCTTAAAAAGTTTTGATCCATCTCCCTTAAGGGTTCTTTTTGTCCCTTTGGGCAAGCTGTTTTAGACTCAACATAGTGTTTCTCTGTCAAGTGTTTCCAAGTGAAACTTCTTTAGAATGCAAAGAACCCTTAACTATGCAAAGAGCCCCAGAGGAACCCTTATTCTAAGACAGTACTTATTGTACTTATTTCAAAAATGAAAGGCCCAAACATTGGTAGGTAGTCTCATGATCTCATGAGAAATCTACCCAAACGTCTGTTGTTCTACTGCTGTAAGAAATCATACCAATGGTAGCCCCATCCATCTAACTTTTTACACAAATTGATTTGTGAAAACTGTTCCCGAGTGAAACGCCATTTTTAATAAAAAAAAAAAAACCTACCACTTACCTCTGAGAGATGTGGCGTGGGGTTGAAACCACAAAGGTTGCACACAGTTTTCTGGCACTCTGTACAGGTGCTGTAATTGGGTACACCTCCTGATCCCAAGTTCAGTTCTACTTTACAGAGTGGACAGTTGGATGTGATCTGAGGCTCATCTGTTTTTGCAGCCTCCGAGGCGGGTTTATCTGCTAGGGCCTTTCCATCAGTCGACCCAGGTTTGGGAGAAGTGGGCTCTTTGGAATAGACTGGTGGGGTGTCTGGGGGGGATTCAGAATCTGGAGGAGAACCTGGAGGAGATTTTGCTCCAGAATCAATAGGGGAGTCGGGCGATGACTCTGGAGGAGACTTTGGTTCTTCCCCAGTGATGAGGTTGGTGGCTGAGCTAAGGATTGATGAACCAAATCCAAACATCTTTCCAGACGCACCCTCAGTTGCCTGAGAAGTGGCCACAGGTGACTTGGGTGTTTCAGTCAGTCCACTAAACCCACTAAAAAGCTTCCCAGCAACAGAGTCACTCGCTTGTGCTGCGGTGCCACCTTGTGGTTTGGATGAACTGCCAAAACCACTGAACAATTTCCCTGTAACCGACTCTGCAGGGGGTTTTGTCATGTCTGTTAACCCTCCAAGACCGAAGCCTCCAAAAAAGCCACCTCCATCCTGCTTGTGGGTGGTTTTTGCAGGAGAGGGGTGGGGACTGCCCATTGGACTCTGTTCAGCTTTCTGAAGTGGGGGTGGCTGCTGTCCAATTTTTTGTCCAAGCTGCACTTCCTCCAGCCCTTTAGGGGGGTTCTGTTGTGCCCCTGGACCAGGAGTCTTCTGTTTAGGAGTTGGTGGAGGTGTGGCTCCTTTTCCTGAATCTGACATGCTTTGCTGCTTGGTCAGCATTGGAAGCTTCTTCCCAGGTTCATCCTTTGAGGGCAACCCAGCTGGTGGTTCTTTCTTCTGTGGGGATGGAGGGGCTGAGCCCTGCTTGGGTGGCTGTTTCCTCATTGGAGGGCCAGGAGGTTCCATGCCCCCCACTGCCCGTTGCATTTGGCAATTTAGACATAGCCACTCTTTACCCTGAGAAAAAACAAAACAAAACAGAAATGGAGTCAGATAAAGGCAACTGTATACATACAAGAAACACAACACATACACTACAACCATAAGCAATTTTATGGGCAGAGCCTGTTTAAATTTCCCCTCATTAAACTGTAATGCACAGAAGATTGCATTTCCAATTGGTGGCTTGGAGGTCAGGTATTTATAGAGCTAATAAAATGTCATTCCAGATGAGGTGCAACATAACAGTGTAAACTTATTAACATTATCAAGATCATGCATGTATGGATTCAAAATGTCAGGTTATGTAAATCATTATAATGTCTGTTTAAAAGAACATTGTGCATATTAATGTTCTAATGCACAGGGTATAGTATCTGTATAATAATAATAATAATAATAATAATAACAACAACAACAACAATCTCTGTGTTAGCCTTGCGGTAAATTGGTGACCTGTATGGGGTATACCCCACCTCTCACTCAAAGTTAGCTGATACTGGCTCCAGACTCCCCGTGAGCCACAATGGATAAGCGGTATAAAAAATGGATCAATGGATGAATGATAATAATGAATTCATAGGAAGTCATTTAATAATCTACTCATTCAGCAATCACTTCATCCTAGTCAGGTTTGCTGTAAATATGGAATTTACCCTGGGAACACTGGGTGCAGGCCAGTACACCTTGAATCAGACACCTGCCCACTGCATGGTTTATAGAAAGTATTACCAACAATTCAGCCTGTTGTTCAGTCTTTGAATACTTAAGTAATATTTATCTATATTTATCCAGTCTACAGATGATATACTGTAGACAATGGAATACTAAGGCTCAGGGTAAACATTACAGGCTGTGGCTTCACCAAACCTGATGAGTATCCTCATTAACCAAACTCAGCCATGCTTTAAATACAATAACATCCAGACTGATATTTGGACATTTGATTTTTGTGTGAAAACTTTTGCTTTTTTCTTTGATTCTGTGAAAATCCACTATTACGAGAGGCAGACATTTCCACTGTGCTAACCATAAACTCCAAGACAAAGGATTAATATTAACAGAACTCATATACTTTATTTGAATAAAATTCCCAGTAAACACCTTACTATTTTAGACACTTAAATAAGGTATTATCTAATTATCCCTGTGGTATACTATACTATTAATTATCTTCACCTTGATGTATTTATTCATTAAAAGTCATGTGACTGGTATGCAGAAATCTTACCTCTGAGTCAGGAGGACTAAATCCGCACAGACTGCACACCTGCTGTTTGCATTGCGTGCAGGTGCTGTAATTAGGTGGCTGGTCTTTGGCCTGCAAATTCAGCTCAGTGGTTTTACATAGAGGACACAGCAGTCCACCAGGCTTTGCAGTCCCACCAGGCTGAGGTGTGGATTTGGCTGGGCCTTGCTGTGGCCCACTAGGTTTGACTGATCCTCCTGTATCTGTTTTAGCAGGACCTTGTTTTTGAGGCCCAGAGTCTTTAGGTTTAGGTCCTTGCTGTTGAGACCCAACCCCAGGTCCAGGACTAGGCCCAGCAGGCTTTCCTCCAGACCCTTGTGGTGCACCTCCTTGTCTCTGCCCTGGTGGTCCTTGTCCTTTGGATGAAGCCTGCTGTGGGCCAGGAGATTTTGGTCCCTGTTTGCCTGCATCATCCTCATCATCACCGAAAAGGCTGAATTTGGGGATGCTAGCAGAGGAGACAGCTGAAGAAACCCCACTCAGAAAGGATGAGGAAAACATGCCAGTGCGAGGCTGCTCAGGGTCTTTGGGTTCTTGCCGAAAACGAGACTCAAGAAGGCTGAGTGAGGAAGGACTGCGACCTGGCTTTGGCTTTGGAGGTGGGCCCTCTCCGAATGCGTCTACTGTTCGACTCTTACTGAGGCCCCCAGAACCTCTTCCTGCAGGTGGCTGCTGATCTGAAGACCTGTAAAATAAACAAATAAGGGGTGAATTGATCTTTAATAGTGAGAATAGAGATTGGTGATCTGTGCTACAGATTACATAACATAACTATAATCTATAAAACAACTTTAGGCATAAGGTGGCTAAATGATTCAGACTTATTGATTACTGACGTCAGACTGTATGAGCCAACATCAGAATTCTGACACAGCATGACAAAGCAAAGACATCCACTAAATAAAAAACATCACTGCTTGGTGAAAATATTCGACAGCAACCAACCAATCAAATGAATGTATAAATCATTATCTGGCAATTACTTATATTTGACCAACTTTAGAGACCCCCAAGGCCCTCATTAACACAACCAGGCTCTATCATTCTGTCAAGCAGGTGTTAGAGAGTACAGTAAGTCTGGGCATTATCATTTCTACAGTAAAAAACTTACATAGGTACATGTACCACTACAGAAACCACTACAGAAACAGGTTGTATTTATTAGTAAAACTTTTTTTTGCAGGCATTGCACAACATTAAATGTAACCATAAATGGATAAAAAGTCACATCATTATTGAATAAATGCAACTTGCTAGCACTGACAAAGTGCTGTGGTATATGAGGAAAAAAAACATTTTGTGCTGGTATTAGAAAATGATTAACAGCAACACTGCTGTACAACTATACATTCCATCACTGATTATTTTCCTATTACAGCACACCCCTTTGTGGTTCATTCTTTACCTAGCATCCACCCCACTGTGTAGTGCCATGCGATGTTATAAAAACCTTAGCACAGAGGTTGTATAAAACTACTTAAACTTGTGCCTGGTGATTAGGTCAGCAGTTGGATGGTCTTAACTGTCACTTCTAATCAATGCATGTTACATTCTGATCAATACTTTATTCGGGCATGGTGAAATGCACTCTTAATGCAGTTATATGCAACATTTCACCCAGCAAGAATTATAGTGTGATCTGAATTTACATTGATCGTTGAAAAATATGCTGCATGACCATGTCTGCTGTATGATACTGATGCTCAGTTTGCTAAAAAAAAAAAAAAAAAAATACTCATGGAGATAATTTTGTACCAAAAGTGTCTGCAAACAAAATATTACATTACCTTTAGCAATCTAGAAATAGATTATGCAAACTCAAAATATATTAAGGCAATCTTATAATGCACCTTAAATGTCTAAATGCCCAATTCAGAGTACAGAAGCTGACAGTGGCTTGAAATGATGACTTGGTGTTGGAACTGATTAGAGATACTTTCTAATTCAATCCACTGATGTATTTTATCCTGCAAACATGTGTTGTGTTGACTAACATGAGACAAGTCATACATATGAACACAAGACTGCACATTTCTTAAAACCTGCCACCATCAGAGGCTTGAGGATGTCAATATCAGGTATATGTCAGTAGTTAGAGCTTTGAGATTTCCCAAAATCTACTTTTCCCTTTGCACCTTTGCTATCTGTAGGTATAATACCTTTAATGGCTTTTAGAGAAAAGCCTGATTCTTAAGCTCCAAAAATGTATCTTAAATTTAAGTTGTTCTAAAGATATAAAAAAAACAAACTATATGGCCAAAAGTATGCAGACACCTGACCATTACACCGATATGTAGGTCTTCCCCAAACTTCTCCAAAGATTTGAATGCAAACTTTGTCTAGAATGGCTCTGTATGCTCTAGCTTCCCATCACTCATTTCGCTGGACTAGAATTATGGGGCTCAATCCTGTTCCAGCATGAAAATGCTCATGTGCACAAAATGAGGTCAATAAAACATGGCTTGCCAACGTTGAAGTGAAAAAACCTGAGTGGTCTCCACAGAGCCCTGACCTCAACCCCACTGAACACTTTGGGGATGGACTGGAACGCCGACTATACACCAGGCCTCCTCGCCCCAACATCAATGCCCGACCTCACCAATGCACTTATATCTGAATGGGCACAAATATCCACGAGCAAACGTACCATTTGGTCCTTTTCTGTTTAAGAGAGCAGCATTGTATTAAAAAAAATCGAATTCTTAATTTAAAGGACACAAAAGGCCAAATTCTTGTGTGTGTGTATGTGAGGGGGTGGGGGTGGGGGGGCAGTAAGTCATCCCGATTTTTATTTATGTTTGATTCAACTAACTGTTTGTATTTGGAACATCTCTCTTTTTGGATTCTGAGCTTGAATATAGGCACAACTTGAACTCCATGCGCGTTTTTCTATTTCTTCACACACCAAACGTAGGAGAGATTTTCAGCACCATGGACAGCGAGCTTAGAGCCCTCACAGACTCCTCTCGGTCATCATAGCTTCCTTCTAACCTTCGATCCTCTCCGCCCTCAGCTGTAACATTACACTATACATCCTCTTTAAGAGAAAGAAAGAATTAAGGAGAGAGACAGAAAGAAAGAGAGACAGCCATGGCGCACGGCATTCCTGCTCGCCGTGCTATATATAGTGTCCTTAACATTTCCATCCCCTCCCCTTCCCCACTCAGATTATAAACAATTCTCCACAAACGGATCATTTTGCCATCAATCTTCCTATTAAACCACTGGCGCGCATAACAGCTGCAGTATGTCCTTTGAACGTTAGGTCTGATGGTGACGCGTTCTCATGCTGTGTCTTATTCCAAGCCAGTGGTTTCCACAGCAGTGTAGCCCATATGACGTCACCCACCCAGCCCGTAAAGAAGGGGGTGTGTGTAACACGGAGAAAGCCAAGGCCAATCACATATAGATCGACAAATAATACGAGGGGGAAATTATAAGGACCTCTTGGGCAGAATAAAGAATTTAAAAAAAAAAAAAACCGTTTTATTATTATTATTATTATTATTATTATTATTATTATTATTATTATTATTATTATTAAGCTCACTCCTAAGGGACGAATTCTAATGGGAAAAGACGAAGCGTTGGCTCCAAACAGACACAGAGATACATCCGCCTTGGAAAGGTGTCATTTTTTCTTTTATTTAAGGTAGGAACCAGTGGCACTCCTTCCTTGCTATAGGTTCTGTTGGGACCCAATGGCGTAAATTAGCCATCAACAAATCAGGTACAACCCTGGCGTCTAAACAGATTGGACCCCTGGTGCAGTAGTCTATTAGCTGATTGGGATTATGCATCTTCAGTGGGTGTGTTTGGCTCAGTCGTGAGGTGCCAACCTGCAGCAAACCCCTTCAAAACACAACGCAGAAATCTTTCCCTCTTACGCACGCGCGCGCGCGCGCGCACGCACACAAGCTCGCGCGTAGTAGAGCCGCGCGCATCCCTCCAACCAACCCCCCGATAAAATGCGCTCCCACCCGGAATAAACGACTCGCCTGGCCTGCGCCTCTGCCATGGTGCTGATGAGCTTCCTGCGCTCCTCCTCGCTCAGGCGGCTGAGCTCCGCCTCTGGTCCCGTCAGCTCCCCGGCAAGCGCGCCGTCGCCACCCTCCATGCTCGCCTCGTTGCCCATGATCGAGCCCTCTTGCCCTTCCTGGAGCTACCTTCCCCGGCTTCAGAGATACGGATTCACAGGTCGGGAGAAGGCGGTAAGGTCGGCGTCCGTGGCTCTGCACGGCATATTACAGCCTCTTCACATCCGTATTGGAGCGGCTCGCTGTCCGAGATCTTGGGGCAATAACGCGCATCTGGGTTTTACCGAGAACGGCGTCTCTGCGCGCGCCTCCGCTGCTCCTCTCCTCCCTCCGGGTGCAGTGCGCATGCGCCGACCGTGACAAGCGCTCGCGAGCCATCGTGGAGGGGAGAGCAAATTAAAGAAGACCAGCTGCGTTATAACCAGCATCCCCCCCTGCCCCTGACCCCCATCCCCATCCACCCACCCAAAACAAGTCGCATGCTGTAATCTTCCAAAATACTGTGTCCAGAGTAAATAACTGATGTCTTAATTAGCAACGTCCCACCTAGTGGTTTTCTTTATTACAGGGTGTCATCAGTGCCCATTTGGAGAGGTGCCTCATTAATTTGCCACCGCCACACCTTATCGAAATGAAAAAGACAGAATAGACCTGGATAGGATTGGGGTATACGGCATTTGAAAGTCCAGTGTGAAGGATTTTCAGGGTATCTATATGCAGAAACATATATATATATATATATATATTAATTATACATTTATACAAGCACATGTGCCATTATGGATGTAATTATGGAATAGTATATTTCATCAGGATATTATGGAATATACACTCCATGTATCTAGTACAGTAGTAGGGTGGCATGGTGGTGTGGTAGTTAGCACTGTCGCCTCACAGCAAGAAAGTCCTGGGTTCGACCCCCGGGGTCGACCTGAGTGCCTTTCTGTGTGGAGTTTGCATGTTCTCCACGTGTCTGTGCGGGTTTCTTCAAGGTACTCGGGTTTCCTCCCACAGTCCAAAGACGTGCACAGAGGGGATTAGGCTAATTGGCTACTCTAAATTTCTCGTGAGTGTGAATGTTTGTCTGTCTCAGTGTGTTGGTTCTGCAGTGGATCGGTGACCTACCCAGCGTGTACCCTGCCTCTCGCCCGAAGTCAGATGGGATTGGCTCCAGCTTCTCCCCCGCAGCCATAACAGGAAGAAGATGAGTGAGTGAGTGAGTGAGTGAGTGAGTATACCTGTCAGCCTACCTGTAACTATGAATTTTTGTTTTATCCTAAGCTTAGAATGAGCCCTTTATATTTACACAGGGTGTGGGTAAACCTCTACAGAACTGCTATGTTGGGCCGCTACAGTAGCCCAGATAGGACAGACCTCTAGGGACTGACATTGATAGAATTAATGTAAATACAGTGGAACCTTGGATTGCGAGCATAGTTCGTTCCAGAGATGTGCTTGTAATCCAAAGCACTCGTATATCAAAGCGGGTTTCCCCATAAGAAATAATGGAAGCTCAGATAATTCGTTCCACAGCCCACAAATATTTAGATAAAAATGATTAAGACAAAATATAAAGTAAAAATACATAAAACCGTCATGAATTTGCCCACGCAGAGCACATGTGCAGCGCACCTGTTCTGAGCACTCCCAATAGCGGCGCATGTCACAATTTAACATTTTTCACACCTTTATTTTTCACAAATCATTCTCACAGATATTTTTTAAATGTTAGAGGGTCCTTTCGGGGCCCCCCTTGAGCCTGGGGGCCTGGGGACAAGTGACCTGATTTCCAACCCAGTCAGTGGCACTGAATGCATGGCTTAAAACTGTATGCCTAACTTCATCTTGTCATGGCTATAAAAGTCCTCAAAAATATTCTCATTTCAGAATGCACAGAAGATCATTTTCTTAAACCAAATGGCATGTATACTTAAAGCATCAAGATTGAGCTTTAGATGACATTTTATGTGTTAATGGTAAGTGTTGGCTCAGTAATCCACTTATCTGAATGTTTGGAGTTCAAATCCCAGTGCTGTTAAACCGCCACTGTTGGATCCTTGAGCAACACCCATAATCCCTTAACCTCTCACTTATACTGTATCAGTGACAGTGAATGTGTCGGTCAAATGTACATTAAGCTGAATTCATCTTAACGACACTATTGAGGAGCATTCCCCGGGTTAAAACTTGCATACACACTTAGTCATCGGTCAAAAGGTCTGAAGAGTGACTCACCTCTCAATAGGTTAAGTCATCAAACAGCCGTAGAGATCATATGCTCGTGACTACACCTACTCACAGGCACACAAATCCTACTCAGTATGCTCCTCCAGTCCTCCCAGGTCCATATGGCCACAGCCACAAAAGAGTAGATGACTGAAAGAAGGACAGACAAAAAGATTGTGGTGAAGTCAACAGAGAGAGAATAATAATGGACACTGTGGTGTCCTTTTATTATCAGCAGTCCATCACAAATCCTGTGGACACTACATGCAAAAAGTACCGCAATTCACAGCAATTTCATTTAGCTTGAAATTCATACTGGGCCATCAGAGCAACCAGCCTCTTATATTAATGCAGGCAAAAAAAATGCTTATTTCCGACTAAACACTGGCTTGTTAATGGAACATAGATATATAAGCTTTAATACATAAAACTTTATTCTGAACTTCTATATTTAAACAGTGCCAGTGACTATGTTTGAAAGCATTGTCACTGTCATACTTAGACATGTGCGGGGTTGCATCCTGATTGTTTTGACCAAAGGGAGGTCATGATGATTAATTTTCATTCTAATTTAGTCCAGGGTCTCTCTTACAGCTGCCCTGCACTCTTAGAAAAAACAGGGTTTTCAAGGGTTCCTTAAGGGGTTAGTGGATCATTAATTACACTCAACATTAGAAAAGGAACATATTTCTGATAGGGAGCCATTCAGTTGCAGAACTTTTCATAAAAAAGAATATATATTTCTCTGTGCAGTCTGGAATGGAAAGTATTGGAACAGTAAAGCCAATTCTTTGGTTTTTGCTATACAGGTGCTCCCCGAGTTAGCGATGGCCTGACTTACAATTTTTCAAAGGTACAATGATGATTGCGATGCGCTAAATTGCAAAATATTTAGAAAATATTTAAAATTCATGGGCAGGCATCGCTGGCAGGCCAGCGTAACAGCGTATGATGTACGTGGACGTTTGGACGACGCCCAGAAGTACGCGGATGGCACCCGGAAGTATACGGATGACACCCGGAAGTATACGGGCAATACCCAGAAGTAAGTGGACGATGCCCGGATCACTCACCTCGTGTGATGTGATCACCCTCACTTTTTATTCTAACCCACCCACTCGTTAATTGATCAAAAATATTGGAACATACAAATGACAGGTGTTTTTTGTGCTTTGCTATATGGATTGACTGGTGGTGTAGTGGATAGCACTTTAGCCTCAAAGCAAGAAGGTCCAGGTTCAACTAGGGCCTTTCTGTGTGGAGTTTGCATGTTCTCCCTGTGCCTTCATGGGTTTTCTCCAGATACTCTGGTTTCCTCCCATAGTTCAAAAACATGCAGAGGGAATTAGGTCAATTGGCTCCTCTAGATTGCCCATAGATGTGAATGGTTATCTTTCTCTATGTGTTGGTCCTGTGGTGGTTTGGTGACCTGCCCATGCTGTACCCCGGCTCATGACCAACGTCAGCTGGGATTGGGTCCAGCATCCCTCTGCAACCCTAAACAGGATAAAGTGGAAAGGAAAATGAATGAATGAATGTCTAATCTTGCTTTGAGTGAGATTCAAAAAGGACAACGCAACATGAAGATAGGTGAGCTGACTGTGGGAGAAGAGGAAGATTCTGAAGCTGAGAATTGCACAAGCATTGGACATAGACTGTACTATGATTTGGAATGTCCTGAGAAATAAGGAAACCATTGGTATACTAACAGGCAGACATGGGGCATGTCAGCCAAGGAAAACAACACAAGTTGATGAGAGAAACATTGTAAGATCTGTTTATTACCCCCCCAAAACAACAGTCAGTGACATGACCAAAAACCTCCACAGGGCAGAAGTGAAGGTATCAGAATCTACTGTTTGAAGAAGACATTAAGAGTAGAAATATTGAGGCCATACCACAAGATACAAACCACCCATTAGCTTAAGAATGAGAAGGCCAGATTTGAATTCGCAACGAAATACAGAGATGACCCACAAAACGTCTGGAACCAAGATTAACCTCTACCAAAGTGATAAAAAGGCCAAAGTGTGAAGAAAGGAATGATCTGCTCATGACCCAAAACAAAGAAGCTTAATGGTGACGCAGGGTGGAGGTAGTGTGGTGACATGAGCTTGCATGGCTGAAACAGGCTGACAAAGTTTTACTGATGATGTAAATCACTGTCGTAGCAGTAGAATGAGTTCAGAAGTCTACAGAAACATTCTGTGTGCCAATCTACAGAGAAGTGCTTCCAAATTAATCGGGAGTAGCTTAATCATACAGCAAGACAATGCCAAAACACACTACCAGCACAACAAAGGACTTCATCAGGGGAAAAAGTGGAAGGTTGTGTATACTAAAAACAAATAAATTGGCTTTGCCATTCCAGTGCATTTGAAGGGGACTGTATATATTTGGCAGTCTATTTGGCATTTGTGGCCAACTGTTTTTCTTTATAACATACTTTCAGGATCCATAAATGTATACAACCAAAAGTTTGTATTTTTAAAATCTTGCCTAGGTTTTCTTCCTGCAAAGATAATAAGGATCTAGTTTAACATTGAGGTAAAAACAGTCAGTCTGCCTAAATATGTCTAAAACATAGTTTTAGGTAGGTAAGTGTGATTTCCTCACACAGTGAATGTCATGCTTTGATTAAGTTGTTGCATAGCTTTATTCTGTAAAAAAAAAAATGGACATAAGCCTTATCAAAAGTTTGTAATCAGATACAAATGTATCTGTAGTGTTTGTGTGCTGCACTTTGACTAGAGTCTTAAAAAGCAATTATCTTCTTTTTGACTTTTGGTAGTCAGTAGAAATTAAAATGCTAGAACTTTACTAGTAGGTAAGAAACAAACAAAAATGAAACATATTACAGTTTAGATAAGTGTGTAGTGTTCATATAGAAAATGCCAAAAATTTCATCACGTAAAATGATTTACTCAAGATGCCATACTAAAAAATGAAGGGCTGCATAAGCGGACAGAGCTTGGACTCTTGTTCACTCAACATGGATGTTGGAACTGAGTATCAATCAAAAAAATATATATCTAAAAAAATAATCTACATTAATACGCATACTCGTAAGCAGCGATACCTTGGAAAATACAAACTTACTTCCTTAATGTCCGCAGATTCTTTAGGCTCAGTTTCTCACTGATCTCCCTTGCAGAACAGATTATGTCTATAAAGGAGCCTAAGAGTCTACACAGTCCCAAAGATCTTGTCTCTCAGTGACCAGAGAACTCCAATCTACAATAAT
Source organism: Chrysichthys cranchii (assembly GCA_030068335.1). NCBI lineage: Eukaryota > Metazoa > Chordata > Actinopteri > Siluriformes > Claroteidae > Chrysichthys > Chrysichthys cranchii. Next base: position 5,644,434 of record JAQMCW010000004.1, read on the forward strand.
GCCTGTGGGATTTTTTTCTATCCAAAGGATCTCAGTACATACATGCACCCTAGTGTTGTATACTGTATCAAAACTGTGTTCCTATGTACAAGCCAAATTCCAGAAAAGTTGGGACGTTCTTTAAATTTGAATAAAATGAAAACTAAAAGACTTTCAAATCACATGAGCC
>JAQMCW010000004.1:5731316-5741710 GCA_030068335.1 Chrysichthys cranchii
CCCCCCCCCCCCCCCCCCCCCCCCCCCCCCCCCCCCCCCCCCCCCCCCCCCCCCCCCCCCCCCCCCGCACAGTGGGAAGAACCTTTATGACTCATTGAAAAATAATTTCAAAACTAGTGAAATAAGAATAAAGTCTCTGAGGAAAATGGAAGGTAACAACACTGACACAAATACGTAAAAATAACTAAATCCAGTTTTACTGAATGTAATATTTTGCCTCTATGCATTATCTCCACAAAAGTGAAACACAGGACTTTCATCTTTGTTTTTGTACCTTTTGGTTTGACAAATACAGCCTTGCGCAAGAGTCCTAATGTAGAGAGACAAGACGAAAGAGATTTACAGCATCTGTTAAGAGAAAGGAAGACACTGCATACATTACATTTCATTCCAGTGTGAAACTTGGTGGTGGAAGCATACTGTTCTGGGAATATTTTGCTGCCTGAGGGTCTGGAAGCCATGCAGTTATCAAGGGAGAAATTATTTCAGAGATGTGTTGAAATCCTGTAGCTGTATATCATGATAATCTCTGTCTGTGATACATAAAAGAGATTAGGTCATGCAACATGTCAATGTCTCAATATGCAGAAATAAATCAACAGGAAAGTGAAGTTGGAAGAAATTTTATGCTACAATGGCCAAGTGTTGATCCCGTTCCCATTGAAATATTGTCATGTGATGTAAAGCAGGATGTTTTCGCAAGGCATCCCAAAGACAAACATATGAACTGATTTGAGTTATGTGCAGTGTGCAGTGGTGTAACCTGAAACAATGGATAACCTGTGAAGAGCACTGATCAGCAACGACAGAAACCATTTGTCTAAGGTTACTGGATAACTAGATATACAGTACGGTATATTCATTTTTTTAAACAGTACACTTAATTACACTCTTAAATAATTGACTTCTCAGCATGGGTTCTTTGCATGGTAAAGGGATTATACAAGAGAAACACTCATATTTGTTCCCTCAGAGAGACAAATGGATGAATCTTTAAGTGCTCTGAATTTGACAGCCAGTGTGTTTTAATCCATTTGCTGACTACAGATATAATACCGCTAAATGTATTTGGTACTGGTGGCACAACTCCAGGGTGCCTCGTTCAATCTTTTTATCATGGCTTGACCACTTCATTTTTGAATGAATAAAGCTCTGCATATTTCTGATGATGGATCATCTGCAGATCATCTGTAAGAGCGTATTACTGCTGTCTGTCCATCAGTGACTATTGATGGGTTTTTCCGCAGACCCGACATTGACCTGAGCTCCAAGGTCTGCTGAGGCTGACCCATCAATGCTATCGATGTCCATTTGTTCCAGTGCAAATTGAGTTAATTGGAAATTGCACATGCAGCAAATTACCCACAAAGCAATGCAGTGGCTGGTATGGACATCAATCTCAGTGGGGTTCTGTTGAATCTTACTAAGGCTGGAGTATGTGCAACTATGTGATCTGTTCCTACCATACATCAGAAGTGGCTGGTATAAACTAGTGTTTCAAAGATACTTTTCATTTACAGAATCCATATCAGATTATTTGGTGTTAACAAATGGCAGATATATGGAGAATTATTTTAGATTATTGTGGAACCAAGCACAACATCACAGCCAAGGCTCAAGGCTGGGGCTGAGTCTTTCTAGTCCAGACCATAGATTTCCACAGTCTGTTAGTGGCGGTTGTATCCGGTGAAATGTTTACTAGATTTTATATCCATTTTTCAGCCTTTTTCACTGACACATCCCTAATACGTCCTCAGCAGTGGTTGAGAAGGCACACGTGAAAGACAATCTTGAGAATGATGAACAAGATTATTTACTTTATAATCTGAATTTGGAGATTATTCACTTTACAATGACTTTGGAGAATTATTACGCACACAGTATCCAGTGAACCTATAAACTTTTCAGTTTTTTCTGTATATGGAGGACAAACAGCATGAATACAGTACAGCATTTTAAACTTGAAACACAGAGAAAAAAATTATTTGCACTGTTTAAGTTTAATAGCTTCAGTGTTGACCTATTGATATTTATTCGATTTTAGCCTTCTGTGTAATATGATGACCACCATGTAGTTTTCATTTCTTTCATTTGGTTTTTATTTCACCAGGTCTTATGTATACCATCATGGTAGATGTGTACACACACACACACACACACACACACACACACACACACACACACACACACACACTACTCTCAGCCGGGCTTGGGGGAGCGGCTAACAACAGACAGGACCAATTTTCTGCTAATTGAAGCTCCGGAAATTGCACCTCATTTTATTTTACTGCTGCTCAGATGGGGAGACATATGATCCACTATGACTCCCACCAAGCCCCCGGACTGCAGGTGTGAGGGAAAGGAGAGTGAGAGAGAGAGAGAGAGAGAGAGAGAGAGAGAGAGAGAGAACATGTGACGCTAACCATTTTCTTTGCACACACACAGGTGCAGGAGGTCAGGCCTTCGGACATTAATATGGCTTAGATACAACATGAACTCTCTGCCACGGGCCAGGCACACAGGGGAGAAAACACAAGCCAACTGCTCCCATTGCGGTTTTTCATCACCAGACTCTAAAACCGCCGTGCTAATTCAATTGATCTTCATATTTTTCTTTGAACCTCACAAGGGCAGCGGTGAGCCAATTTCTAACAACTGTCACAATATTTTAGAAATCACAAGACACTCCTAAGTATTCAAACACGCTGAATTTATCTACTTGTCACCAAGCCCAGTTCATCACTACTAATGTGGAATTACGTGTGTCACCGGCATGTGATGGCTATCGGCTCCTGACTCATGTGTACTGGGAAAAGGATGAGAAGATCAGCTTCAACGCTGCAATAATAACATTTCTAAGGGGATTATTCTATTAGCTATGACCCAAGACCTCTATGGGGAAATGTGCTACTTCCTGATTCCTATATAAAAGCAAAAAGCTGTGATATTAAACGAAGATATAGATATGTTGCTGTAAATATGTTTTCATTTATAAGATTATTAATAAGATTATACCTTGTGAAAATGATGCAAATAAAAAAAAATGTATGGGAACCTTTATGATTCGGACTAGAAGCTTACAAGACATAGTTTCCCTTTAAGAAAAGGTTCTGCATAGAAGAGCATTAGAAAGGGCCAAAATAAAGCCAATGAACTGACACTGTGCAATTCAAAACTTCAAATACAAATAATACTGATAAAAAAAAAAATAGACAAAATAAATGATAATGTTAAATATACATGCAAATCTTTTGTGCCCATTTTACTCGCGAGCACAAAGTGAAGGGCTTATAATTAATCTTCCTTGATAAATTCGCATTGCCATTACTTGTATTTCATTACAGTGCAACTATATATTGTGCATACAAGTTTTAATAAAAAATATTGGAATCTTTTAAGATAAATGACTTGTTTCACTGACATTTTGGTAGATATTTAAGTCAGATTCTTCTGAACTTCTAACGTCTACTCCCCTTTTAATTACTTGAACAATTTCATTGTTCCGTTAACTCCACGGGTCACTTTACTATTGCACTTCACAGTATCACACTCTCATATATTATAATATATTTTAATCCTTTGCTGAGCCAAGTTGCAAAAGAATTTCGTTCTGTGTACACTTGTTGGATATGGAATGACAATAAAGTCTGTCTCAGTCTAAGTCCAAGTCTAATACAATAGAAACAATGTGAGTAAGTGCACAAAAAATGTTTCACATGTTTCAGATTATTTCGTATATCATGAACATCCTCTAATGTAGCTACCTATTCCAGAATACAGGGGGAAAAAACAAGGTTTTCCAGTGATTCTACAATTTTTTGTAGTGATCTTCTTCACTACATGTGTGAGGTTTATAAACTGGAGTACAGGATCCTCAGGAGGCCCCAAAGGCACACATGACTCAGTGATCCATTCAATCACTTATGTTCATTTTATCCTGGTCAGGGTGACGATGGTCCGGAACCCATCCCTGGAATAATCAGCTTGAAGCAGGAATACGCTGTGAAAGGATTTCATAATATAAATAAAATTAGCTTGTGGTTAAAATCTTCATATCTCAAGTCATGTCACTATTTGCAGTTTTGTTGACTGCCAATGTTTCCATCCCAAAAGGATGATGAAGGCTTTAATGTATTGTAGTTATTGTGTCCTCACTAGAATACACTAAATATTCTCCTGCTTCGCTTGTATGCGTTTTAAAAAGATATATTATTATTTATTCTTATTCATACTTTTTTCATAGCACTGGTCTCCCATTCTTCCCTTTCTGTCCTGAACTGTTTGTGTCTCTGCCTGCTCTCATTATCGTTCCAGGATTTGTGGAGCTCGCCGTCTTGCAGAAGAGATGTCAAGAATGTTTATTTGGGATGCATGAGGTTCGCCACATCTTTGACAGTTTATATTCTTATAGAGAGAGCAACATTACTTCCTGATGGTTTTAGTTCTCCATGTTTGCTTCCATTTTAATGGTGGTGAATGGGACGTTTGACGGAGTGTCTCAGCAAGCTATTTCCCCGGGGTCGGAGCCAAGCCCTGTGTGGCGAGAATCCACTATCCAGAGTTTATTTACTGTGGGATTTGGGCAAAAAAAAAAATAAAAATGAGACCACCAAACTTAACGAGAGGGAAATTAGGTTGAAATTTCGCTCTCATGGCCACACACATGCACTTATGGTCCATACAGTGGTGCGTAAATGTACACACCCAGACTGAGAAACATGCTTAGCTGACCTTTGCTGACATTCACACTTGGTCATACATTCCCAAAGGCCGCATTACTGATGCAGGATCAATTCAGTCATGCTTTAACATTGAATCTCTCGCTCATCGATACCCAGACAGATCCTTACACACACATTTATTGGTCAATCTTGGGACACGGCTTGATCCCCCACTCATCAGTAACTTAATCAATGAACATTTCCCTCATGTGCACATCAAAATGTTCATCAGAGACATGTCTGCCAATATAGCTCTTACCCAGGGTGTAAAGGCATGCAGGGCCTTTGTATTACTGGGAGGGTGGAGTTATTGAGTATTTGACCTTTCCTTTGTGAAATACCAGCAGCAAGGTTCAGAGCTTAAATAAATCCTCTTTTCCTGTCAAACCACCAGGGTCTGGTAGCACAAGCTCTCTTGATCGATCCCTGAATTCACACACCACGATGCACAGATTCGATCACATACTTTACAACACATTATCTTTAAGTTCTCTCATCTCTCATTCCTGTAAGTAAGCACAAGCTGTATTTGTGATGGTTGTAAAAATGATTTAATTGCTACAACATCTGTCCTAACAGAGAGAATTAAAATGAGTTGGTCAATTCTAAACAAATGATTAAATGGACTGTTGTGTTGCATGTGAGGTCGGATGTTTCTTCAGTTCCCTACTCACAACTTTCATTTCTATTCATTCCTATTTACTTGGTGACACCAAAAATAGAAGATATCTTATGCCATTCCATATAACCTCATTAAATGTGTATAGAGACATTACACTCGAAGAACAGATGTGTTAAAAACACCACAAACTGTGTTGTTTTTAACACATCTGTATGTCTAGATAAGACCAATGCGATTTGTTTTATTTCTGTGCCATTTTTCACCCAGATGATTGCTGAGATTTAAAGGTAACCTGTCGTGAAATATTTTACCTTGTCGTTTTTGAAATGAGATATGTCGATGGAACTTGGGACGAATTAGGAATTTTCAAGTAAGCTGCTACCTCTTCCCAGTCATGTAATTGCCAGAGAAAGAAAATAGGCAGCGAGAAAGGGGCCAATTCCAAAGTTAGTCACTCATGCATAGCAACATTCCTGTAGAATCCCCCCATTAAACATATGCCTGTAGCAACATTAATCAATTGGTGGAGTCAAATATACACAGTTATTCAGCAAAAGAACAAGCGAAACCGATGAGAAAGTCCAAGCGTGTTGTTCCAGGTTCCAGACAGGAAAACCAGAGTCTAATAATCTTTCAGAGATAATGTATGAAAAATCTGGCTGAGTTTTATTTTTGGGGAAGTCCCTTAAGATTTCAGCCCCAATTTAGTGCTGCGCTTGATGCATTACACTGCATGCTAAAGCTAAAAGCTCCAACAACCAGGCCACCTAAGGCCTTAATTTTTACAGAAACATGGTTAACTGAGGACATCCCAGATTCAGTTATTCATCTACATACTCATTCCATACACCGCAGCGCTCGGTCATCTGAATCTGATAAAACCAGAAGTAATAGCATTAGCGAATCTAATATTTACAAAGACAGAGCTGTGCCAACTCTGTTGAAGTCGACCACCAGTCCGCAAACCATAAGTAAATCATTTAAAAAAAAAAAAAAAGTCACATTTTAAACGCTGTAATAGATATTGTATTAGATTTCTCCTTTTGGACTCAACCTTTTTTTCTTTTATTTTGCAGGCGTTTACTGGTTTAGCATTTAACTTTAGCCTTTTAGCCTTTAGTGGCAGAATAAACGTTCTGTCAGAAAGTGATACTTCTGAATAATTCAAAACACCCAGACCAAGAAATTATTGATCATTATTAAACGTACTACGTAGGGCGTATAAACCATTATCTCATACTCTCTGTAGTGCACCTGTCTAGGGAGCATGTTGCAATTTGGAACTGAAATACGCACACATGAGGAGAGTCAGAGAATATCTGTTGAAAACGTCAACGCACAAAAAAAGTGTCGATTTCCAACACATTTATTTTAACAATCTGTGAAGAAAAATTAAGCTTGGAAGGAAGTAGCACAGGTTGTTACTACCCCTGGTAAATGTTTTGAGCTAGTAAAGTCCGTTTCACCAAGCATATGACTTTTGACTTTCCCATGACTGCTTTGTTATCATGCTGTCCTAACAGCGTTTGAAATCTCATTGGTTTTAGATGGAAGACAGCAAAAGCACTTTGCTATATCCAACAAATGTAACTTTGTTTTGCTAATTTGCCAATGAAGCTAATACAAAACCTAGCACATAACATGTGACTCAAACAACCAAGTTTAACAAGTCAGCTTCAGTAGCTATCTATACCTATTACTGTTTCTTCCTGGAGCTTTCTAGACAGTGCACACCTACAAGTGACGAGAGTCGTGGTTTCTACACGCCCAAAAGCAGTTGCTTCATGCCTGCAAGACACAAACGACATGTGACACGAGGGACTTTTCATTTTCCAAGTTAGACATTACAAGACATTATACTGCACTCCTCTTGACTTACTTGTGCCACACCACTGATTTCTCAAAAGTCTATTAGGAATAAAGGAAGCCATGTGTATTCAGTGTCAGAAAAAAAAAACCCCTTCATTACCTGCTTTCAGCTAATTAGGTAACGCTTCACTACCTCTCGACACATCTGGAGCTTTTTCGCTGCAAATCTCAAAACTCTCCCCATTCTGTTTTTGTTTTGTTTTGCCCTGCCTCCCATCTCCAGAAGAGCTAAGGGTCATTCAGCAAGAGTATTTTCCATCTGACACCTCTCTCTCCCCCTGTCTGTCTTATTATTTTCTCTCTCGCTCTCTTTTCCTTTCTGTCTCTATTTGCCTTTCTGTTTCTCTTTCCCTCCCTTTGAGTGCGTGTTATTAAAGCAGATGTCCGTGACAGTAAAAGTGGTCTGTTGCGAATGATATAGCCATCCATCAAAGAGAGTGGTATGTGTCTCCTGAGGCTCTCTTTCCTCTTCTGCCCTTAATGAAGTACACCAATCACTCAAAGATCTTTTCTCCCACTGTGCGTGTGGGCTCGACCTCCATAAAACACCGCTCAGAAGCCCATTCGCTTAAATGCCTCATCATGCTCAGGGACTAATAAGGTTTAAGGCTTTTAAAACACACGCACTATGGTTTCTAGCTATGAATCTGTTTGTAGAATAAAATGATCAAAGGAGAAACTGAAGAATATGCTCAACTGGTATAATCTGTAATGAGTTCTAATAAAGCAGATCTTTATTAGAGAGTATAAACATATACGATTATGTCCTATAGCCTTTAATTAAGGGCCCTGCTTTATAGTATTGCATGATTATTATTTTTTTTTCTTTTTTAAATTATTAGATGATATTAGAGGTTTTACTGTATGTGGTGTAACTTGTCTTTTCATGAAATAATGAAAGAAATAACATTCCTCATTTATTATTATTCTGTAACCATTCTATAAGTATATTTCTTATTCCTATTCATTTAGGTCACTATGGTCTACATAGCCTACTGTTGCCTTCCAAATTTATTGACACCTTTGTCATTCATTCATTTTCCATATTGCTTTACCCTGTTCAGGGTTGTGGGGAGAAGTTGGAGCCAATCACAGATGACTTCAGGCACAAGGCGGGGTACACCCTGGGCAGGTTGCCAATCCACCGCTGGGCCGACACATAGAGACAGACAACCATTCACACTCACATTCACACCTACGGGCAATGTAGAGTTAGGCCAATTAGCCTAATCCCCACTGTGCATGTCTTTGGACTGTGGGAGGAAACCGGAGTATCCGGAGGAAACCCACACGGACACGAAGAGAACACAGAAAGACTCCATTCAACCATGGGGCTCGATCCCAGACCTTTAACAAAATCATAATACGTAAACAACTTTACAATGTTTAATACAATAATTAAAATTTTCCACTCAAACCATAGGACATATTACATATCACATTAGAACAGTTCTGTGAATAGCAATATTTTAACTAAATGCACAGAATTAGTCATTCTTATGGAAACAAACAAACAAATAACACAGTCTACAGTTGAATTTAACCATGCTCTGTTTTCCTGGGGTATAAGTATAAGGTGGCACACATGCAAAATCATCCATTACCATGTGTAAAACCAGAGTACTTTCAACAGGCTTGGTTACTTGCACAAATTAGGTCATGGATATTAAAAAAGCAGTCAGAAGCACAATTAGGGTCATGTCAAAACGATTAATATTTTCTAAGAATTGGACCCATGATCATGCTGCTTTCTTGACACAGATTTTACAGGAACAGACTCAGTGCTAGCTCTTCAGGGCAGGGTCACAAAATATTAGTTGTAAGGGTGCAGATAATTATGCCATCAGTGAGACCTGGTGATATCATTTCAATATTAATAGTTTCATTGTTGAGCTATTGATAGATTTTAGATTTTCGCCTCATGTCTAATATCACAACGAATGATCACTGGGCTAAATCCTTTAGTATTGTTTTATAAATATTTTTGAAAACCCAGTGTGGGTACCCTTCACATAAGATTTATACTTGACTCATGACTTGTGATGCAGCAATTACACACAGGTCATTGTCCACATACAGTACATGTCCATGCACTTTTGTACAGCTGAAGGATTAAAAGCAAAGTCCTGAGCCACTGTTCATTCCTACCCAACACCCAAATATTTCCTCCAGTCATTTCTCTGGACAACAAGATACACCATGAAGATGGCTAGAGTTGGAGTTATTATGATAATGTGACAAAATCTATAGATTTGCCTTTTTGGTGTTTTTTCTTTTTCATCTTCTTTAGTGGCTTCTATTGTTGTCTGACATCGCGCACAATGGCTGCCATGCATGGATTTGTTAATCCAGTGCTTCACTTTTTCCCTTGCTGTTTATTTTGGTACTATTCAATGCCCATGCACTTAAATTATACTGTTTTTTTCCCCACACAACTGGCCCGTCAAAGGCATACATGCTGCAGACATCTTGTGTGCGTGTATAAGGTATAATCCCATTCTTACCAATGAGCTAAATCGTCTTTTTTGGGACACGTAAGTCAGTTTCATATCTCCTTTGGGTAAAATGGTTGTAACTGTACAGTGTGGAAATGAATCAATGCATCCACTGTAGGCTAACACACAAATCAGGGCAATGCAGCAATGCAGAGGCAGACAGCAGGTCAATGCAGCACTGAAACCTTCTTTCCAAATTGAGCAGCTTGTACACAATCTTAACTATTCATTATGAAAATATTGATGCAGCTACGAAAGAAAGAAAGGAATTAAGAAAGAAAGAACGAAAGAAAGAAAAAGTGCACAAAGCACCTAAACAAGAGGTTCACTGAATTTAACAGTGGCTCTGTTTGTCTAAAGAATAAGAGGATTGTGAAGGACAGCATGAAGTAGTGCAGAAAGAGCTACCTAGGTACTTTGTTATAGAGGTTAGAATATTTTGTAACAAGGGCAAACGAGAGACAGCAGAATATGGAGATGGGGAAAGTTTGAGTAATGTGGCTTCAGCTCAGTGGAACTTATGTATGAGTTTTATTTAAGTAAACCATTTATTCAGCTGTCTCTACTACAAGAACAGAGAGGCGAAAGACAGAGCACAGAGGCAGAGATCCAGGACACACACACACACACACACACACACACACACACACACACACACACACACACACACACACACACACACACACA
>JAQMCW010000004.1:5826362-5837229 GCA_030068335.1 Chrysichthys cranchii
GATGATGATGATGATAATGATGATGCAAAATACAGTATAATTTACAGATAATAATAATAATGATGATGATGATGATGATGCAAAACAGTGTTATTTACAGGCAATGATGATGATGGTGGTGATGATGATGATGCAGTATTATGTACAGATATAATGATGATGATGATGATAATGATGATGCAAAATACAGTATAATTTACAGATAATAATAATAATGATGATGATGATGATGCAAAACACAGTGTTATTTACAGACAATGATGATGATGGTGGTGATGGTGATGATGCAGTATTATGTACAGATATAATAATATTAATAATGATGATGGGGTTGGTGATAACAGATATAAACATTGAGATTATGTTGTTCAGAATTCTCTAGTTTTAGAGGGGGAAAAAAGGTAATAAAAAAAAAACTAGAAATCCTGTACTTACTCAGGCCCCGATCCATAGCAACCATGTTATTTTACACACCAAACATAGTGTTTATATGTAAAAAGAATTAACAGAATAGCTTTGCATTTAAATGATCTTGGATAATAAACTATATTTTACACACCAAACATGGTGTTTATATGTAAAAATGAACAGAATAGCTTTGTATTCCTCCATGCACTCTGGTTTCCTGTCACAGTCCAAAGACTTGCAAATTAGGTCAGCGAATTACTCGAAATGTTTCATAGGTGTGAATGTGAGTGTGAATTTCACATATAGATTTACAAATTCAGATGTTTAAAATTTGTGATTGGTATTTATATATTTCTGTAAAGCAGGTTTGTGACAGTGTCTGTTGTTAAAAGCACTATCAAATAAAATTTAATTGAATTCATCTCTTTGTTAGTCCCTCACCCAAAGTTAGCTGGGATTGGCTTTCGCTTCCATGTAACCCTTGATGGAAAGTGGTAGAGATAATGGTTGGATGGAAAAACTACACTACATGGCCAAAAGGATGTGGACACCCTTTCTAATTTCTGAGTTCTAGTCGCTGACTCACCTTCTACCGCTTAATCCTGTTCAGGGGAACGGGGGAACCTGGGCAGGTCACTAACCCACTGCAGGGCCAACACTCAGACAACCATTCACACCTGTGAGAGGAAACCAGAGTACCCTGAGGAAACCCACATAGACAGAACATGGAAACTCCACACAGAAAGGCACCCACATCAACCCTGGGGACTGAACCCAGGACCTTCTTGCTGTGAGGCAACAGTGTTAACCACCATACCACCGCTACTGAGTGCTAGTGTTTCAGCTAAACTTATTGCTAACAGGTGCATACAATTAAGACACAGTGGACAAAAAGTAGAAAACATCAGGAGTAGAATAAGTAATACTGAAGAGCTCAGTGACTGTAATAAGATGACATCTTTGCTACAGTTTGTATCATCTAGGAAAAATTACAGCTCAAACATGAAGCAGTAGACCAAGCAAACTTACAGAACAGGGCTTTTGAAGTGCATAGTGAATTAAAATCCTCTGTTGCATCACTCACTATTCAGTACTTCCAAGTTGCCTCTGTAAGCAATATCAGCTCAAGAACTGTACATTGGGAGCTTTATGAAATGAATTTCCATGACCAAGCAGCTGCATGCAGTTCAAGATTAGTATATGCAAAGCATCATCTGGAGTGGTGTTAAACATGCCTTCCACTGGACACTGCAGCAGTGCAGGCATGTTCTCTGCAGAGATGAATCATGCTTTACTATCTGGCAGTCTAATGGACAAATGCCAGGAGAACGATACCTGCACGGGTAATGGAGGAGGGATAATGGTCAGGGACTGTTTTTTCAAGGTTTTGAACCCCTTAGTTCTAGTGAAAGGTACTGTTAATGCATTTTAGTCAACTGAATGTTTACATCATTATGGCAACAGTATAGAGACAGCCTTGTCCTGTTCTGGCAAGTGAGTTACATGAAGACATGGTAAGACTAGTTTTTTGGAGAAACTCTGAAAGCCCTGACCTGAACCCCACTGAACACCTTTGGGATGAATTGGAACATTGATTGTGAACCAGGACTTCATCCATCCAGCATCTTTGGCTGACTGACCTCACAAATGTTCTTTTGATTGAACAGTCGCAAATTCCGACAAAGTCTTGCAGAAAGTCTTCCTGGAAGAGTGGAAGCTGTGATAGCAGCAAATATTAAGTTGTCACATTTGGAAGTTCTGTCTGAAACTAAAGTGAATAGTAAGTGTTTATGAAATCCTACAATGCACTGCTTAGGTTTAGAGTCCAAATAATGGACTCCATTAATGTCTATCCAATAATGGACAAATACACTATGCAAAATAGGCCTTTGATGGACTAGCTATAGTGTATTTCTATCTTGCATACAGGACAGAAAGCTGGTTCTGCTTTATTCTGGTCAGGTTTGAGGTGGATCTGGATTGTGAGAATACTGGGTGAATTAATGAAAAACTTTATTACGGACTTTTGTTAATTTGCTCAGAGTAACAATGTGCACAGCTAAAAATATTTTACATTCAAATGGGACAGTATCAAGCATTTACACAGCAAATATGACTGCTTAATCCGATATACCAAAGAAGACAGCAGCCATCTCTAGCTGTTTTAACTGCATACAGCTTATCCAAATTTTGTTTTAGGGTACAAAATGTACATTTAAATGCAGTAGCTTTTGAAGTTCTTTATATACCTTAACAGTATTTCTCAAATTAAAGGTATTAAGCTACCACACTAATAACAAACATTTGTATCTTTAAAATCCACACTGGTACCTTTATTCTTAAGCTACTGGGTGAAGAACCATATTTGGTAACTTCAACTGACATCTGAAATGGTCTCCCCATACCTTCCTGTGAGGTCATAGAAACACATGGATTTCTCCCAAATAAATAAATGTTCCTAAATATATGTTCCTTTAAAATTATATGTGTTTTTCTTATACACTGCTCAAAGAAATTAAGGGAACACTTAAATCTCATATCGGAACTTGATGAATGAAACATGCCAGTTGAAAATCTTTACAGATATACATTGTGTAATTTGTTGAGAACAAAATGATTTAATCATGGTCAGTGGAAACCATAATCACCAACCCACTGAGGGCTGGATTCAAATTCACACTGAAAATCAAAGTATAGGCTTATCCAACGTGCATGAATTTCATCACGGCAACTTAAAATGTTACTCAGTGGTGTATATGGCCCCCATGTGCTTGTATGCTCTCCCAGCAATGTCTGGGCATGCTCCTGATGAGATGGCAGATGGTGTCCTGGAGCATCTACTCCCAGACCTGGATCAAGGCATCAGTGAGCTCCTGGACAGTCTTTGGCACTACTTGGCAGCATTGGATGCCCTCATACATAATATTCCAGAGGTACTCAGTTGGATTCAGGTCTGCTGAATGTGAGGGCCAGTTTATGGCATCAGTACCTTTGTCATCTAGGAAATGCCTATAAACGCTGGCCATATGTGGCCAGGCATTGTCCTGCTCCAGGAGGAACCCAGGACCCACTGCAAGAGCATAGAGACTAACAATGTCTCTGAGGATTTCATCCTGTTTCCCGTCACACAAAGGAGCAGATACCAGTCCTGCTGCTGGGTTGTTGCTCTTCTATGGCCCTATGCAGCTCTCCTGGTGTAATGGCCCATCTTCTGGTATTTCCTCCATGCTCTTGAGACATGCTGGGAGGTACAGCAAATCAGCTAAAAGGTTAAAGTATGTGAACAATCTAAAATATTTTATAGAACTGGCACTGCACACACTGTTTCTGCTCCTGGAATAGATTTGCACTTCCCCAAAACAATCCAAGGCTCACTGGAAACTGTAAATTTGTATATAAATAGCTGCTGCTGTAATCATAAAGAATGTCCTTTGCTTACCCCAGCACTCTTATCCACAATATTCTCATACTGAACATCATTTCAACATACTGCCAACTGGTTCTCTTTATTCTTCTACACCTGTATACAGTAATGATTTGTAATCCTACAATCCACTGTTTGGAGTCTTGTTTCTCCTTGTCATCTCCGTGAGTCACCTGTGGCTTACTCCAGATTTCTATGAAGCTCGTTTGCGATGATGTCTTTCGAAATTGAATGGAATGCTAATGCATTAGTGTTTGAGTAGTGTTTCTCCTGCCCTAACAATGGCTTTAAACTGAAGAAAGGTTTGCTTGTTAACCCAGGTGTTAGGATATGACAAATGACAAGCTTTTCATTACTGTAGCACTCTGGGTCCAGAATTAGGAGATGCTGGCATAAGCAATTGGCAACTTGGAAGAATGCAAATGCAAACTGTGACATTTTCAAAAATTTCATTTTCTTTGCCACAAAGGCAACCTCAGCCACCCTTTCCTGATCAGACAGAGTGGTGAAAGAAGAGGGGGATAAGTCATAAGTGACCTTTTCATTATGCAAAGTACAGCATCTGCTGATGAAGTGCCAGATCTTGTCTGACCCTCAGTGTTTAGGTTAATTTGATATTTTCTTCAGAGATCCAAGGGCTTCATTGATTAGACAAGCCAGTTCTCTTTATTTATGCCTGCCCATAGCAGCGAGGATTTTTATTAGAGAAGGAGCCTGCAGTGCCATTTTTCTGCAGGTGAGGCTGCAAGTGGTGCTGCTGTGAATTAAAGCACTAATACACAAAGACAAAAAAATGATAGAAATAGTGGCTAATGCATAAAAAGAAAATGCTATGCCAGAGAACACAAAATGGCAATCCTATTGTGTAGCATGCCACTGAAATGAGAGATTACAACTCGCTTCCAATCGTCCTCAGTCGAACGACCTAGGATTCCTCAAATTGTCTGCTTTATACAAAACCTACACTGCTCTATATCTGTAATTAAAAAATGCCAACGCTTCATCAGGACACATGAAAGTTCCATAAGTGAATATTAATGCAATGCACCTGCCTCTAAAGCAACATCCAAGCCTATAAGGGCATTACGGAAGAAAGGAAGAGGTTTTTTATCTGCATATGTCATATCTGACCCAGTGCAAAGAGTCTACTGAGACGGCCCTGTGGGCATTTAATGTAGTCAATGTCACCACTAATTGACATTCGGGTTCTGATAAGATGTTTAAAGAAGTTTCACCAACATTGTCTGAAAGGGAATACAAACAAGTCCATTTTCTGTTTGGTAGAAAGCTCCACATGATGATTTTTCATTTATCATAGTCTGGATTCAAGACAAATTAGAATTAGGATATTGGAAGGGGAATATGGTTCCTAAACGACCAGCTGGGGTCCTGCAATTTGGACAAAAAAAAAAATAATAATAATTTTCAAACCACAATGTCACTGAAAATTGAAAATCATGGAGCATAGCAGAGGACTTGGCAGTAAGCAAATAGCTAATTAATTGCATGGAATAAACAGAAATGGGTGACAGAGAAGAATGAGCCACATAAATTAAATTGAATTTTTTTTTCTTTTCAAACCCTCATTGTGACTCTGGCTTGGTTCTGTCAGACCTGTTTGTCTGATTTCTTGTTAGTTTATCACCAGGGGTTTTTGAGTCCTGTTTAGGGCTTTCTAAATGGCGCTGTCATGGGGGGTGGTGAGAGCGTGTGTTTTGAGGGTACGGTCCAGCAAACACAGTCAAAAAGGACTGGCTCAAGTAACCACACACACACACCGCTGGTCAAACATGGCCAGCTTTGGGGTTTAACCCCGTAGCACCCCTGGGGTCATATCTGGCCCAAACTTTTATTTCACCCTGATATTCAACCCACTCATTGGTTGGTGGACATTAGTGGACATCCCAAGAGGTCTCATAAGGACCATTTAATAACATGTAGTAAGAAAGGCTTAATTAAAAAAAAAAAAAAAAAAAGCCTGTTTTTGGGTTCACTGAGTCTGTATTATCATTTTATCCAATGGAGACATTTTTCCTATGATGATAAGGTGGTCTGGATCTGCCAGGGTTACGTTGTAAACCTTTCAGTAGTCATATAAACATAAAGTCTTTTGAACACAAAGCCGATGTTTTAAATAAGAAGAGCCAGCAAATTTAAGTCATCTATTGGTTGAGCCTGAATGTAACTACCCTTAAAAAATTAACTAGAATTTGCCTTGGTCCAAGGCCAAGTGGTTTGCAAATGCTCTAGGCTATATTAGTCTTACTTTAAAATCTGTATTTCAAAAGCTGGGATGGCGATTAATGTGTGCTGGATACTGAATGGAAGAAAATATTTCTAACAGTCTTTTTGTGCAAGCAATCATTGCGCTAATACTAAGAAAGACTTGCTGCCTACATGCTTTCAAGGATGGCACTTGCATTCAGGTAACTGAATAAAATGGATCCTTGGACACTGTACAGTAAATAAGGTCAGATTGTCAGTTGTGTTGGTTTATGCAATGCAGGGCTTTGCGATTTTGCTTGAGTGGGTGTGTGTCCTTCGGTGTAGTGACTGAGCAATATAATATGTATTAAAATCCCATCATCAGGAGACAATACAGAGAGCACCAGTCTAAAGATTTCAACTGGAAGGCTTCTATCAAGCTATTGCGGCGACTTATACAATTAGAGCACACGCAAGTTTGAGGCAACTACAACATATAACTCTAAAACCACATCTATATGTAGCTACTGTACATATTTCAAACAGTATCCTAATTGTAGCTATTCATGGATTTTCACATACATTAGAACAAGGTCTCTCAAATGCCTTGCATCCAGTGACACCATCCAGAGTTAAAGAGTTTCCAAGGACCTCCTAATGATCACAGCACATTATGTTAATTTCTTTAGAGCTTTTTGTTCCTGAGCTTTCCATTTATCAAGATGTAACACAGTATGTTTTAACAGCACTCACTGGTTTTACTAAAATTGCAGGAAGATTAAATGCTGGATATGTACACATTAAGTGACCACTCAATATGGCTTACTGGCTTTATGATAACACAATAATAGTCCTAACATATTCACCTATGACGTCACATATTTACTAGATCACAGGGAAATGCATCTTCACATGCTTTTTTTCCCCCACATGTAATCACATATTACATACATAATCATTAGAAAAGGCTACTAAAATATAGCATGCCTTGTCACTGAGATGGTATCCACAAGCATACAACTTACCTGTACCATTACTGTTGCATTGTTTACCTAGAGAAATGCATGTAGATGTGTAATGTTAAATCTTTGTGGAAACTGTTACATTTTTTTTTAAATGTATCCAGATTTCCAGTAAACTATAGCCTACATATTTAAGCTACGAAAGAGGTAAGATCCGAAAAGGGTATCACCCCAGCTGCAAGGATCATAATTCATTTCTTTTCACATGATCACATATTAGCGTGAAATCATATGCTCAAATGTGAAATGTAGGGTCAAATCATTCATATTTACAGTCATTTGAATTTCCACATATGTACATGTTCTATAGCATAGCATTCTTAAAGTGGACCTGTTATACACGTTTCAATCATTTTATTTTATTCCATTTGTTCACTTTATAACCTTTGCAAAAATGTTTTACAATCAAAAAAGTCTCTCTTGGTTCTTTTTGTTGTGCTGTTTAGGCATTGAATAAAAACCCTACAAAATAAAGCAGGCTGATTTTGGAGGGAGTGTCTTTAAATTTAAATATATAAATATTTACATTCAAAGGCAGAATTCGCAAAATCAGCCTGTCATGAGAATTTTTTTGTTGTAGTTGTTTTTTTGTTTTTTTTGTATTTGCATCTTGGCACAGCACACTAACACTTTTTCCCCATCGTCCCCGCTTGTTCACTTACTAAATAACTGCATATAGATGACTCCATATCATCTTCTTGATTCAGAATGTTATGGGTGGCCATATGTTGATGGGGTGGGTGTGCTACATGCACACTGCTACATATGAGCAACACACATTTCTAATTGGTCTGTTCTCTATGCCCATTTCCTTTCAATGGCCATTACAGCCTAGGAAGGTAAGAACCCCCTTTGAAAGTTCTAATATTTTCCCAAGTCACATTCACATATTTCAAAAACAACAAGGAGAATACTTTCAAGGCTGGTCCCCTCCGAATTTAGTCTGAACAGAAGAACTGGAGTAATAGTCCCAGCAGAAATCCACCACTAAAAAGTAAGTAACATTTTATTTATTCATTTCGTGCCGTAGCAGCATAAAACAGCATTTAGAAATAACCCATAAATCTCCAAGAATTAAACGAATACAATAAAGAAGAAATCTCTGCATATTCCGTAATAGGCCTGATTAATGCTCATGTTCAAATGTATTCCCCGGTTTAAGCTTTAAAATGCCATTAAATGCACATACAATCCATCAAGGCATCATTTAACTCCAGGGTTGGGCGTTTCATGCATCCAATCATGGATCCATTATGTCTCTTTAATTTCCCTCACTCCACATTTTGTATTTTAGGCCTGTCCCATTTAACCTCAACCATGCTGTCTGGCCATCTTCACAGCAAATGATTCAGCTATACAGGCTATATCTGCAAATCATCTCAAACAACTTCACGCTTCATTTTTTAAACAGAAGTATACAGTCCGTAACATGCAGCATATGCATCATCACTATGTGGAACACATTTTTCATGGCACTTTAGCAACCTTATTTCATAAATAAATAAATAAATAAATAAATAAATAGCCTAAATAGTCTGACTTGAGCCAAGTCAAGAGGATCAGTGTCAGCTTCTGGCTGGATGCTGATGATCACACCTGATTAAATGATGTCCCATGAATTGAGTCGTGTTATTTCTATCCAGCAATTGGAATTCAAGGGTCAAACGGTTGACTTTGACCTATCAGGTTAAAATAAATCAATCAATCAAATAAATGCATGCTTCTAACTTTGAGTCTGGCTCAAGTCTCGATGCACCTGCTGTCCAAATCCCCCTGCACGCCTATACCTCACCGAGAATTATCAGCGGAATTCCCTGAGTCTCACTTCTTTTCAAACATAACCCTAACGGTGAATATGGTCTTCTGTTCCCACCATCCTTGTCATCTGGACTGCATTCCGCACTTCCATGTCAGTGTTCACACATGCCTAGTTTTCACACCATAAACCCGCTGCCCTATATAGGAGAAATAAAAATATCCTCGGTCCATTTAAGTGTAAGAAAACGCGCTCGGCGTGTGCACTCAGTGTGGAGGGATGTGTGGGCAGGTGGAGGTGCCATTGCGCGCGTAGGAGGCACCGATTTCGTTTCGGGATCATCTCCATGCACTTCATCCGCTTTAACCCGCTCCTGTCCTGCGCACCACCGAGCCAACTTCTGCTCCTGGGGGCTGAAGTTTCTTTTAGAAAAGGCTGGACGGAAACGCACGGCGCTCGAAGGCGCACGCGTGATTCCATAGGCTAAGAAAGACATCAAAGATAGAAACCTTGGAGTATATTAGAAAATCTGCTCTGTTAGCTGGATAGCTTCAGCCTAGGACGCGGGGGGGGATTTAAGCCAATGTGTGGATCCAGCACTCAGACCCTGAGCATGCTCAGGCTTTTTACAGATTCAACTGGTTTCCTTAAGTGTCGCTTTCTAGGATCCGGCTGTTAACTTTGCGCAATGGACTCCAGGACTTGGATGTTTCTTGTCTCAGGTCGGGTCTTGGCAGAAGCACGCAGGGAGACGAATCTGTCCCCGAAGTCCTTATGACAACCTCAAAATCAACTGGATTTAGGCGAAGTAGCCTAGAATTTTTGTTTCTTTGTTTGTTTTTGTTTGTTTGAGAAGCGACGTGTGTTCAGAAAGAATAAACCTCCGTGCCACATTGCGCACTTTAGTGCATGGGTAAAGTTCTGCAAAGAGATCTATCATCGCACGGTGCGCTCAAACCAACCAAACAACCAACCAACCAAACAAACCCCAACCACCTAGGAACAATTTTTGTCCGTTTCGAGTTCTCCAGAAGCCCGTTGGCTCATATGGGACTGAGGCACTCATCACGGTGCCTGCTCCTGCGCAGAAAGATGGCGGAGGCTGACGGCTCGGAGGTGAGTTAAAAGCATGCTTTGGTAGGAGTATAACGCGCCAGCCCTCGTGCGTGACACCGCGTGCACGCCGATTAGAACAACCCGAGGAACGTTCTCCAGTAGTTTGCACATCTGGTCGCGTTCCAAACGTCAAAGCGCCGGATTTAATGCGTGTGACATTCCGCAAAGCAAAAACCGTGCAGGTTTGCATGCAGACATCACGAGCCGAAGATACACAGCTGCACCACCGACACGTGCTATTGCTCATGAGTAGGCTGCTAAAAATGCAATGTCCTAGAAATGCACAGAATAACAGAATGGGCCAGTACAACGCCGAAGGACCGGGAGGACAAAGCGTGCGGTCAAAAGGACACACGACGACTGGCCTGAGACGACGCTCCGTTTCGGGTGCTAGGCAAAGCAAACGCAGAGAAACCCGACAACTCTGCGGTTTTTGCCATATTTGGTATTTATGATGGTCGATGAGGGAAAATCCGCCCCATAGTGAAGAGCCTCCGGGAGCGCGAGCTCTGTCCTTGGTGCTGCAGTGAAGGATATCCCCAGAGCTCATCCGTCCCTCCACACTGGTCCTGCTCCCAACACGGTGTGCAGGAGCTCGTGCAACTGTCTTTCATTCATGCGTCTTTAATAACCGCTGTTATCCTCTTCATAATCCACTTAATCCACAAACTGGAGTGGTTTTTTTTTTTTTACGAACTGGGAGGAAACCGGAGATCACTGAGGAAACCCAGATAGACCCTTAGACAACAAACAAACAAACAAACCGAGTTCAGGATCAAACCTAGGACTTTAGAGCAGTGAGGCAACAACGCTACTATCTGCATCACGATGCTGCCCTAAAGCTATAATATGTATTTCGTTCATCCTTTACTGTATCCTGGGTCACGGTGCATCTGGAGCCTATCCAGGGAACGCTGGGTATGAGGTTGGAATGCA
>JAQMCW010000004.1:5985492-5996954 GCA_030068335.1 Chrysichthys cranchii
GCATGGGAAGTGTTTATAAGAGTGTGGGAAAGGTTAATAAGAGAGTGGGAAGGGTTTATAAAGCCTTAAAATATATACAGTATAAATAATAAAATTAATGTAACGGCGCAACATCGCGGGTTTCACCTTTCGCGGGGAGTCGCCGGAACGTACTGGAAACCCCCGTGATAGGCGGGGATTCACTGTAATTTAAAAGTAAAAAAAAACAAAAAACAATAAAAGATTTAATAAGTGTGTTGTTGTTCAGCGAAAAGAAACAAATAATTTTTAATGTGGTGACCTTTTTTTGTGGCATTTATGTACTTTATAATGTAGCAGCTCTCTGCAGTAAAACTGATTGGAAAGGTGTGAAGTTAAGAGAATGATCAGCTGATGGGTACTGGGAGTTTGAGGTACTGATATCCATACATGGCACAAAAAATATTTAGCCTGAAAAGTTTTTCATAGGCAAATAATCTTATTAGTTGTAACCTGAAAAAAAGAGTAGGTGGGTCAAGGTAAAAGTGGTAAAAGAGACTCACGTGGCACAAGTACCCATCCTGACACACATGCTAGTCAACAACAAATCAACAACATGTACTGTTCTTTACTGTCCTGTACAAACCAGGGTAATGGAGTGGACACAAATCCGTGTACACTAGCACTTTAGGTCATCACCATCTATCAAGAAAGATGCAATCTCAGGTCTACCAGGTAATCACTGTCTAGTTTCACAGACAATCACAGATCATGCAATGAGTGCATTCGTTTTCACTGCCATTATACTGAGAAGACTGGCAACACAATTACATGCAGACATGAACAAACAGTGGTGTGCAAGTCCACATGCTTTCATTCTCTTTGTTAATTAACCTTCTGTCTCCCCTCAAATCTATTCATCCACCAGGGGATGGATAATCTATGGATAACCTGTCGTTACAGCAAGCCATAATTGGCTGCCTCAGCACTTCCTTGGTGATAGATGCCTCTGCAGATGACAATGAAAGTAACTGTCATGGCAGCACGGCTCCAATGTACTGATGGGATAATGGAACATGTTCTGATTATAATGGCGGAAATGCCGTAAGGCAATTTTTGACTATGCTAGCATAAATATCATCATCACAAGAATCCTCCGAGTGTATTCCAGGAGCAGATTCCTATAATTTGCCTGAAGTGAATCCACTTTTTATTGTTCACATAACTGCTCGGTTGCCATAGGCAGCATCACCCCTGAGTTATTAGAGTAGATTGGGATCAGAGGTTAATTGTAGGATAGCTTTCAGAAGCATGTGGACTGGCACCAATTCCCTTTACTCCAGGCGTCATCTACATTCGACTTCAAGACTGCTGACGATGCCGTTCCCATGCAAAGGCTTTTGGGGATCTGATTATATGAATATGCAGTATTATTCGATTATTTACAGTAAAATTGTTGCTTGTTTGTGTCAATATCTTTTCAGTGTGTGCTGACCCCAGGGGAGGTAAGGGAAAGGACAGACGTGTTCTTTTTTACTTCCATAACCTTCGACTGTCATTGAATTCCAGACATGATTGGATTACCCAAAATGAACTCTAAAATGCAAATAATCACTCATGCTCTTGGGCCAAGCAAAGATGTGCTTGGTTAGTTCAAGGACACAGCCAGACTGCAGTAAAAAAATAAACAAACCTTGTGAGATTGTTCATCTAAATTCCAAAGTGTGTTTGAATTTCTTCTGCAATAGTCTGCCTGACTAATATCCAGTATTATATAGTGTGATACAAGTCCCATGGACTGCAGATAAATTTACATTTGTTGACATTAAATGAGTGCAGTAATTAAACACATTTAGTCATTCATTCATTCTTCTTCAGGAACTGCTTTATCCTGGTCAGGGTCACAGAACATATGGGGCTATCCCAGGAAAACTGGGGACAATGCAGATATACACCTTAGAAAGGTCCATCTCAGGGTATCATACACTCATTCCTGACTCACACTCAGGTGTAATTTAACATAGCCAATCAAGTAACCAACACATCCTTGTGGACACACCTTGGAATGCAGGAGATTTAGGATTGCCTACACATATGTTTGTTTGAAAAGGTAGGACTTTTGCATTCAAAAGCAGGCATAAGATGAAGAAAAAGATTGATAAGATAACCAGCAGAAGCACTACATAGAGCAGGAGATTGTAAGATGTCAAGACTTAACATTTCACAAAGAGCTTTGTGTGTCTTGGAGGAAGCTGCGCTATCCTCGGTAGGTAGTTGTCTTATGATACGAGAGTTGTCTGATCGTTAGCTAGTGGGTGGAAATTTGACAACTGGGGAGAAATGACGAGAGACTCCAAAATAATCTGTGGTGCTAGTCAACAGAGTTTAACGTGGCATGTCACTATGAACCAGAAAAGTACCCAATAATTACGGTTCACAAACAAAATGATTAATTTTTAAGCATTGAAAGGTAACTGTCGTTGGTATTCAGTCGTGTTTGTTGTTTGTAAGCAAAAAAAACAATGATGAGAATGAAGCAAGACCGTCATAAATTTTAGCTGAACACCCCTGCTTTAGGCATTGCGGAATGTGTGGAAAGATTGTACGTTTTTGCAGTCAGTGAAAAAAATTGAAAACAGTCAATACAACCACAGGATTAGTTTTGCAGCTCCCGAGTGTGCAACAGAACCAGAGATCAATGTGTAGAGATCAAAATTGGCCGTGCTCTCCGGGTGTGAGGGATGGTATATTCTCTTTCTCCTGTCAATCAGAGAGCAACACTAGCCAATCATAGGTGTCTGTAGGTTCAGGTATGCGGAAAAGGGTAGATAGAGCTTTCATGTCAGTGTTATTATGCTGTGGTCTGTGATGTAGCTTGAGCAAAAGTTTGAAAAGATATTGTGGTTGGCTTCTTGTGTCTGTGAGGAAACATGTTCTAGCCTTCACCCTCCCCAGGTAAACATTCACGTTTTATAGTGCAGGTAAGCATGCACAATTATTATTGGATATATATAATAATTACTGAGTGACAAGGCCAAGAAGTTGTAAAATGAAGAGGTGGTGCTAAGTTATAAAGTGAAATAAATGAGATACAGCTGTGTAGAACGGTTATAATGGGTAAACCAAATTACCAAAGCATAACTGAGCCATTTTGTTATAATTGGTTATGATGTACAAGGTTACCACAGGAGAAGTGCATTATATCATTTAGGTGCCACTGAAAACACCGGTACCTACATGTGTGTGAAAAGAGAGTATTTAAGAGTGCAAGAGGGAGGGTGTGTGTGTGTGTGTGTGTGTGTGCAGGAGTTCAGATAAGTAAGACGGAGTAAGGCAATGGAGTGCTCTGTAAGTGCAATTTTTTTTTTCAACAGTGTCCAGAATGAAAAAGGAAATCAGTGAAGCTCTTAAAAACAAGATTCAAGTGGTCTGTTTATTTTTCTTTCTTTTTCTTTTTTTTTTCAGGTCACGAGCACTCGGCTGGCTTTGACATTCGGAACACGCTGCTGTTTGTCTCGCAAACTGTAATAATGAAGATGGTTATCAACGCGTTTCTTTATCATGAAGCCTGAGACTGGTGTAGAGACTTCATGTCAGGATTTTATGTAAGGCTCAGAACAGCAAAAAGAATGATTGGAACCCTAACTCTAGGTCCACTGACCCCCAGTATGCAATCGTGTCACGTGGCTGACAATCACAATATCAGGCAAGTACATACCACTGATCTAGAACTCCAGACTTCTAATTAATTAGCTGTTGCGAACCAAGCACACATCTTTAAATAAGACTTACTCACTTACTCAGTGCGAGACACCAGCATTGCACCTGCAATGTCACTAAGCCTTTTAATTATCTTTCATTTGTCATGCTGAGCTGTGTCTGCTTTGTTTATCATTTACCCATTTGGCCTGTCTAGGTAATGTCTGTTTGCCAATCCTCTGACTATTTGTCTGCTTACTGCTTTGTGTATGGCCTAGCCAAGCAAACTTTGGTTTCTTTGCTCTGGCTGCTTTTAATAAAACCAAAAACCTTAGATTTGTTGGTCTGCCTTCATTCAAAATAATGAGTGGAATCCTGAATGAAAGAACTCAAAGAGGCTATTGTTTATCTTTGTGATTGTTCAATAGCTAGTGGCTTCTGATATCACTCATAGACAAAATGGTAAATTAGAATAGCCCATTTATTGCAACTTCTAAGCAAAATTGGTGAAACATTAAGAACACTATACTTTACAGAAGGTTCTCAAAGTTAGCAGTAAGTGTGATTAATATAATCCATTCTAATATGATAAACAATGGCATTGAAGGCATCGCTGTATTGAATTATGTGATTATTGAATAACTGGACTGTTATTCATAAAGAACAAGAACATTCACCCAACTGTTTGTTCTGGGAAAGTGTGAAGAGACCAGAGAACCTGAAGAAACTATTGATGACACGGAGAGAATGAACAAAACACTACACAGACAACAACCCATATGCACGGGACTGAACCGGAGACAGTTGAGCAGACCCACCGTGAAGCCTGCATGCCGAGTTGAGTAACATACTCAATTAATAATGAATTATATTGTAAATATAATAATAATAATAATATTATTAAGTGCAACTTTGTTGCTAAAGGGCTTGGCATTTTTAAGGCATGTTGCTTTACAGTGTATGTGTCCATATAAGAGTGGTAGATATAGAGAAAGAAAGAGAAAGAAAATATAAAGAATTTATACTGCTTGCTACAAAATATAAGAGTTCATTGGGGATAAGTTTAATCTCTCTAAAGAGACTAACGCCTCTTTCTGTTGAAGGTAAGCATTGTGTTAAGCATGAGTGAGTTCCTGACTAGTTTTACATAAGTTCAAGATCAAGTAGATCTTTAATGTCCTCAGAGCTATACACAGTTGTGCAGTAGCAAGTGAGATGAAATAACATTTCCCTTGGACCCGAGGTGCAAGATACATGTATGACATGCACAGTCCTGACAGGACATAAATAAAGTCCAACAGAAATAAGAAGCATGCAGGGAGGGGGGTATGAGGAACAATGGGGGTGCATACAAAGATGAGCAGTAGAGCATAAATACGCATATGCATAACATTTAACATAACAATGAGGCATTACAATATAAGGTTCTTCTCCCATTCATGTATATCCTTTGCTTAATGTTCAAAGAAGGGTCATGTGCTTGTACATTCCGTAACTACAGTATTATGACTAATTCAGTTAAACACAGGACTCAGTTGTAGGAACATTTTATAGTAGTGCGTTTTTAAGAAGAAGGCAATAAAATGAAAGATTACCCGAGTAAAGAGGAATACAAGTCTTTACCCCATGTGTGTCTTTAACAGAAGCTGCACTTATACTATTTCAAACTGACTAAAAAGTATATTTCTTTAAAATTGATGGGGAAAACCTTAAACTGAGTTCATTTACAGAAATCCCAAACCTGTGGATTTATTGGTTCAAAAAAAGGGTTAATTCATTACTTGTCAGTACCAATTATTTAACACATGCTTTCCAGATGTATTAATTTAATACATGCTCTCCAGATGTATTAATTTAATACATGCTCTCCAGATGTATTAATTTGTGAATGTCATTTTCGATTACATATTAGTAATAGTAGTAATCGTCAAGAAAACAGCAAAGAGGAAAACTCCACTAGTTCAGAAGAAATGCACCCTGGTTGTCCTCTCATCAGTCATAGAGCCATGGTTATATGCAAAACCTTCCATAAATATTCATCTTCTGCCACTTAATCCTGTTCAGGGTCGCGGGGGGAAGCTGGCGCCAATCCCAGCTGACATCAGGCGAGAGGCAGGACACACCCTGGGCAGGTCACCAATCCACCGCAGGGCGACACACAACCATTCACACTCACATTCACACCTATGGGCAATTTAGAGTAGCCAATTAGTCTAATCCCCACTGTGCATGTCTTTGGACTGAGGGAGGAAACCCACACGAACATGGGGAGAACATGCAAACTCCGCACAGAAAGGCACCCGTACCGAACCTGGGGCTCGAACCCAGTACCTTCTCTCTGTGAGGCGACAGTGCTAACCACTCAGCCACCGTGCCGCCCCTTTCCATAAATATATCAAATATATCTTCAGCTGTAAGCGATCTTAAAAAAGAAAAAAAATTGGTTAGTTGTGTTGTTCACAGTGATGGTGCTGCGAGCCAAACTCATCAAGTAAACGAGCACACTTTACTAGAATCAGGTGGGAATTTGAGTCAACGAAATTGTATTAATTGCAGAAGTGTTTTAGGATCTGCTTAACATTGATGAAACCCTCTTGCCTCATCAAGCTCATAGATGTTTGCAAGCCAAAAACATAAAGGGACAGCTGTACTGCCTCCTTATGTTCAGTTTTCCCTAGCCTTAGGCAAGAGAAAGTATCCCACAGTAATTTGGCCCAGTCCGCTGTTCTATCAGGAACGGATGGTCTCTAAATTCCCAGAGAAGAAGTATGCTTTTCTGAAATAAATGGGGAATTGCAACATCCCACAAGGCTTATACAGTGCTCTCTCCCAGATGAAAAATACACATTGATAATCCCACTGATGCCAAGCTCATTTGGCAAGTGCTACCTTCCTGCCTTGGACTCGACTCAACCTAACTCTACCTTGAAATTTGCTTAAGTTTTCACCACCCCCAGACAGCCATGACAGCTTTTTAAATTGGTTTTCCTCAAGAAAACTAGTGGTGAATCCTGGAGCTGCTACTAGGGCACACTCTGAACAACTGCGATTTGTTTGGCCTCAGAGCAGCAAAGCAATTATCTAGCAGAGCTGCAAGCTAAAGGTACAAATCTAACAGTTACC
This sequence comes from Chrysichthys cranchii, assembly GCA_030068335.1. NCBI lineage: Eukaryota > Metazoa > Chordata > Actinopteri > Siluriformes > Claroteidae > Chrysichthys > Chrysichthys cranchii. The sequence continues at coordinate 5,992,273 of JAQMCW010000004.1, forward strand.
ATATATCATATATATGTATATATGCTTCAGTGTATGCTCTAATATTTCTACACAATACAATGTTACATTTATTTACATGTTTTCTAAAGTGTAAATGAACATAATAATAATAATAATAATAATAATAATAATAATAATAATAATAATAATAATAATAATAATAATAATTTAAAAATGGGTTCCTCTGTTGTAGTTTTATTTGATAGTAATGTATATAATGCATAAATGGATGAGCAGTATAATGAATAAAAATCATTAGCAATCTACATTTTTTGGAATTGCACTTACTGTATATACAGATTTTTGTCTTCTTCTGGCTGCTCTTGTTTGGGGCATTTGAGGGGATTACTAATGATCTGCATGTTCAATTTGGCACAGGTTTTCTGCTGGATGCCTTTCTTGATGCAACCGTCCCAATTTATCTGGGCTTGGGACTGGCCACTTTAACTTGCACACCCAAACAGCTGAGTAACCATTCACACCTATAGGCAATTTAGAGTAGCCATTTGACCTAACCTGCATGTCTTTGGAATGTGGGAGGAGAACAAAGTACCCGGCGGACACCCATACGGACAAGGGACAAACTCCACAAAAAAAGGCATCCAGTAGACCCAGGGACTGAACCCGGAACCTTCCTGCTGTGAGGAGACAGCACTAAGCACTGCACCAGCATATATACACTGTATATATAGTGCTTTGGAAATATTATAGAATGTGTGGTGGCATAGGAAACCACTTCTAAATTTGAAAGGCTGATCTTTTCTATAAACAATAAAGAGGCTTTAGATATCTTCAATCTTGAATCTTTAACAGATAACACCTAGCAGCCCCTTCCATACCCCATCCACACACTGAAATGTAGGCTGAAAGGCTAGAATACACAACACATAACAAGGCATTATGTGCTTTGATAAATGACAACAAGGTGCTTGCAAGTCCAAGAGCAGACACCTGCTGAATTATAGATGCTATCATGCCTTGCTTACAAATCCACTCAATTATAAACTACCAGCTTCCCCTCCAGGCAGGATCAATAGACACTCTGCTGGGAGCATATCTTCCGCCTGGACCCAACATGTCTCTAAATGTGTTGTTTTACCATCTTCTCTTTCCTCTGCATATTAACCATGTGTAGCAGTCTTTTATCCTAGTGTGGGATGGAACAGTTTTACATTTCTGGAAGTATTTTGGCTTTCTGTGTGTGTTTCTCCACATTTATCTTTCTAATATTGAGGATATACCAAAAGGGAACCAGATCCCATCTCTTGGAGACTTAAAGGTCCACTATGTAGCATTTAATCAACTGAATGCCCGATCCTTATACCTCCCTTTCCAAGTGCATATTAGAATATACAGTGCCCTAGCATAATTCCAAATACTTACATTCACGCTCTCTTGCTTTTTCCGTGTTAAATATTAAGTATGCTGTATCCTACATTTTTTAAAATTGGAGTTCTCAAACCTGCTAGCCAGCACCAGCAAAAACTGATTCCTTTTCTTTCTTTTTCCTTGTCTTCCTTACCTTATCTTTGGCTTCCTTCCAGTGCTTCCTTGTGGATTCATTCTGCTACTTGTAAAAATGTAAAACACTGAAAGTGCTCTCCAGAGGCTTGTCTTATCTGGGTTACTGTAGTGGCACAATATGGCGGATCTATACAGGAACCATTCCCTATGTAGATATAAAGGGCTCATTCTAAGCTTACGAACTCATGATGATTTGAAGTTACAGGTAATTATACACAAATCAAAACATACTTATGATTAATATGTTCCATTTCTGCTTATAAGTGCCCTCAAAATCCTACATAGCGGACCTTTAAAGTTGTATACTGCGGCTTAATGCTGTCCATGTAAATATCTCACACCTTGAAAGAAACAATCCTGAAACGTTAGTTTCACAACATATAAAAGTAACATTTGCAAATATTTCTTTTCAGCTATTATATAACAAGAAGAGAAAGTTGTGTGTGAAAGTTCCCAGAATATATCACTAACAGCAGACTTGGTTTACCAAAACAAAACATTATTAAATGATTTGTAAGAAATAATTAAAAGAAAAAAATGCCAACATTATGGAACCATTCTGTGTTTGCTGGGAGGAATCGAGCACGTATGTCTTGGATTACTATCTCTTTTTGATGTTTGTTGTCCATATTCCATTAAATCTGATCTGCCTGTGTCCTTCATGGCTCCTTGGCCCATCCTGCTGTTCTAAGGTCAGCTTCACCTCTCCATGTGAGATTAGATTGGCAAAAAAAAAAAAAAGCCTGGATGAAGCAATATATCCAGCTCAGGTGCTGTGCACTTTCCTCTGACCTTGTGATTGTCCATCCAATTTTAAAGCCCTGGTCATGAATAATAAAACATCAGTCAAAATGCATGTATATCTATTAAATACAGCAAATCTTTCTTGTTAGCATTCCTAGTCATTAATCTTAAATTTTTCATGGTCAAAAGAGCCTAACTAGTGTATTACAGCTTCATTTGGTACACATCAATAATTTATACAACCTAACAAGTCCCCCAATTAAATATGGCAGACATAACATGCAAATCAATCAGTCAAATAAAAAAGTATCTGAAGTAGAGTAGTGCTGTGTTTACATTTCTGTGGTGATATATTTGATTAAACATGTACTGGAATAAACCTAAAAGAATGCCACTAAAGTTTTACTTGCATTAGCATTAAAAAGTAAAGCAGATCGGGATTTAAACCTTGTGACTTTTATTAAGTACTCAGCACAGAATTAGCATTTTGGGTACACAAAATATTCTCATATGACCTTTTCTCTATAATGCATAATATTAACCTATGGCTATTCCGATGGATGAGTTTGTGTGTGTGTGTGTGTGTGTGTGTGTGTGTGTGTGTGTGTGTGTGTGTGTGTGTGTGTGTGTGTGTGTGTTTTAATAATATTTTAACATTCACAACAAATTTCCAACACCACTTACCATTACCATCCATTTGCACATTTGTGTCTGTCCAGTCTGAGTGCACAGGTTTCTTTATACTTAACTGTTCTTCTCTTTCTAGCTAGGTTTTAAATAAATTGGAGTTATTTCAAACATTTTCTGGTACATAAATGCAAAATAACACTGCAGTAGTCCATACTGGAAAAATGGTTTTAAATGGACCACTATTTCAGTAGCAAGCAGAAGTGTTGTGGCTGTAAAAAAAAAAAAAAAAAAGTGTACCTTTGCAAGGGTCAAAAGTAGATAATAATTTCAAAAGTTCCACCTAGATTTTGAAATATGCTTTAAATTTTGAACTTCATCAAAGGGTTTTGTGTTCTCAAGTAAAAGAGACATTTAGAGTAAACTAGTTTATTGGCTTTTAGTTTAAGAAAACCATCAATTTAAAGTAGACACATTGTGAAAATTGGACATGTCTTATAACTGTAGCCTTTGCTAAAATATTAAATATGTTCATATCTTTCTGAAATATCTTTCTCCTTTGCATGCATCCCAGCCACAAGTTTTTAGGGTCAGGTTTCCCCAGAACGTGAGAAAGGAGAAAACTGCATTAAAAGATTCTACTCAGACTCCAAAAGCAGATTGTTCTTCCAGTCTATTCCTATGATTGTAAAATAGAAACATTTCACTGGGGAGGCACAAACTTTTGAACTACACTGTAAATGACAGGAAACAGAGCAGCAAACCTGGTTTAAGCACTGTATATTTTGAAGAAATTAACTGTAGGATAAAATGAGGTATGTACTTTTCCAGCTTGGATTGCATACAGATGTTTAGTGAAAGGAGTTTTCTTTTGGTGCAACCATTAGTAAAGATGCGGCAACAAAAGGGTTAATGCGCTTTGGCCCTTTTTGTAGCACAGGAGATTATTCCCAAATTAGTGTACTTGTTCCAAGAAATTTGAAAGACATGACCTCCTTGACTGAAATCACACTCACTCATTAATATTCTTTTCATGTTGTCAGATGTTGACATTTCAAGGTTCCAACAAGCCAAGGCTTATTAAACTATAATACAACGTTCCGTAAACCAAAGAAAAGATATGGGAAATTTGTTCATATATGATCCACAAGTATGAGCCTGCATGGAAGAGTGCGTGACCACCTCAAACGCTGACCTCAGAAATGATGGGCATTAAGGTTCGTTTAATTGAAATTCCAGGTAGCAGGCAGCATTCAATTTTCTTGAAGTTCAGTGGGGAAATATAAGAAATGGACTCCTGACCAAATAGGATTTGGTGTGTGCTGACATTTCCTTTGAAGAGAGATAGCACACGCTGTACTTTCACTCTGTCATCAAAGCAAAATTAATGATAGCTTTGCACTATGTTGTACTATTCTTGTCAGGTGAGCAGGCAGGCAGCAGGTGTAACAGCAGGAAAGTTTGAGGAAAAAATGGAAAGTGAAAAAATGGGCAAAGGTCAAAATATCAGGCAAACAAGTGTATCAAAGGTTAAGCTATGGAAAGGTCATAGTCCCTAAAACACATCACAAACAAAGTATACGAAAGGCACGAGTCAAAAGGCTTGGCAATAATTGTGAACACAAGTTAATGCTTCCCTAAGATAGTGACAAGCTAAAGTCTATAAATAGTGTGGATGTGAATATGAACTAAACTCAAAACAGGTGTAAACAATCAATCAATCAAACTTTATTTGTATAGCACATTTTACACCGCCGTAGCTGACCAAAGTGCTTTACACAGAATAC
>JAQMCW010000004.1:6031085-6043173 GCA_030068335.1 Chrysichthys cranchii
TCCGTGTTTTTGTTGTAGCCTTTGATATTCCTGTTTCTGACACTCTCTCATCTCCCTCACACCAGCCACCATTCTTTACAAAGCTAAAGTGCAGGTTATTTTGTTTTATGTACTTTTACTTTATATTTTGTATTAATCATTTTTATATAAATATTTCTGGGTTGTGGAACAAATTGTCTGAGTTTCCATTATTTCTTATGGGGAAACCTGCTGTGATATACGAGTGCTTTGGATTATAAGCACGTCTCCGGATCCAAGGTTCCAGTGTATACATTAAAGTCCAAAAGTTAGCACCCTTTCATAGTTTTTATTTGAAAAGTACACATGAATTTTACAGTTAAACAGCACGCATAGAAATTATGAGAGAATATTTCAATTACATTTAGAAAGGAAATGCAAACTTTTTAAATAATACATATTTTTTTACTATTATGATATTAAGATAAACTGTTGACCATTTCTGTTCCTTGTATTAACTAAGGACCTTCTGTAAAACCCAACACACTAATGGTTTGCTGCCGTTTACTGAAAAAAATGTTTTATCCTTTCATTGTATACTTTCTCAGAGTAAGGCTGATTATGTGAAACAAGGCCGAAATGATGCCAGAGACAAAGCCAGTGCTCCTCTGTTCATGCACGTCAACGAGGATAAACTCAAAAGCATTGCTACGTATGCCAGTAAGTTCTGCATCAGTGTTACATAACTCAGTCCAACCCATAATATAATTTAGAATTGCAGTGTTACACATTACAAATTAGCTTTACCACTGGTGTTGAAAATATGTTTTTGGATACATTTACATTTACATATTAGACAGATGAGTTTATCTAAAGCAGTGAAACAGAATATGGTCTAACCTTAGAGCAGTTAAAAGTTGTTGACAACACAGTATTAACTAGTAAATAATAGATACTTAGTGCGTAATTGTGTATTGTATAAAAGCACATCAACCTATCAATTCATCTATCTGTTATCTATACCGCATATCCGTTAAGGATTACAGGGAAGCTGATGAGAGGCAGGGCACACCACGGGCATGTCACCACTCTATCATAGGGATATCATACAGATGAACAGCAATTTACACTCTCATTCTCATCTATGAGCAATTTAAAAAAAAGTAGCAAGATGACCAGATCTGTATGTCTCTGAGTGTAAACCAGATCACCCGGAGTAAACCCGCACAAGTGTGCAATCTCCATACAAAAAGGCCCCAGTCAGCCTGCAAGTTCGAACCCAGAACATTCTTGCTGTAAGGCCACAGTGCTAACCACTTCACCATCGTGCTGCCCGCACATCCAATCATGGAACAAAATCATGCTTTTTTTTTTTTTTTTGAAACTTTGTCTCATGATTGTTACGATAAAAGTCAGAAGAATAAGCCATTTAAGTTTTGTTTTGACTAAAGAACCTGTGATTAGAAAAGGAATCTGAATAAATGAATGTGATTTATGGCATAGCTTATGTTCACATATATAAATAATATATTGTTATATTATAATATATTATAAATTATAGAGATTATGTAATGTACTAATACCAGTGCCATGAAAAACTGTCACATTGTAAGAGATCTCAAAAGGTTTGTCTGAAATCTGCCTAACCTTCTCCCTTTAGGCTTCATAAAGCTCTTGGACAACTACGAGATGTCCACAGGTGTAGCGGAGAAAGTGACTAGTGAGGAGCTGGAGGAGAATAACGTCTTCCTCAATGCCATCCTACAGACTCAGGTCATGAAGGTATGCTTCCACCAGTTTATGCGCAAGTTGTTACTTAGCCTACTGATATGAGCCATTTTTATACTCTGAAGAAGCTTATCCTTGTCCCTTTTCCCAGGGCTGATTCTAGCTCTTTATCTTTCAGCGAGCTCATGGGTATTTAGTCAGTAAAGGACAAGCCTCCCCTGATGTAGCTCACTTTAAAAAGCAGCTCTTTGACATCTGGTTCAAACTCTATCACAGAGACCGAAGTGGAGGGTGAGTACAAGAAAAAAAAAAAAAACATCAACACAAAGGATTAATTGTGTTTAAATTAAAAAGGAAAATACCGGTATGTACTTTGTCTTACTGTGTTCCCCCACATAGTGAAGACTCGTGTGGATTTGAACACGTCTTTGTTGGTGAGACCAAGCACAGGAAAAAGATCATGGGTCTTCATAACTGGGTCCGGTTTTACCTGCAGGAGAAGCTGAACTGTATAGATTACAAAGGCTACAAGGCCAGCTACAAAGACACGGTATGTTGGTGATTAACAGAGTCTTCCAGTAGTACAATCTCGCAGGGAGGAACCTAAGAGTAAATTACATACAGTAATCGTTGTGTAAATCAGGGCATTAGTACTTAGTTTTTCAGAACTGATATTGCATTGATGTAGTTGCTGTGCATGTTTCACTTTCATACCTAAATTATAGTAATTATATATTAAGGCCCTTCCTTAGATTTTGCAGCCATGTCCCCTCTCAGTTTTATATTAAAGCAAATCATATCCCCTGCCCTTTAAACCCAGCCAAGCTGCTTCTGGTCATGGAATTGTGGTTAGGCTGTCATTACCAGTCAAGTAAACTGATATGTTGGTCGAGCTCACTTGACACTGGACTAAATTTAAAGGTGCCTGTTACTAAAAATGAGATGTTCTGTGCGTTGTGGGGAATAATTTGAAGTGTAACAGCAAGTCTTTTTAAGAATATTTTAAGACTAACATACGTCTGTAGTGCTACATTGAGCAATTATTAATATTCTAGGGGAAATGTACACTACAGGCAAGAGGTTTGGGCCCACACTCCATTTAAAAAAAACAAAAAACAAATCAGTCAAAGCAGTGTATTGTTTATTATTATTATTATTATTATTATTATTATTTATTTAATCTGAGGGTGGGCCCAAACTTCTGACCTGTAGTGCACACTAGGAAGAAACTATTATGTAACTAACTACTATGGTTAGGTATATCATTATTATGGCTGATAAATGAAATCTTTCACAATGTCTCATCTGTTTGAGTCTGTCATCTTCGATTCTCGTAGCCCGATGACAACGATCACATCATTAGCCTGCAGTTCAGCTGGAAAGGCCTGGTGAAGCCACTAGGCAGCTCCTTCATTGGCGTCAGTCCTGAGTTTGAAGTGGCACTCTTCACCATCATATTCCTGAAGAGTAATGAGCATGTTACCAACACCATTGTCAAAGTGGACCAGTACTTGCTGGAGGTTGTGGTGTACAGACAGGGACATGCTATCGGTACGTCCTACCCCAAACTGCTCGACAAAACACCAGGAGTCTGAAGATACTACTGAACAGTCTAAGAAGATTTAACTTTCTTCTGGATAGCATTATAAGCAGTAGCTCTTAGTTTCAAAAAGCAAAACTGAATCTTTACAATACAATTTATATCGTTTACATGAAAACTGTTACTGACTAGTACTATACTGATGTTTCCTACAAACGCTGTGCATTACGTGACTTCACAGATCTCACTGCATCTTACTACATCTGTCCACTACAGATCAACGTTTATAATTAGTATTAAATTAGTCATGTTAATGTTGCAGCTATTTTGTTGTGGTATAAATACAGAGAAAAAATATTAATTTGTAGACATTTATATTTACTCATTGTGCTGTCTATTTTAATGTTTGGTACCAGTAACTTAATAACCTGAGACTGTATGTCGGACCAGAAATATGAGTTGCTATTGGATCAGCGTGTAATTTAGTCATAAAATTCTGGCTCCTTTCAGAAAGCACTTCTGCATTATTAAAGATAATAAACTGAATTTGTGGCATTAATATTTTGAACCATTTTGAATTCTCATGTCTAAAAAGTTCAGAGAAAGCCTTTCAGGGCCTACAAGGCCTTACAAACACACATCAGGTGAAATAAGAAGTCAGTTTCTAAACAATTAAAAAAGGAGGATATTTCCAGGTTCATCACATGTGGGTTTTATTTTACACTATGTAAGCTATGGTATTATGGTACTTCTCTTACATCTAAACTTGTTTAAACGTGATACACACAAGTGTGAATCTCGTTTTTTGCCAAGTAGATGAGAAAAAAGTATAATAATCATGAGTTGTTTTCCTGTGTTTCCTCACTGTAACAAATTTGAGTACATTTAAATGTTTTAATCTCTTTCTAAAATGATGACACTTTGTCTACCTATACACAGTTATGCAACAACCTCACAAGCTGCCTTTCAGGCAGACCCGCGCCTAGCCCGGGGTCCTGATATTGGACCCGGTTGCTAGGCGACGGTCATGTGGGCGCAATCAACGCCGACGCGCCACACCTGGGTGTAATGCTTTATAAGACAGGAAACGCACATCTTGGCGCGTGCATGGTGTAGTCGGAGGTTTATATGGGCTAAAAGACAACAGAGAAAAGGTTTAATTTGAAAGAAAACAAACACACACTTACAGTCGATCCTCTCATTAACAGACTAATGGGGGGGGTGTCCGTTGATGTGAATAGTCTGATGATGTGAAGGGTGTGTGTGTGTGTGTGTGTGTGGTGGTGGGGGGAATCGTGGAATTCCAAGGAAAAACACCACTAAAGTCCAAAAAAGTGCTACCCAAGTACTGTACACATGACAAGCAGCATAACGACCAACATAAATAGTTAAGTACATTAAATACTAATGTAAATACAATTGTAAATGTCTTTCCCTTATGTGTGTTCACACCATACTCCCCACAAACACCAGACTTCTTAATGAGCTCTAATTTCTGGCCAAAACTAAGATTGACACACTTTTACCACTAGACTTATCTTTGGGTGGCATGATGGCGCTGGGCAGAAAAACAGTGGAAAAACACCGAAATAATTGCCGAAAAAACAGTAGAGCTTCACAACGACCACAGCTCAACGACGCTTGTAAACATCCAATAGCACGCGCGCCATTACCACCTAGCGGCCAATTGCTGAAGTACAGGACTCAGATCGCAACACCCGGGATTTTTAAACTTTCATACCGGACATTCTGGCTAATGGATCATGTATTCAGACCAGCGGATTTTGTCCGTTACATCTGATAACCGTTAATGCGGGGTCCGTAGATGAGAGGATCAACTGTATATAGATGGAGAGAGAGAGAGAGAGATATTTATTAGTTGAGAAGATTGTTGTCCAGTGGTAAAATAAAAATACTGTAGTTAAAGTATTAAAGCTGTATTACATATTTTGGCCATTATAGTTTTATTATAATAGTTACGATTCTGTATTTAATGACTGAATGTAGTTTAGAAGTTGTACACATTTGTAAATTGTCTATTGACTAACATTTTTGGACAGGAAGAGGATATAAACCCGCAATGTGGGCATGTAGTAAGTAGTAAATGAGGGTTATCTGGCTTGTCCTTTTGTGAGAAGTCTGTAATGGGTAAGCCGAAGGGTAAACACTTAAATAACCTCTGAGGAACCTGTTCTTCATTGAGAGGTAATGTAAATAGACTTCCTCCACCATTGTGAGTGACCGTAGTGTCATGTCGATATTCTTCGACTTTCAACGAGAAAATGTAAAAAGCTGCGCAAATAGTTTGTAGAATGTGAGCAGTGATGAGAGAAGACTGCTCCTGTTGTGTCCTCGGGGGGAAAATGCTGGGAAGTCAGTGTAGGGTAAGAAATGTGTATCTCATATCAACATCAACTTTACACACTGTCCGCTGATCAGTGAATTAGTGAAGACGTGATTAAAACAGACGGCACACAGAAACGCATACAAAAGCTAGATAATCTTTCATTATACTATAGTCACTGAGCAAGATAAGATAATACATGCGCTAATATCGTAAGACAGCATTTAATAATAATAATAATAATAATAATAATGCGGGGTTAAACGTTTAAGACTAACAAACAGCCTACTACATGGCCAACATGTGTCGAGCTCCGTTCCTCTATTTTTCCGGGTTTGTCTAAGCCACGCCCACTCCCACTTTATGTTTGAGCCGTATAGCCAATCACGTGTCATCACCAGCGAACATGGGCGGGCAAGTCTTATTTTCTTAATCCCTGTTGGCCAGATTTTTACACTTAGTAAAATTGATGGACAGGTCCACTAACTTCCTGCATAAACTGAGTGAATAGAAGCGGCGAGGTGAAGATTACTGTCTGTCTACAATAATGGCTAAACGGTAAGATGTACATTTATCGACACTTTGTATGTTTTTAGCACAAAATACGGTGTATAGTAAATATAATGCAGTTTGTGTGTGTGACTGTGGGCAGTAAATTGATTTCAGGTGCGGTGGCTGGAGCTTGATGCAAATGCAAGCTTAATTTTCTTAAAATAAAATAACCAGATATATAGGAAACGCATCAGTGCGTGTCTTCATGGATGTTTTTTTTATTGTTACTTTTTTAAACCAAGTTTGACAATCTTAAAGTAAACTAGAATAAAAAAAAAATGGCAAGCAGGTGGTTGAAGAAAAGAGTGTACTTCGAGCTGTCAAAAGATCTGTAACGTTTGATGCAGAAGAATGTTTGTTTGTTTTTAAATTGTTTTCAAGAGTTTTGTCTTGAACATCCGGTTCACAGCCTTGAGTCGTCTGCAGAGCTGAGCTGCGTGTAATAGAGATGCTGTTTGTTTCATGTCATGTGATGTTTTTGTGGCAAATAGCGTGAGAAGGAGAGAGCAGGGAGAAAAGTCCTGAAACCACTTTTATTCACTACAGTATGGCTTGCAATTGTTGTGTAATGAAACTGAGTGTTAGACAGACAATAATTGGACAAGGTCCAAAGGTAGACGCTCTTACTGCCTTTATTGTGCAGTCTATTATCTAGGTTTCTAGGGAAAATTCAGCAGTTGCCTGAAATAATACTGACGTGTCGCAAAAAAGGGAGATTATGTGACACCTGGGGCTAGGAACAAAAGTGCACACTACCATACTAAGTGTTAAGTGCACTAGGTTCCCTACATAACAAGTGGCTGTGGACTTTGGGTAGCCGAGACAGAAGAAAACAATAGTATCTGACATGACCAACCTTAAATATCTTCATTTTTGACTCACAGGAGCACTTTGTCAGGCCTCAGGCTGCTCCTACCTGCAGCTCTTCATAGTACTGTGAATTAACCTGTTGTAGTTGTGGTGGTGGTGTTGGACCATGATATTCAAACACTTGTGTAGTGTATGTATTGGGTATTGCATGTTAAAGAAAAATTTGTCCTTTTTTGTTCACTGAGCGAAGCATGTTAACTTTTCATACTGAATAAGCATTTTAGTATGGTTCAGCTTTGAGTAAGACTTCCAAAAGGGTCATGTTTGACGTGAACAGGGCACAAATGCACAAACCAACCACCGGACTTAATAAATAACAAGCCGATGTCAAGATACCTAGTTACCATACTGTTGGGCAAGAGGTATGTAATGGTGTAACACATTTGTAGGTTTGAAGGCAGCCGAGTACTGCTATTCTCAGGATATACAATTGATCGTAAGCTTAAAAGCACTGTTATGGTTTGTAGGTTTAAAACGCTTTTATGTTTGAAAAGCAGGCTGGATGATGGCATAAGAAGCTGCAGGCGTGTTGGGAAACACTTGAACTGTTCTTCAGAGAGCAGTTAAGGCGGAGTCCCTGTACACCACACAATAGGAGTCGCCTCGAAATGTATTTAGGAAATAAAATTTGGCTTGCTGTGATCTATTTTCTAGAGGTTATACATGTATTTTTGGATCATTATGAGGTTGAGGTAGTCTGATTTAATAGTATAATATCCTTCTGGGTTATTTGTCATGAACTGTTACCAGTGCACAATGGACTTCTTCGCTCTGACTGATTAGGTGGTGTTGAATTTTCTTTAACACCTGTTCTGACAGTAGTGCTTACTGTCAAGTATGGCGAATCAAAATGTTTAATAATGTATGTAGAATAATTGTTTTATATGGGGCAAGTTCAAGTTTCAGGTTTTCTGTTAGGAGACTGTTTTTGGATGGAGTCTCCAGCCAGGACTTTATAATAGTCAGAGCAATAGCTGTGTAGGCCCCCCCCGCCGAGCAGAAAGGCTTCAAGATGGAGGGCTTTGTAGTTTCTCAGTAACGTGACAAGTTGCGTTTTTATCTTTTTGTTATTTAATTTTAGAGAGTGAAAAAGGAGAAGCTGGTGAGGAAGCTACTGTTGCTACAGGAACTTGATTTGTGGATTTTCCACAGCATTAAATGTAGCTATAAATGGGGCGGGGGGAGCGATTCTTTATGAATTCTGTGGATTAAGAGGATTAAACACTTTAGGACGTGTTATAGGAAAATGAATAGCTTAGGGTGTTAATATCTTTGCATGACACCCCTATTGTTCAGTATTTTCCCATAACACACTCCCTCACGTTTGTGGCTATGTGCACTTTTTTTTGCCAGGCAGGAAAAACGACATTTTTGCTCATGTTTGCTGGAATATGAAACCCGATACAGGAGTGGTGCCGCTATACATTCACTGTCCTAGTACTGTCATGCCCTGTTCATATGGGGTTGTTTTCTGCTTCACCAATTAAGAAAGCTTAATACTAGCAGCATAATCACTAAACTATGAAGGTATAAACACCTTAGAACAGTGACTGTGATGCATAACATCACTTGTTTAAATATTTGTGTTGAGTGGGTACATAGTTTGTTACTGGTTCAAAGGTCATATTTGAATGTTTTCAGTCCTGCTGTGGATCAGGAGCTTTCAGCAATCCTGAATGAGTTGTGGAAGCTGGATGTTAACCGCTTGAAGCCGGGAAAAGACTACAACATCAATCTACAGGTGAGGGTTTGGTTTGAAACGGCATCATCTTGATCTGGGAAACCTCATCCTAATACTATTACCAAATGTACATTAAAGTGCAAAAGTTGGCACCCCATTGACTGGAAGAGCATAACATGCAATTACTTAATCTGTTTATAATCAGGCAGTTAGAAAAGAGGAAAAAAAATGCAAAAATTAATTAAATTTTTTTTTATTAGTTTTGACATCCACTTTGACCAATTTTGTCATGTGTAATAACCATATGTAAAGCTTAACACATGCTATAAATCAAATTCCTTTGTCTTCTGTAAGTAACATGCTTTTGCCCTCAGCTGTACATACTGCAGAACTGTCGTTATCTCCATATTTGCATAAAGCTATTATATTATTTGCTTAACTTGTAATAGCAATGTTTGCATAAGTTTCCAATTATTCAACTCCTACATTCAAATTCATAATGTTTTGTTCCCTGTTTTCCCAGGGCAAGGCAGACTATGTGGCCCAGGGCAGTAACAGTGCTAGAGACAAAGCCAACGCTCCTCTGTTCAAGTACGTTAATGAGGAGAAACTTCGAAGCATTCCCACATATGCTAGTAAGTACTGCATCAGTGCTACACAAGTCTATCCAATCCAAAATGTAAGGCAGTTTATAACTGCAGTGTTGAACATTTTACACATTTTCCTTACCACTAGTGTTTCCATATGGTCTTGAATAAATGCAGTTACATTCACATATACTTTAAGCAGATGGGGTTTTTTTTTTTTTGTTTTGTTTTTTTCCTTATCCAGTGTAGCTTCCTGTTCACTCTAAATTCTAACTACATGGGGGATGATATAATGGGCTTATAGTAGCTATAGAGTGTTTTATTTGCCTGGTTAGATTAGATCATTTGAGATTCAGTCTTGTTGATGCTTGTCTTTTGCAATACCTGTTGGGAGCATGTAATCAGTGTGTTTGTTTCTCCCTTAAAATTGAATCACACATATTATGAAGGAACCCTTGTGTATTGTTTTCCATGATGGAAGAAAATTGAATTAAATTATGAGATGATGCACAGTTCTATAAAATGGTGAGGGACCTCTAAGGGTTATCTTAAATATGTCTCTAACGTTCTCTTGTTAGGCTTCATAAACCTCTTGGACAACTATGAGATGTCCACAGGTGTGGCAGAGAAAGTGACTAGTGAGGAGCTGGAGGAGAATGAAATCTTCCTCAATGCCATCCTACAGACCCAGGTCATGAAGGTACGCTTCCACCAGTTTGTGGTTTACTGATATGAGCCATTTTTATACTCTGAAGAGGCTTATCCTTGTCCTAGGACTGATTCAAGCTGTTTTTCTTTCAGCGAGCTCATGGGTATTTAGTCAGTAAAGGACAAGCCTCCCCTGATGTAGCTCACTTTAAAAAGCAGCTCTTTGACATCTGGTTCAAACTCTATCACAGAGACCGAAGTGGAGGGTGAGTATTTTTAGTATTTCAACACCACAAGTCAACTCCTTCAGTGTTAACTCGCAACACTGTCATGTCATTATATTGTCTTAGAAAAGGTACCTCTGCTGTGTCTTTTGGATTGTTAATTCTTGTATTTTAAAATGTTTTTCTAGAAACCTTCTCTGATAGCAAAATCCTGATGGTGAAAGACTGTAAATAAAATTAACAGAAATGTAAGTCTGTAGACAGTCAGAGTTTATTTATTTGCCTCTGCGCGTAAAGGGTCTTTCTTGGACAACGGATTTGCATCCGATTTTAAATTCTGCTCCTTTTTAAACCATAACCTTTAGAATTGAGTTTCCATGAATCTTAATGTCCACTAATTGACAGTATATGCTACTGATGCAGGTCACAAGCATGTACTGTACATTACAAAGAATTTTACTTCTATGTATTTTTTACGGCTCTGAAAAGAATCGTGTTGATCATGTGGTAGAAGCATAATGATTTCAGGTTGTCCTTCAAGGTTGTCCTTGCAATATCTGAAGAATGAGTGGTAATGTTTTTATAAAGTTTATGAAATTGTCATTGTAACCAGCGGATCAACAGATTCGATTTTGGAATCGATCTCAACCATGTCCACAGCAAGATCAAATGTCTGAGTTTTTCTTCAATAGCTTCCTTCTTGTTTGTCATATAAAGATGGTACATACACATTCATATTGAGGAATTCAAGCCCTAATTATGGCGGCAAAGGCATTCCTGACTTCACTACTGCTGTCAGGTTCTGCTTGTTGTAATTAGTCCTTCCTGATTGGGGCTTTAACTTTTAAAATGAAAGCCAAGAGCAGTCTTAAGAATAGCAATTTGTACCATTTATATAATTACTTTGGCATTTGGGGCAAGTTGTAGATCATAGCTTAATGCTAAATATGTTCACAGTTGAATAAATATGTAATGTGTTTAAGACCTTTTATATGTCACGGTTGTAAAGAGTCCATTTGTCCCCAATACAGTGAAGACTCGTGTGGATTTGAACACGTGTTTGTTGGTGAGACCAAGTACGGGAAAGAGATCATGGGCCTTCATAACTGGGTCCAGTTTTACCTGCAGGAGAAGCTGAACTTTGTTGACTACAAGGGCTACAAAGCCAGAGATAAAGATATGGTATGTTGATCATTAACATGGTCTTCTAATAGTCCAATTTCACAGTGACGAACCGAATAGGGAATAACATGCAGTAATTGTGGTTTAAAGCAGCAGTGATGAACAAAAATGAATCTGGAATGTGTGCCATATGTTAAAATTGTCTTCTTGACTGAAAATGATTTGAAAGATTCGAAAAACTGAGCTAGTCTGTTAGTCCACTAGGGGGTAAAGTAGAGCAATAAACTCGGCCAACTAAACTTCTAGCAAAATGTGCTGGTGTCATTCTTCTTGACGTTTCCTCAGAAGTCCATTTTCCATTTCAGAAGCGAGCGCTTTTGGTGTGGATGTAATACTTAATATATGGTCAGCCTATTTGTGCTTCAAGTACTTTTCAGTTAAATGTCAATAAATGAACACATTTAATATTAAGCTTGTTGGTGTCCACACACACATGCATACATACAAAGGGGCTCAAAAATGTATACTCAAGAACAGTGGTTATCAATGCCCTTTTGTTTAAATCAAGATGGAGCACCACCACACAGACGTGAGAGCCATGTTCATCTCGATGACCACCTACTGTCTATATATATGTCTAGTAATATGTTATTTATACAAATATATTTTAGATGTTGAATAGTGTATACATTTGTTTGGGCCTGTGTGTGTGTGTGTGTGTGTGTGTGTGTGTGTGTGTGTGTGTGTGTGTGTGTGTGTGTACAACCCCGATTCCAAAAAAGTTGGGACAAAGTACAAATTGTAAATAAAAACGGAATGCAATGATGTGGAAGT
>JAQMCW010000004.1:6070464-6088464 GCA_030068335.1 Chrysichthys cranchii
GCTCAAAAATGGCCATTTTTTGGCTATATTTATGATCATAACTAAAATATGGAACATCATTTTGCCTTGAAATTTTCTGGCAATCAGAAGCCGTCATACCTGCACCTGTTAAGTGTGGGAAATACATGGTAGTTGTTATTTTTTATTTATCAACATATAACTTTAAAAAAGTAAAAAATGTACAAATACTGTGTTTTTGCCGACACATTCCTGTGCTTTAAGCTCAATAAAAGTAAGTTGCTCATCCCTATATAGATAGTTGATTATTACTCTATACTTAGTTTCTTTCGGAGGCCATTACAAAATAAAACTTCCTCTTTCCATAAGAAACAAGTTATAATCTATTATTTTATATTATGATAAAAATCTACTCTATTGTAAGTCTCTGATATATCTTCACGCAATGCCAGGATCAGACTACATGAATTCAGCCCGAGTTTGATGTGATTTTGTTGTGGCTGACAAAATCCAGCATCAAGCCTGGAATGATGAACGGCCTTGTAGCGTGCCCTAATCAAAGAACAGCGACGTGGCAACTGGGACGCCCCACGACACCCTGATGAAAAGTCAAGCATGTCAGAATTTATCGTATTATCTCCCCTAGTTTGACAACTCCCATGGTGTGTTCTTCGATGCTCCTTCCGCAGCCTTGATCAATAATTTCTTGACCCTTCTCCACGCAAAGACGTGACCGATGACTGATCGGGGTCAAATTTGTACTGTAGTCTCCCTACCAAGACACAGCAATAATATACAGCACTACGACTCCTGAGCGACCCCCCCCGTGTCCTCATATGAGGACATCACATTTCCCAACTACATTGTACATATTTCCTTGTAAGATATGAGGTTCACTGGGTATTACTCTTTTACTAAACTTCTTCCTGTTCAAAAACAACAATCAAGTTCAATAATTATCACTTAAAACAGGAGGGGGAAAAAACCCCTCCACAAAAACAGGAACAGTCAGGAGAAATGACCAGGCACACAACATTAGAGTCTTAGTCTTAGACCTTTGTCATGCTGTATGGCACATAGGGTATCAAGCAGCCCCCACGGGGCTCGGTTGACATTTCTGCAGCTAAGTGCATTCTACAGTGTGAGGTTGCTAGCCCCACGCCTAACCCTCATGCGCGCGCACGCACACACACACACACACACACACACACCTACTTTAGGGTAGCCAATCCACCTAATGCATGTCTTTAGACTGTGGGAGGAAATCGGAGTACCCAGAGGAAACCCACGCAGACACGGGGAGAACATGCAAACTCCACACAGAAAGGCATCTGTGCCAACCTGGGGCTCAAACCCAGGACATTCTTGCTGTGAGACGACAGCGCTAACCACTTAGCCACCGTGCCGCCGTGGGACCCAAACTCTAACGTTGTCGAGATGCCTGGGCATTTCTCCTAATTGTTCCGACCAAAAGTATCGTGTAGTCCGATCCCAGCATATTGATATACAGTACAACCGATGAAGGGTTCATCTCATGAATATGCTAATTATGTTATGACGTCATCGTGCTTCTCAGCATGCATTATCAAACCTTCCCCTGAAAACAAACAAACCCCACAAGACGACTGCAGACAGCTACACTTTAACACCAATTTGTCTTACACCCTGACAAACCTTTGGTGAAAACTCACTCAGTCCCCCCCCCCCAGTCCCAGGGTTCATGTAGCTCCCATACCTCCACCTGTTGATCCCGACGTTGGACGATCCCGCAAACCAGGGGTCGAGGATGTACACACAGCGCACTGTATCCGCTCCTCGGATCGACTCTTGGAGGGACGGATTGTCGTGGAGCCGCAAGCCCTTCCTGAACCAGTGGATTGTATTTACGACCATTACTTCACCGGACAAACCCTTCCCAACGCAGCAGGCTATTTCGGGTGTCAAGGCTTCTCACAAATCTAATGCAGCACTCTGTGGAGTCCCAGAAATGTCATGGAGGGGGGAGAAAAACACCTTTTCTCACTGATGCTCTATGCAAACAAAAGACCTGCTAAATTCTTTAACTGAATAAAATTATCCTTGCTCTAACAAAACGCTTTCCATATTGTCAAAGCTATTAAACGCCGGCCACAGATGAACCATTGGGCTACAAGTGCGTCGTACGAGCACGTACACCTGTATACACGGCGGGCTTTAGGACCGGACCGTGCACTGAGCTCCCCTGTTGTATAACTTGTTTTTTTGTTTTTTTTTTTACCTCAGTCGCAAAAACAAAAAAGGGAGAAAATGTAAGTCACAAATGGAAACAACAGACGGCCAGGTCGCCTTAATAGTTGATCCTAAACAAAACAACTTATTGTGAGTGTATGTAAATCCACACACACGCGCGCGCGCTCTCTATCTCTCTCCGTCAGCACGCGCTCCCAAACGGTAACGGTTATGTAAATATTAACATTCGCAAAACACTTAGTACCGACGCTCCAGGCGGTTGAACTAGGTCTCCAGCGCACCACGCCGAGAATAAACACCCATCGGACCGATTTCAGCCTGTACTCCTGTATTCAGTCCCAGTTGTGAAACGTTTCTTGTCCCCGTCCCACGTTAACGCGCGAGCGCACTTTCGCCCGTGTAACTCCCTCGCTCCACCCAGACTACCGCGCACGTGGACCGAACCGCCTGTGATTGGCTAGTTCCCCGTCTGACGTAATGGCTCCCAAGTCACGTTCTTCTAGTGTGTTTGCTCGGGCTGGTGTATTTTCTTGTATAAATTGTCAGCACACAACTAGACCAAGTAATAACATGACAAACCGGGTTAATACACATTTACTGCAAATATTCCAAAGGATGTAGGGATATATTTTGATGCTCCGTGAACCACCGAGACATAAATGGTGGCGCTCGCTGATAGGCTGTTGGTAAAGTACCCGGATGAGCACATGACATTGGGCATGAAGGAAGACGGAAGCACTACTACTATGTGCGTGCGCGCGACCAAAAAGTGTCGTCACGTGAAGTTTGTCATCTCTGTCGAGTTGAAAACCTCGCAAGTCTATACACCCAACAGACTATATTTAACACAGTGAGACTCAACGAGCACCCAGTTGTCAAAGCTGCTTTTTTAGGAGTAGCTTTTCATACCTAGCTCTCAAGCGCTGCAATGTGAAGTATAGATGAAAGTATAGAATAACATTTATTTCTCAAAGTCTCATTTGTGTATACGAGTTACCATTTTTGTATGTATGTGTTTCTTCCCATTAGTTTGTTTGTTTGTTTCTCAGAGATTTCACCTTAAGCAGCAAATCAGTTCATTTACATACCAGTGTTTTCACTGTGCTTCTTAAGTGTGGCCTGGTGTCCTCAAAACAGAAAGAAACAGCAGTCTCCAAGGCATTAATATAGTATGTTATATAGAAAGTGACAACTGTAAATAACCAGACAACCCACTATTATTATTATTATTATTATTATTATTATTATTATTATTATTATTAATAATAATAATAATATTCTAATGATTAGTTGTAGTAGTAGTAGTAGTACTAGTAGTAATAGTATTATTGTTGCTATTATTATTATTATTAGTAGTAGTAGTAGTTGTAGTAGTAGTACTACTAGTAATAATAGTATTGTTGTTGCTATTATTAGTACTAGTAGTAATAGTAGTATTGTTGTTGCTATTGTTATTATTATTAGTAGGTAGTAGCAGTAGTAGTAGTAGTAGTAGTAGTATTCTTGCTATTATAAGTAGTAGTAGTTGTAGTAGTAGTAGTACTAGTAGTAATAGTATTATTGTTGTTGCTATTATTATTAGTAGTAATAGTAGTATTGTTACTTTTATTATTAGTAGTAGTGGTTGTAGTAGTATTAGTAGTAGTAGTAGTAGAAGTAGTAGTATTGTTGCTAATATTAGTAGTAGTAGTACTAGTAGCAGTTTTGTTATTGCTATTATTATTATTATTATTATTATTATTATTACATTTTCATTATACCCTTAAATATTATCAACTGGAATCTGATGTCAGATTTAGTCAAAAAATAAAATAGTGTTCTACGTGTGGAAAGGTCAGAAATGAATGACCTTTCTGGTTTCAATAAATAGCCAAAATATCAGAGTACACATGTAATTATGTGTCTAATTTTGATAACCTTTTTCGCAATAAGTAAATCTGTACTGAGGGGGCCCATGATTTTTTTTCTCCAAACAATTAATTCCCTGACTGAAAAAGTTTGAGAAATCCCGCATTAGTGTGTAACTGTTGGTCAGTGCTGCCCATGTGCTTTGTTGATTTTGAAAAACAAAAACAAGAAATGTACAGAACATACAGCTTAAAGGAATATGATGCAGATCATCATATTATATCATTATATCTGATCATATTATATAATATACATGTGTGCATTACTGATGTTGGCCACTAGTGGGAAGCAAACGTATGTCAAATGTCCTGTACTTTACTTTCTGTCTCCATATATGCATTTTCAGCCCAGACATAAAAGACGGCTAGGTTAGGACAGGATTTATATTGAAACCTGAATCTTTTTGACCTATTTCAGAGATAAGCTAATCGATAAATGTACAGATTGTCTGTATGTGCATAAACAAGTAAGCAATAAAACATGCTGGGTTGTGCAGAAATAGAACAATAATCAGTGTCACTGGGTTACACCCTGACAAGAACCAGAGTCACTACTATAAACCTGAAGGTTATTATTTTCCTGTAACCATGTGTTTTAGTCCTCTTATACTGCAGTATTTTGAATTCAGTAAAGAAGAAATCGATATAGTTTTTATCCATTTATAATTACAATTTAACATTGTGGAATGTTCAGGAAGCAAGTTAGGTCCTGTTGTCACATATGTTATGGCAGCTATAAACAGTACGGTGTGTTTAAACACCAGCCTCTTTTCTCTGTCTCTTAAATTTAATGAGATAAAAGAAAAATACAGCTAGTCAAGGAACTACAAAACACAAAGTCTTCTGTTCCACTGTACCACATACAGTATGTATTTGTTACATCTATTTTTTAGCATTTATTATTGTTATTATTAGTAGTAGTAGTATCAATAATAATAATAATAATAATAATAATAATAATAATAATAATAATAATAATAATACTGTGAATAATTATTATAGCCAGAAAGTGTTATGGTATAAATTGGTCTAAAATATTGATTTTTGACAGCATGCAGGAAGGAAGAATGTGTTCAGTATAATTAAGCATTTACGTTTTTTTATTTGTCAGACCCGCAACCCTGAATAGGAAAAAGTGGCTTGGAAATGGATGGATAAATGGATGGATGGATTATTTGTCAGACATCTATCATCTGAGACACAATCCAAGCATACAGGTAGGCAGTTAAGTGTTAAACCTGCAAAACCCAACTGTGTGTTCTAATCACTGAGCCTCTAATGCAGCCCAGTCTGTTTTTATTATTGAGCTTAAGACACCCATTAAAACAAATCAGTGAACATCTGTTATTCTCATTAAAGTGCCAGATATGGGTATTAAAGTGCCTGCTCACCCAGACACTCACTCTCAACATGCTATTATATAATTCTCTTAAAATGTTTTTAATTGGTCATAATGACTGGAATGTTAATTAGTAAGTCTAGGTGTACCATTACATTAGCCTAATGACACTTTGAAGCTTGCTAAACAAAAAAAAGACAAGAAAAAAAGTTTGTGTCTCACAACAATGACTGCATGCCATAAGGCACTGTTATGTTCCCAGGCAACCAGAAGTCATGGAAGAACATGCAGCAGTAACTCAATTAAAAGGCAGGATGTCTGCAGCCCAGCTAGTTACTGCTCTCCGCAGGCACTACATGCACTCGGTAAATCACAAATTAAATAGTAGGCAATAGAGTACACAATTGAAATATTTATGCGGTGCAGCCACCATGCTGTTTGCTAATGAGCACTTTCAGTCAGCTCAAGAAATTGGCTATATGATGAAAAAATATAGAAAATCACCACAAACAAATTGACACATTGTCACCAAACTGGAGTTTCAATCAAGGGCACAAATATTAATTATGAATCATTGTATGAAATGAATGACATATGAAAAATGACTTAAGAATAAGAAAAATAAAGACTCAGGTTCTGCTTTCTATAAGAGTGATGGCTTCATTTAATATCAGAGCGATATCAAAAAAACACCAAGGTTAAAAATAATGACATTCATTAAATATAAACAAATTCAGGCTAGCCACATCATTTACTCACTACAACCGCAATGATAACAGGTCATAGGGAAAATTGTATGGTGGTCTGTGTGTTGTCATCCAAATTTAATGAGATTTAATGTTCAGGGCCCACATACTGGTGCCTCTGTGTGAGGAGACAGCCAGTGACCTCCTAAGGATCTTTGTAAGTCAAGTTTGCTCTCACTTTGCACATGGACAGTCTCTCTTGCGTCATGCTCACTCTCAGCTGGATGTATGTACTTCCACATGCAAAATGCATTTGACATTTACTAAAGCTGTAGCTCTTCACGTCAACTACGCGTGTTAAATGCACTCTATGTTAAGAGCAAGCTGTGGTTTAAAAGCCAATGTGAAGTGGTGCAAATGATCGATCACAGACATGTCAAAAAGCTTGTGGCTAAAGAGGAAGTGCAAGTTCAATACCAAAGAAAATGTGTCAATAAACACAGCTCTTCTTAAATAAATACTCCAACATGAGAAAAAGTAAAAGTTGTGGAGAGCAATACGCTGTTTTCTTAGTAACTGGATTTAATGAAAAGATGGCTATGTGCAATATGTTAATGTATACATTTAAACTGTATTCCATTTTTCTTGTTTCTATTCACCAGTGAAAGTATGAAAAGTGGTAAATATTAGAGGTGAGGTGAGATGAGAAGAGCCCTGACCAGAGTTGCTGTATGCCACCTGGAAATCAATATTGAAAAAATAGTCCCTTAATAGTTCTTTTATCAAGATAAAATGGCCTTGTATTATTACATACTACTACTACAATAAATAAAGAAATCATCTGTGAAAATGAATAAAAGTTGCACAGTCAGTTCAAAAGTAGCTCAGTTACATGGCTCAGAGCTACATGCATGGCACTGGTTAATAACTCATTATGAATAACTGGTTTTAATATATATGGGACCCGTGCTGGAATAATGAGTCGGAATGCGCATAGGTTAATTATGAGCTAAGAGGCAAAACATGGTTTCGGTCAAAATGAGATTTTCTCAAACATGAGTCCATGAAGCCCTCATTTATTGATCCCCATGATAAAACAGCAAAAAAACATCCCAAACTACTTTTATTTTAAGGTTTTGTTCATTATGTTAATTCGTATGTCTTCATTAATTAGTCCTTTGTCGTAATATTCCATGATAAATCCGTGTTTTTCACCATGCGCTCGCGGCAAGACGGGGAAATCCCCCTACCCATGTTTGGTATGGTTGTGAAGCGTAGTTCCTCTACTTCCTGATAGTATACATGGCATTCCCAATGATGCTTTTATGAACCGATGGAAAGCGAGTTTCCAAACCCCATTAGCCGTGGTCGAGTTCAGTTGGATGTAACTCGGTCATTTTTTGTCCGATTTCAACAAACCACGCCTCATTTTGTAGGTCTTTAGATGGACAATGTGGGAGTAACAATAACTCACTTTTGAAAATTTCCTCGTTCCGACTCATTATGCCAGCACAGGTCACATACTATGCCTTCTGACCATGGATGAAATATGCATATGGGTTTTTAGAGTCAAATATCTTGGTTAGTTTCCATTTCAGTCTTCAAGAACCACCAGAAAAGCTTAACTACAAAATCATAGCCACACCCAGAAGCATGGCTTTAATAAATACTGTGTGCAAACTTGATAACAACCACAAAAATGTCCAACCTGATTTAATTACAGGGTCTACAGTGGTTTGAATCTTTCATATGAACAAAATAACATGCCTTACTGAATGTGCAATAGGGTTCAGCAAAACACTTCAGGAATGATGATTGCATGAGCAATTTCAAATGGTGTTGAAATTATGGGAACTTGTTTTTGTTATTAGAAGACAAAAAAGAAGCGTTTACTGTCTTAATGAGTCTCAATAAGAGAAAGTTGCTTGAATACATGAAATTCAGGGTGACAGTGTGCAGTCAGTGTATCTAGTTTTGCTTTCTTATGTAAAGGCACTTAAAACATAAACAATTCACTTTCTTCATTTTCACTGTTCCTGTGACTGTATTTCTGTATACGTATCTTCACTGCTGTGATGTGTCTTATGAATGTGTGAGTGAAGCCAAATGAAAAATTAGGGGACCTTTCACCATGTGCAATCAACTAACATGACTGTCACTGATATGCTGTATGAATCTACAGTCGGGGCTAGAAAGGAATCAGTCCCAGCCGCACCTCTTCATAGCAGTCCGGTTTTTTTTTTAAACCATTGTTGGTGCTATTGTACTTGGGTCCACAAAAATCCAAAATCCCCTTAAGACATTTGTTGACAGGAAATAATTTAATGTGTACTCCAGAATTTAAACTGTATATTGATACTGATTATTATTATTATTATTATTATTATTATTATTATTATTTATCTGAAAGAGAAATTTGGGAGGCTTAGCTTTGTTAACTTATTTATCCCCTCCAATGACCCCTGATGCAAATGTAGAAATTGACACCAAAATAGGAACCCAATTCCCAAATGACGTACCCAATTTTAATGTTAAACACCTCCCAGCAACTGAGCATGCACAGTTGGGTTGTGTCATTGATGGATGCAGCTTGCTCCTGGTCCTGTCCTTAAAGCTGATATGTGTTACTGGGTTGCCAGTCCTACTTTAGCCATTTGTTTTGCCATTGGGGCTGAAAGTAGGCCAGACTGTGCCTGAGAGCACACATGCCAAACGATTCAGCAAGTCCCCATCTTAAAGCGGACGCTCCAGGGTTCCTCCACTGTTTCTCACAACTGGACCTTCGTTAAAGAAAAGAATTCTCTTTTCTCCTCTCCTTGAATGGCTTTTTGCTCCTTTATGAGTATGTGAAGCCACTTCTTTACACCTCCAAACAGGTGTGAGTCTGCATGTAACTGAATTGGTAGCTTTTTATTTTTAGCTGGTATGATGTAAATCTGATGGTAGCAAAATCACGTCTCAAAGTAGGTCTTGCAGACTCATACCAAGGTAAGCTTCGGATAAAAATGGGCATCCTGTCCCAAATATTCTCACACAAACAACAGCAAGTTTAAAAGATGCTCTATTTTGGCCTGGGTACTGGGTCTTTTGGTTACTGCAGCAGTGAGCATCTTGTGATGTCTAGTCAGTCCCATGAGCTTTTAATACAGAGAAAGAGATTAGGGGGGAAAAGACACACACAGACACACAGATAACTTTTGAGGAGGAGGAGTCGGGGAAGACGAGGGTGCTGAACCAGGCTAATCAGAGCGGGGAAATGAGGCGAGTCCCACACGGCACAGCTCCGCCTGTAGGCCAACTTGTCCTTGACAGCTCTGATGGATAGAGCTATCCGATCTCCTGAAAAAAAAGACAAAAATGCGGAGAAAGTGGCAGACACACTGCAGGTGTGTCTCTATGGGGTTCTTCCTCTGCATTTTTTTTGCTGGATTGCACCAGCAGAGATGGAGGACTGGACCAAGACACCTGGAGGCAAAGAAGATAGAAGAGGTCTCACTTGCTCCTTCTTCTTATGACCCTTAGAAAGACTCTTTTTCATCCTTCTCCTTAACTGTGTAAACTCCCAGGGCCTTATATTTCTCACTTTCATAGCTACAAACCTTTGTTATTTGTTTCACTGCGGTTACTAAATAATTCATAGGGGTTGGTAAAATGCTGTAAGCTGAATGACTGAAAAGTAAACTGAAAGTTTGGGGGGATAAAAGGTTCACACTTTTAGGCAAAAGATGTTTCTCTTCTGGGTTCGTTGGATAGTTAAGGTATTCTAGGTCTGCTAAAGGGGTTACCTCAGGACAAATTCTGATTAGCTTAGTTTGTAACAACCCCCCCACCCACCCACACACACACACACACGCACGCACGCTCTGGAAAAGCTCAACAAAATCTTATGAGAAGATAATGTCAAAATTCAGAACCCTGGTAGACATAAAAATCTTGCTAGGCAAAAAGAAATGAGTTAAGAAACAAAGACACATAAACCTGTTAGTTAGTTAAATATCTTAGTCTTATTAATATGATTGTAAATATAAGGCAAAATTTTATGGACCATTGACATTTTCAGTGGGTAACATCACAACATGGTTGATTGATCTCCTGATTGCTGGTTATACATGCTTGGACTCAATCACACCCCCACCAGATAACCTGAACTCACCAGTTTACCTTGAAATGATGATATCTGACAGTTAGCAGTGTGAGCATATGTCTTCTTTGTCCTGGACACGTCCTCTTTTTGAGATCTAAAAAAATGTGTCTGAGGTAGGATTTTTAAATAGCTGAAAATGTCTGGGATTTGGCATTTTCCTTTCTACATTTGCCGTTCATTTTGTGGGTGACCATCTGCCCCATGCTGCCATCCTGCCCCAATGTGCTCTTCTTTGAGAAGCAAAATATGGTCACCCTACCATTGGTAGCTTGTATTTTAAAGTAAATCTGGTGGTAGCAGGATCACATCTCAAATCAGGTCTTAGTAAGGTTTTTTTTTATGGATATTTAATACTTCTTACTTTTGGTGCAGAGGATTCTGGGAAGGGTGAGCCAGCCCCTTTAAGATACATAAAATGATTGAGTGAGATTCAGTCTGATTCAATTAAATTTTCTTGTACAACACTTTAAACAGTAGACATATTAAAAAAAAATCCAGATGTATCTTTATATTTATACTCCTAATTAACAAGCCATAATCAAGAATGGCAAGAAAAAAAACTCCCTGGGATGCCTTGAGAAAGAAACCTTGAGAGAAACCTGAGTCAAAAGGGAAGCCATCCTCTTCTGGGTGATTTATTTTTGGATGACACTTATATAATTGTACACTATAAAGTGAAACAGCACTAAGTGCATTAAAATGTTCAATGTGAGCATCAATCATAGTCTTTTTTTTTTTTTACGCCAGCAGTTCAAGGGTCTAGGTCTGCTGTATCCAGGAAAAAAAAATCTTGGGCATGAGCTGTTTTTGGGAAGCGTAAATCTTTAGGATATCCATGTGGGACCATGCACAGTAGCAGAATATGAGTCACAAGTTCAGAAAGCTCCAAACAGAAATAGAGCATTGGGATAAATCAGGCAGATCCAGAAGGCGAGAGAAGACACAGCAGTAGAAGTGTGTCAGGATCAGGGACCGACATCACATTGGGCAGTAGGACACACAAGTACATCTAAACACATGCACACACGCACACACAGAGAGAGAGAGCAGATTATCAGGTATCCTAATCATTATAGACCAGGAACTAGGAATTTGTGGCACCAGCAACAATCAATTCTTCACCAACATTTTATTACGTCTCTTATCTGTACTAGATCTTAATCATTTGAATCTGGAAAATCACAGAGATGCATTGAGGTGAAATCCACTGGCATGAGCTGATTCTTTTTTTCTGTCACATGCTACAAATCAGATTTGCTCCACTCAATTTCATGCTGAAATCGGATCCAAATGTTTTCATGGAGCAGGGAGGTTAAAAGTTTACAGCATTAACATACGAGAGTCTTTAGCTACATCTGCAAAATGTGTTGTTAGAAAAATGCTGTGCTCAGGTTATATAAGATATAAGAAGTTCATTGCAAACACATTGTAAGTAACTTAAAAAAAAACTCTTGTACGGGATTAAAAAAATGATTTATTGTTGACTTATTTGGTTAACTTTATTTTTAAGAGAATACACGCATTCAAATTAAATAGGAAATTATAAGCATTAACTTATATTATTAACCTTGAATAGTTGTCTGTTATTGTCTGGGTAGAGGGTAGCTCAGGGACTTAAGGCGTTGGGCTACTGATCGGAGGGGCGGGAGTTCAAATCCAAGCACTGTCAAGCTGCCACTGTTGGGCCCTTGAGCAAGGCCCTTAACCTCAAAAATGCTCAGTTGTATAAATGAGATACAAATGTGAGTTGCTCTCGGTAAGGGCATCTGCCAAATAATGCAGAAGTAATAAGAACCTTCTTTTGGTGGAAAATGTAAAGTTGCTGACACTGGAGACTCCTTCCAAAACTGTTGATAAATACCTCCTCACAGAAACCTTCACCATATCTATTATTATACATTTTGGTTTCTTAAATAACAGCACGCTTTTGAATGTATTTATTATGAGACGTAGATTATGAAGGGTCCACCCCTTGAAGAGTGGAAATCCCTTTGTAAGTTGTTACCATGGAAACCCCAGGGCAGTCAAATGAGTGCATTAATGTAAACCTTGTAGCCAGAACTACTCTCAGAACTGCTGTTATAAATGACAAATCCACACATACCTCACGAACAGATGAAGTTCACAAATTACATACAGTCCACTAAAAGACTGGCACAGTGGTTAGCACTGTCACCTTACAGCACGAAGGTTCTGGGTGATTGGGGCCTATCCCACAGTCCAAAGACATGCAGATTAGTTCAACTCCTCACTTCAGCTCCCAACGGCTCAGTTTTATGCTTGAGTTGAACCCTCAATAATCTCATGTGTATATGGTTATGTCAGCTGAGTACAGTGGACCCTCGGCTCACGAACTTAATTCGTTCCGAGACTCTGTTCACAACCCAATTTGTTCGCGACCCGATCAGTTTTTCCCATTGAAATGAATGTAAATACAATTAATGTGTTTCAACCCTCAAAAAATGTTTTTTAAAAGTGTATTATGGGTTTATGTGTGACAAGAAAACAGAATAAAATGAATATAACCTTAATTGTAGAAAAATAAAACTAAATGAAATAAACAGATGACTTTAATGCACGTTACCTTTGCGGTGGATACGTAGTTGCTGACATAGGTGGACGGTGGTGGAGAAATATGGTGGCGGTTCTCATCTTTTGCGATTGTTTCTTTATTTCAACTGTTATACGCTTAGGCTTCTTATGCTCACTACCATTTCTACTTTCTTGGGACCCATAATGAAGCTTATAGAGCAAAAATACAGAGAAACATAATGGAAAAATGCATTGAACACGTTCACACCACGAGTGCTTGACCAGAACTGAATGCTTGTGCTGCGAAATGTGGGTTGCCTTCTTGTACGTCAGTCAAGGCTTTGTTCGTTGGTCGGTACAAAATCTTGTTTGCCAAAAATTGTTTGCCATCCAATGCGTTCGCGAGCTGAGGATCCAGTGTACATGGCTAACTTCCATTTAGCACCTTAGTCTTGTGTTCAACCACCATGCTCACTCACTCACACACTCACTCATCTTCTGCCACTTAATCCTGTTCAGGGCTGCGGGGGGAAACTGGAACCAATCCCAGCTGACTTCGGGTGAGAGGGGAGGTACACCCTGGGCAGGTTACCAATCCACCACAGGGCCAACACACAGAGACAGACAACCATTCACACTCACATTCACACCTATGGGCTATTTAGAGTAGTCAATTAGCCTCTGTGCATGTCTTTGGACTGTGAGAGGAAACCGGAGTATCTGGAGGAAACCCACACAGACACGGGAGAACAGGCAAACTCCATACAGAAAGGTGCCCAGGTCGACCTTGGGGATCAAACCCAGGACCTTCTTGCTGTGAGGCGGCACTGTTAACCACCACACCACTGTGCCGCCCAATTAGGTCAACTAGCTACTTTGAATTGTCAGTAGGTGTGAATTTGAGTGTAAATGGTTGTTTGTCTCTGTGTTAGACCTGCGATAGATTGGTTACTTGCCCAGAGTGTACAACTAGGATTGGTTCCAGCTTCCCTGCAACTCTGGTGGATTAGCAGTAAAGATAATGGAGTGTACTAAAATACACTAAAAGTATATTGTCCCTGCATTAGTTCTTTATTTGCTTTGGAGCAAATTACGACAAACATGAATTTACTTTAAGTGCCCCTATGAGTAACTTACGATCCTATTTGAAAATTAAACCATAAGTACACATATGTTTTCCCCATTTTGTAAAATACAATACTGGTAGTAAGTCTGGAAACTCAGTGTACTGTAAGGCCTTTTTTCTCTAAACTTCACGCATTACATGATTCTGGCCACTGAGCAAATTAAATGGATTATACAGTCTAGATTTTTTCAGTGTGGCTGGAATTTTGCCCTTCACAGTGCCATTGTCATGTTCAGTGTCAACAGTGTGATACCGTAATGATGGCTGAAGTTAAATAGAGATCGACACACTGTGTGGCATTTTCCTGATGCAGGACTGGCCTTGGTTCTTGTTCTATACCTTCATGGTTCCTGCTGAGTAAGTGGGCAGGAAGGAATCGGCTTACTGGGAAGAACTTTCAGTCATTTGTGGCCATTTGATGGCCATTTGTTCTGCACAAACCTCATTGTCTCTGTGAACTGGATAAGCTTGCAGGAAGATCTTGCTTTTAAGAGAATGACAGACACTTCCATGGTCTGCTGCCAAGAGAAACAAACATGACCATAAACATGTAGCACTAGAGCAGGATTCAGAAGAGAAACTATTGCTATGTTTGCATAGTTGTGGGGGAGATGCAGAGTGAAAATATTTAGCCACAGGTAATCAGCATCTTAGTGTTGAGAGCAGTTTACTGTCATGGGTGGTTCATCACACAGAGAGGGAGGTGGGTTAGAGTTTGCATATACACAGCCATGTGTGTGTGGGAGAATCGGCTTAATCAGTTTATTAAAGGAATGCAAGCCTCATATTGTGTGGCTTTTGGGATGGAACAATTGTGAGTTTCACTGGAGCGTTGCGGATTGAAGAAAACATTATTCTTTTCCTTTATATAGGGTTTTAATGAACGAAATATATAGGACGAAATGTAAAAGGCAGATTTAGTTTAACAGGTTTTTGTGAGACACTTGTATTCAGTATGTGGATTAGTTTTATAGCTGGTACACTATATGATCAAAAGTATGTGGACACCTGAGCATTGCAACTAGATGAGCTTGCTTAACATTCCTTTTGAAAACCATGGGTATTAATATTAACTTGTTCCCCCTTTTACTATTTAATAACTGTTGCTGTTCTGGCAAGGCTTTCCGTTAGATTTTGGAGCGTGACTGTGGGTATTGCTCATTGGTGCATTGCATGGTGAGGTCAGGCACTGATGTTGGGTGAGGATGCCTCGGGTGCAGTCGGCGTTCCAATTCATCCTAATGTTGTTCAGTGGTGTTGAGGTGCAGGACAAGCAAGATCCAACATCAGCAAATCATGTCTTCATGGATCTTGCATTGTCCACAAGGGCATTGTCATGATACCACAGGTTTGGTTTCCGTTTTTTTGGAAAGGTATATCATAATGCTACAGCATAAAAACACATTCAAGACAACTGAGTGCTTCGGACTTTGTGGCACTGGTATGGGGAAGGTCCACATATAGGTATGATGATCAGGTGTTCTCATAGATTTGGCCATAAAGGGTACATAAAGTATCACATCCAATTTACGCTGCAATATGATATAACACAAAAGAACGCAGAGCTAGGAAAATGCATGTATAAATTAAAATCTATTCACATTTGAAAACTGTTGGTATCAGAGAAACACACAAAAATGCAAATACAGTTGAACCTCTCATTAACGGACTAATTGGGGGGAGAGGTTGTCCGTTGACTTGAATAGTCTGATAATGTAAAGTGTTTTTAGTGTGGGGGCTTAAAGTAATGGAAATACAAGGAAAAACACCACTAAGGTCCAGAAAAGTGCTGCCCAAGTACTGTACACATGACAAGCAGCATAACGACCAACATAAACAGGTAAGTACAGTGAGAAAACATTGAGGTGAAAAACACCAAATAATCGCCGAAAAAAACAGTATAGTTTCACAACAACCACAGCTCAACCGACGCTTGTAAGCAACTAGTACCACGCACACCACGGCCGCCTAGTGGACAATTGCTGAACTACTGGCCTCAGTTTGCAACACCCGGGATTTTTAAACTTTTGTACCGGACATTCTAGCTAACAGATTATGTATTCAGACCAGCGGATTTTGTCTGTTGCGTCCAATATCCGTTAATGCGGTGTCCATAGATGAGAGGATCAACTGTATCCAATATAAATAAATTCATGATTTCAGGGAACTTTTTATTAATAAGAGCTTAGTAAATATATGTTTTTGCTTTAATAAATTGTTTTATCAAAGAACTATTTTAATACCTGCCCTTCATTTTAGATTTCATGAATAAATATCCCAAATTGTAGTCATTAAGGTGGGAAAGACATACTCCACTTTAAACCCTATTATTTGAGCAACTTTTTTTTTTAACTAGTGGTCTTGAACTTGCACGTGTTTCTACATGTGCAAAGCTTTATTAAATCAGGGTGCGACTAGAATTTTGTTGTTTCGGTTGTCCTGGCTGAAGTGGCCCTTGGCTCAATGAGTGACTCTTCAAGCCCGGAATGGAAACTAATTAAAATATTTGGACATGAAATTCCCCTACACCTTAAAGTGATCAGCTTCAGTAACTGTGAGTGAGGTGGAAATGGATGACATGAATGTGTTATTGAGCTATGTTTCAGAACTGGGTTCAACAATAAGATTCTTTGTCTGTTGGCACTTGATCACCAGATCATAATCAGTATTTGTACTTTGAAGTGAAATTCTGACTTTAAACTCAGAAGTTATTTTGGACTTTTTTTTTCTCAGGAATGATTTCTGACCTTACACTCCAATGCTAAAAAAAAAAAGTACTTCTAGGTGGCCCAAGTACGCTTCTGTTGTTTTGTTAGTAGCAAAGCAATTTGTTTCAGTTAGCTTAAAAAATGAAAAAAGTTACACTAGCCTATTTTTCTGAATCAGTAGCACTGGTAAACACTCGTATATTCTTAAGTCTCCATCCTGCTTTCTGTTCACAGTTCGACCGCAAAAAGAGTCAATTCATTAATCTCATAATTGAAAACTATGGGTTGATTGCAAATCTTTGGAGTCGATGCTACAGATTGAAAATATACAGACACACATTTACGAAAAGTGTTGTAAGTGATTCAAAAAGTGATAAGCAGAAAATGATGTACATGCTGTCACCTTGAGTTATTTGGTCCGCATGAGCACTATTATATTATCATGCTGTAGCAGATTATCTGATAAATGTAACAAATGTTGTATTTAGTGAACTGCTATTTAATTAAACCTAGTAGAAAAAGTTCACCGTAGTAATTTTGCAATGTCTTCAATGATCAAAATAATTGTTGCAGCCCTAAATAAGAATGGGATACTGCATGTGCACGTGCACACAACACTTCACGAGTCTCACATCACCACTCTGGTCATGAGTGAAATCATAGCTAATCTTACAGTCGCCAATTCATTGTCATGGCCTCTGGTGAAAAAAGCATTCACCGGGTGGAAATATCACCATTATTTTGTCTTTAAAGCGGAATTTATTTCATCCAGCTGTGAAAATGCTGTTGTCATCTGCATATTTGGTATTGAGGCAATCCAAAAGTAAAGGCAAGTACAGTGGAACCTTGCATTGCGAACATAATTCCTTCCGGAGACGTGCTTGTAATCCAAAGCATTCATATATCAAAACGGGTTTCGCCATAAGAAATAATGGAAACTCAGTTAATTCGTTTCACAAGCCACAAATATTTATATAAAAATGATTAATACAAAATATAAAGTAAAAATCCACAAAACTGTCATGAATCTGCCCACACGGAACGTGCGTGCAGCACACCTGTTCTGAGCACTCCCAATAGCAGTGCATGTCAGAGAACTCTAAAGACTACTTCCTGGTTTTCCTCCTCAACGCCGCGGTGCGTCACATGGGTGGCAACAGGTGTACCGGATTGGGACTGATTGCGGGAGCTATAAAAATACTCATGCAAGCACGCCAAGGATGCTTACGGAGCATTAGTTGCCATTTTCCGTGCTCTTGCCAAGCCTTGCTATTCCGGTGTTTGCTTTCCCCAATTCTGACTAAGTTTCTGTTTCTTGTTATTCGACCCCACCACACCTGACAACAACAAAATAACCTGCACTTTACCTTT
>JAQMCW010000004.1:6218070-6228399 GCA_030068335.1 Chrysichthys cranchii
GGTGCCTTTCTGTGTGGAGTTTGCATGTTCTCCCTGTGTCTGTGTGGGTTTCCTCCGGGTACTCCGGTTTCCTTCCAAAGACATCCAGAGTTGGGATTAGGTTAATTAGCTACTCTAAATTGCCCGTAGGTGTGAATGTGAGTGTGCATGGTCGTCTGTCTCTGGGTGTCGCCCTGCGGTGTATTGGTGACCTGCCCAGGTTGTACCCCGCCTCTCACCCGAAGTCACCTGGGATTGGCTCCAGTTTCCCCCCGTGACACTGAACAGGATTAAGCTGCAGAAGATGAGGGGAGAAGTAAAAGCGATTAAAAAACAAAGATTTCAATAAGTTATGACACAGTTGAATCACTAATGAATCGTTTCTGTGCAACCAAGATTCCCTCCTCTCTTACAGCAAATCCTTCTTTGAGGACTCAGAGTCTCTTCTCTCTTTCATTTAATCGGTATTTGAATCATTAGTGAATCCTTTTGTTCATGGCTGAGATTCGCTCCTGTCTTTCAGCGAATCATTATTTGCTTTACTTTAGTGAATAATTTTTTCATGACTGAGATTCTCTTTCTTTCACAGAATCAGTATGTGAGTCATTATCGAACCCTTTAGTTCATGACCGAAATCCTCTCCTCTCTTTTAGTGAGTCAGTGTTTGAGCCATAATTGTATACTTTTGTTCACGACTGTGATCCTCTTTTTCAGCGAGCCTCTTTGAATCATTAGTGAATCCTTTGATGATTCCATGTTTGGTTCATTAATGAATCCTTACAGTCACAAATGAGATTTTGTTCTCTCCTTCAGGGAATCGGGGAATCGGTGCATTCACGATGGTCTTTTACTGAATCCTTTTGCTCATGACCAACATTTCCTACTTTCTTTCAGAGTTATAGAGTAAAACGTGACTGTTTTTGGCCGCTTAATGACTTGAGTCACTCAAAGGAGTAAAAAAAATGTCACTATTATTTTGCTGCCAATCTTCACCTCGTCTTCCATCAAAAATGGCTGCCTGTTGCAGTTTAGTTGTTCACACTGAGTCAAAGAGGTTTGTAAAAGTTTCTGAAAGGGTTTAGATTACAGTGTTTGATTATTTGTTTTCCAAAATTTGTGGCCTTGAAACTTGAAGCTAATATCCAGTACTTTTATCAGCAAAACTGCTTTGAATGAGTCAGAGCTTCAGAGTCTCAAATTCTTTATTGTGATTTGCCACTGAAACACACCACACTTGTACTTGTTATACTTATTGTTTATGCATATAATGATTTTTGTGCTAAAGGAAAACAATCAGAATTGTTTTTCAGTTTACTATTATTACTATTACTTAAGCCCTTAGAATTTAACACACCCTCAGTATGTGGTCCATTTATAGATGCTTGAACATAATGGAATTCTTTTTAGAATTAAATCTTTATATCCACTTGACATTTTTCCCTGGTTAATATTGCTTTTCATAGCTGTTATTTCCCCTAAGAATTTTGACAGGTTTTTTTTTTTGCAGGCATGTAGTTTTGATTTGCCTTTTCTGAAGCTTGGCACTGTTAATCTATTGCAGTTCCAATTAAAGCCCTAGTGCATTTCTACTCGAGCTGACAAAGTGTCTCACAAGTTGGGACATCTTTAATCCTATTGTGCTTATATGTGTAACTGACATTAGAGGTCATTTGGTCACAATGTGAGATTTGTACTCTAAACATTGAGTGGAATGAAATCCTTGATTTTCTGTGTAATTACCTCTGCTACAGGTGTGTTTGTGTGGGTGGTTACACTAGGGGTTTGCACGGACTATTCAAATATCCAGTTAAATGTTTAAATTTGAATACTGAATTCACTATTTGGGTAGCTGTTGTGCCATTTATCGACATGAGGTCAGTGACAAAAACGACACACTGCTTCAGGCAGTATTTTGATGAGGAGAGCAGTAATGATGTGGCATACAAAAAGCCCTGATGGAATTCATAAGTATGTTTATATTATACTCATTAGTGCATAATTACCTGTAATTAACTACGAATTGGTATGTTTTTGCAAGCTTAGAACGAGGCCTTTATATCTCGACGCATAGGAAGCAGGTCCTCTTCTACAGAGCCGCCATGCTATGCCGCGACAGTAGCCCAGAACAGACAAACCTCTGACAAACACGTTTTGCATTTTTACAAGTTACAGCATTAATCTGGAAGGGAGAACTGAAAGGACGACAAAGAAGAAAAAAGGAAGACAAGGAAGAAGAAATAAAAATAACCAGTGTTTTCTGATGCTGGGTAACGAGTTTGAAATTTGCATTGTCCATATTATTTATAATGGAAGACACAAGGGAGTGTGAATGTAAGTACTTTGAAGAACGTTTCGGGCACTTGACAGTCAACGTACTTTCTAATACATGCTCGGAAAGGGAGGGGCAATCAGGTGGTCGAATCCTACAAAGTGGCCCTGAAAGCTGGCAGCCCCAAAACCTCTTTCCTGTAGCTTGTTTAAAGTGTGAGTTTATGAGCTACCATTATTGAAGAGATGGCTATGATGTTAGCAAAGAATGTTAGCAAAACGATAGCTAGAGAGTAAGCTAGCATATTGGTGCATCTGTAGCCCAAATAAAGCTGTCTGCTGTTCAGGGTTTATACTGAATTTTCAGAAATATTAGAATGACATGGTCTTCTTATAGATTGTAGGTTTGATGTTGGAATTGTACTTTATGAAAATGCCTACGCTGCATTGTTGAGAACTATTCCAAAACTACCAAAATTTTGTACCAAAGAATTCTGAGATGTAGCTTATCAAGCGTGTGTATTGATTCCAGCATATGATTCCAGTTTTGTACAATATTTTGCCTTAAAAGCATTGCAAATTAACAAAATACTCAGTCTAGAAATTTATATTAACACAATTTGGTATTGCCTAAACTAAATCTGGTGAAGCCACTGATAATTTTCTGTGCTACTTCTAGGAAGAGGAAACTCCCTTCCTCTTAGTTTTGTTCTTGGGCATGTTTTAATTCCGCAACTGAATCAGCAGAGAAATATGTGTGTGGATTCTACAGTGTGGTCCATGTGCATGCATTGCTTTTAAGGGTGGAGAAGGGAGTGAGTGGACATGTGTCAGAAAAGCTTGAAGAAGGCTGGAAAGGTTGTGGTTTATTTTGACGAAGTTTCCTGGCAGGCTCTCTGGAGGTGGGTAGGTGTCTGATGGAAAAGGCTGTCGATTGTACAAATCTAGGTCACGAAAAACACATTGGAAGGGAAAAAAAATGTGACATTTGTGCAGTGACTTTTTATACTTTGGGAAATGATATTTTAAATATTTCATTGTTCTTGCTATCTGGGTTATATTACAGAGTGGTGAACTCCAAAGTTTCCATCATATCTGAATCTAACAGAGGGATTTATATAGCACAAATGCTTTTTTGTCCCACTTATAGCTTGTGTTTGACTGCCAGTGGGCATGTGCAGAATGTGAAACCCAAAAGATCAACATTTTCACAGTGTTTTCTGGGCAGAGTGTGGGCGTGTAGATACTGCAAAGCTGTTGCACCGAGGTAATGAACAAACAGCATGGGCCATTTTAGAGCCCACTGTTGTGTGTAGGTTTGTTTCAGCCGACACTGGAGCAGCGACCACCATGATAAGCACTGTAGCTTCTTTGATATGTCAATTCATTCGTACAGTAGAAATAAAATATCACAGGGCAAGATTTTAAAGGAAAATAATTAATAAATGGCTGGTGTGAAGTAGATTATTTTCCAGTTACAGTACATCGCAGAGCGGCATATTCCTGTTATAACAAGAATATGCCTAGACTTACGTTTCTTATTTAATATAGAATAACACTGTACTTTTTAAATATTTATCGATGCATTTAATTTAGTTGAGGAATGTTGTTATCACTGAAGTTACAGCAGCTATAACCATCATTTCAACAGCCTTTCTTTAAAAATAATAATCACAAGAAGAAGAAGAAACAAATAAGATTTAAAAAGAAAAGGGAGAAAGCACAATGCTGTAAAGACTTGAAGAAAATTAAATTGACACTTTTACCTGTGACTGTTACAAAGTTGACTGGAAGTTTTTTTCCCCATCATATTAACACTTACATTTTTTTTTTAATTTGTGAAGCCTATGTAGCCATACAAGCCTCTGCTTGTTATAGTTGCTACTGTAGATTGAATAAAGCATTAAAACAAGCACATTAATGCAAACCTCACCCCTCTGTTACTGTCAAAGCTGCAGTTCTCAAAAACACCTTCTGTCCAGTCAGACTCGAGAATTCAGCCATGCTGTGGAATAAGAAACTTTCATTTGATTTTGAATGGTTTATTATTTAACAAATACATTCCACATTATAGAGATAGTCTTATGTTTGGAAATTAAAGTTGCCATTTTTGAATACCTCCTATATACGTAGACTTTGGATCAGAATTAAGATCAGCCACAAGGTCAGCAGAAGACATGCCATTTTTCTCAAACTGAAATGAGCAACTAAAAAAATACCTTTACTTTGTTCTGCTTTTCTGCAGATGTCGCATATTTTGGAATGAATGTTAGTCATAAAAAAATAACTTGCATATTCAGTTTCCTTATCCTGACTGAAAACCTCTGACGCAAAGAAATAAAAATCACATTCAGCACATTTCATATTCAGACTCTGAGCTGCACTAATTTGAGTCAGCCTGTAATTAGTAGCCCATGAAAGAAATGTGAATATCTTTTTTTTTTGGTAAAGGTTAGTAGCTTATATGTCAGTCACGCACTTGGCCTGTCAGGATATAATGCTTACTTTGATTAAATAATTGCTCGTTTTAAATCCCAAACTGCTGTATTATCTCACTACACTATGCTGAACTTTGCTTTGTTCATTATTTTTCATAGTACAGTTGAAACACTTAATGATAAGATGGTCATTTCAGCGTGTATCCCCTCTGGCTGTTCATTCTCTTCCAGGCCGTTCATCGTGCTGCCTCCGCTAATGGAGTGGATCCGGGTGGCTGTAGCACACACCGAGCACCGATTCAGCATTTCTGTAGACAGCGACGACGTGAGACAGGCTGCCCGACTGCTCCTGCCTGGAGTGGACTGCGAGCCACGGCAGCTAAAGTAAGCTCTGCACCACATGCAGGGTTTAGTCTACATAATGCATTGGAATCAGACCTTTTGTGTCTAAGCTCAACCATAAACGAGTTCTACAGTAAGATTAAAAAAATCTAGACCTTATTCAATTTGGTGCCCAGCATGATATTAAATGACCAGACTTTGAAGGGGTCTTTTATAACCTGGATAAAAGTACGCACAAGCAGTGAATTTCTACTCAGCTTGGTGAGAAGCCGTGTCTTGGACCTGAGTATAGCCTTGGCGAAAGTTACCACAACCGGGAATAAAGAGAGTCCTTGTTTCAGACAAAAGAGTATGTTGCATAACGCATCAAATATAAAAGGCTTTGTATTTTGTGATTACCCTTTAGAATGATCTAAAAAGATTATTTTATACGAACACACCAACTTTTTCCTTTTTTTTTGTATCAGACACACACAGATTCAGAGTCATTATTAAGTTAAACCTCAACAATGCCGGCATGATAAATAATTTTGAATTATTCACACAGTCAGTGTTCCCAGCGAAAAGCTCTTCCCGCAGGCAAATTTAATAAAGGAATAAAAGAATGAATGTTAGTATGGAATTCAAATGTCACAAACACAAAGACTAGCAGGATATATTTTAGTTTATCTTACCTTATGATTTCAGAAATGTCAGAAATACAAGTTTCTTTCCTATGAAGTCCTATGGGTTATAATTACAAAAAGGAAACGATGTACATACGCGAGATTATGACTCGCTGCTAGTTTCACCCTTTCATTATGGTGGAGGAAAGGACACTTTCAATAACGATAGATCCTTATCGATTTTTTTGTATACACTATAAGCCTCAAGACATATTTAGTAACTACTATTAATAGGAAATGTATGTCTGGCTCCACTGACAGGTTCTATAGGGTTTAGAAGTTCAGTTGCTTCTAATTCATTACTGTCAGCTGTAATTCTGTCTGCGAAGGGAAAACCAGACACAGGTAACCCAATCAGGACATTATTCAGTGACACGGTAAGGGATGGAGAGCATAAACAGAAGCTAAAGCAAAACAAACGCACGTAGCACAGTTGCAGTGGGACTCCTGATACAAAATGAAGTGAGATTGGGAGCGTTCCTGATATTAACCCTCAGAGCTTTTTGCCTGTTTTCGATACCTAGATTTTACAATCAATTAAAATGACCCCATTTCAGATAGATATGTGGGGTTTTCTGTCATTTCAGCAGCACGAGGTTTGTTTGAAAGCTGTGGGCCGGCTATTTATGTTTACATCTAACTTCCATTTTGAAAATCATACAGAATAAAACTAAAACCGAAAGCAAAAACTTTACAAGGTGCTGGTGTATAATATAAGTGCATATGCGATTGTGATTTTTTTTTTTTGAAAAGGTGCAATGTAAAGTAAATCTCTGTGTTAAATAATTTCTAAATTGGTCTTTTAATAATTAAGAAGAGAATAAATACTTTCATCAAGATGACACTGTCTATATTAGAATATAGAGAGGGAAACATTAACGGCATCATGTCTGCTGCACTTCTGGTGCGCTTCTGCCATTATATAAAGGAGGTAAAGTAACTTTCGGAAAGTAAAAAAAAAAAGGACTTTGTGCATAAAATATGCCAGTAGGCGGATTGGCTATGTTAAATCACCATCACCCCTCGGTGAGAATAAGTGTGTGAAGGTCTGTCTGCATGACATCCTTTCTAGGGTATATATCCACCTAATGCCCAGCGTTCCTGCAATACGCTCCAGCCCCTCACTAGGATTACTGAAGAATGAATGAATGAGAATCAGCCACCTCAGTATGAGATTTACAGACATGGGGGTAAATTCAAAGCTCTATGTAAATGACTAATGCAGCTTTCACTTAAAAGATGTTTGACAAATGTTCTAATCCTGCCAAATAAACAAAGCTTTGCTTTAGGGCTGTTCTTACACTGGCAGTAGTTTGTTGAAATAAAACTTCACTTGAAATCAGCAAGTGCCAGGCTTCCTGTTCAGCGCACAGCAGTTTTAATGTTAGGGTTATTAGAGTACATACAGGCCATTAACTACACAGCAGAGAAACATAAATGCTGCTGCTGCTTTTTCTGGTAAACAGGCCTATAGACAAGGGGGGAAACAGACTTTAGTTATCAATATAATATTAGGTATTAATATACAACTGAAATCGGAAATACATGTATTATTAATTCCATATTAATTCCCAAATTAAGTACATGTTGCATGCATACAATATGTTTAAGCATATTTACTGTAGAACATAGAGAGTTTATTCGTTTATCTTCATTAACCAGCCAGGGTTGCTGTAAGTCCAGAGTCTTTTCCAGGAACACTGGTTTTTTGTGAGGTAGGAAGAACCTGGGGAACCTGCAGGAAACCCACACGGAGAAGTGTAAATGAAGCTTGGGGTCGAATCAGTAACCCTGGAGCTGTAAGGCCACAATTAGAGCCGCTGTCAAATATTATGATGTAAAGTTGTTTAAAATTAAATCGTACTTTCTTTATTCTTAAATAAATTCCTAAACAGGTTAGAGGTGATGATGCTATATTATGAAAAATGATCAATCATTTTTTGAAGCAGCAGTGATCACCACTGTTTGCACTTTGTGTGTTTGAACTTGCATCTTTCTTTGTTCTTTATTTTAAACTCTCTTCGCAGTTACAGTATACCCTTCGGTATAGGTTATCAGTTATACCCTATACAGTTATTCCCTTCGGTATCTGTTTCCTTTTTGTCTACAACTCATGACAAAAGATTTATTTCAGTAATGGATACCTTATAATCTATTGTATTCTATTCTTCAGGAAACATGTTTTGATAAGAAAAGGACCATGATGATTCTATGTATATGCACATTTTTATAGGACATGATAGAATTTTTGAGCTACTTTCTCCTGAAAAGAACTAATAATAGAATTTGACAATGCTAGACAACTTTGTACAATTTTACACTAACGGAATATGAAAGA
The DNA here is from genome assembly GCA_030068335.1 of Chrysichthys cranchii. Classification (NCBI taxonomy): domain Eukaryota; kingdom Metazoa; phylum Chordata; class Actinopteri; order Siluriformes; family Claroteidae; genus Chrysichthys; species Chrysichthys cranchii. Next base: position 6,226,101 of record JAQMCW010000004.1, read on the forward strand.
TTTAAACACCCCTTTTTGTGCCATGTCTGCTGCAAAGCATCAAATAAATCTGTTCATTTATTTCCCATAGACAAAACTCTCCATATACAGAGAGTAAAGTTTGTTTTTGGTGATTTTCCAGCTGCTTTCCCACTTTGTATGCTCACAACACCGCGCCATTCTCTCGAGACAGCACTCTAAACAAATGCCAGTATGATTTCAAGCAATTGATTTTGCCCCAAGTTTCATTACATTAAATAATGAATCAGCAAATTTCTGCTCAATTTTAGAAAAGGCAACAGGGCCCAAAGCAATCATTTTAAAGAAGATGCCTTGTATGGATATTCAGAATGTCTCAGTTTGATGACCTCTTTAGCATTTAGCTAGCTGATACACCAGCGTATGTTAGCGTTATCTTGCTGACTCAGCAAGTAAAGACAGCAGTTGGTGATAAACCATTTAACTTCACCACTCTGAAATGCTTGCCATCCTCACAGCTGAATATTTTGTAAATCTTCTTCTCAAAAACAGTAGCTGTATTTCAAAATGTATTAATGAATATTAATGAACACTGGGTGTCTGTGTATGAATATTAATGTCTAGCAGGCAGTCCAGCAGACTTCAGCTAGCAGAGTTGAAGAGATACTCTGCAACAATTCATTAAAAATACATACAGAGTAAAACGCATAAAAAAATGATGTGAAAGGGGATTTAAGATGTGGGGAAGATCTACTTATTTCATCGAAACCTGCAGGTCTTGATTGAGCTACCAGCCAGCTTTCTTGTTTGTCAAGAAGACACCTGATACAGTGAAGCCTTTAAATGAAAATGAACACCAGTTCGAATCTTGTAATTTTTACATCTTATAAAAATGTCTGTTCAATTCTCACCAAATTCTTATCTCTGTGTAAGTGTGAATCTAGTTAGCAGGTTTAATCTGTCATATATTTACCTATGGTGTTATAGCTAGCTAGCTATACTGTGCCTTTTCAGTCTATTAGTATCAGCTTGTTGGCCAAAAATTAACCCTCATAATGCAACAAAGCATCTATTCTTTTGACTATTAGACCATTTGTAAGAACTAGGTGTACTACCTACTGTGCCTACGGCCTACTGTGTAAAGATAATTTTGATTTAGCTAGCAAGCTTGGTGTTGACAGTGTCATCTCGCTAGCTAGCTATCTAAGCTGAGTTTGCAACCTAAATAACAAAATTCTTTTGTTACCTCAGTTAATGTTGCAGGTTAAAAAACAGCAATAATTTATGTTACTTAAAGGTTGAAAAAGTTTAATTCAATTTAATTCAATGTGTAATTTCAATAATTTCAATGAAGTGGAATGATGGAGATGTTAGTGTAGCATGTAGCTGCTGGACTGGTAGTGAAATCTGTCACTATACACCATCAAATAGCTCAAAAAGATTTTTCTGAAAATTATACGAGACATTATGTATATTTCCATCAAATTGTGGTATCAGTGTACAGCTACAGACTCCCAGGGATTCATGAAGAATAGCCAGATCATTAGCCATTTTCTCATTTTATTACCGTGGCGGTAATCACCACCACCATTATCAACATTATTACTCTTTCAAATAATATCAACTGGAATCTAATGGCAATTTAATTACAATAAAAGTGGGTCATTTGCATGGAAATTCCAGAGATGATAAAGTCTGCCTCCAATAACTAGGCAAAATGTCATTGCACGCATGTAATAATGTGCCTAATTTTTAACAGTTTATAAAATAAACATGCACTAAGTGGAAACGTCAGGTTTTTTAACGGTTAAAGCTATCCCTGACATTAGAGCTTTTGAGAACCCCCCTAACAAAACCAAAAACTGTTGAAACCCTGCTTCCTTGTGCTCCTGCTCAAATGAACTTTGCTCAAATACAGTATTACTTGTCTTTTTAGAGCAGACGATTGCTTCTGTGCCACACGAAAGCTGGACGCAGCCTCCACAGAGGCCAAGTTTCTGCAGGACCTGGGCTTTCGGATGCTCAACTGTGGTCGCACTGACCTTGTCAAGCAAGCAGTCAATCTGCTGGGACCTGACGGCATAAACAGCATGAGCGAGCAGGTCTGTTCTGCTGATACACACAGAAACACACTTTTGGCGTGAATGTTTAGTGCTGTCTAATTAGTACAACGTAAATTCCAGAAAAGTTGGGACATTCTTTAAAGTTGAATAAAATGAAAACTAAAAGACTTTCAAATTACACAAGCCAATATTTTATTTAAGACAGAACATAGATAACATAACAAATGTTCAAACTGGGAAATTGTACACCTTTATCCACTAAATGAGCACATTTCTAA
>JAQMCW010000004.1:6258018-6268828 GCA_030068335.1 Chrysichthys cranchii
TCAAGTTATTTCAGTGACCATTGTGGGTTTTTCTTTCTTTAACGGAAGGGTACCAACAATTTTGTCCACGTCTGTAACTCTAAATAAAGTTTAGGCATCAAAAGTTCAGAACTGTTTGCTAGTAGTGACCACAAAGTACTGAGAAGTTTTACTGAAGTGACAAAATAGATAATGTGTCAAACTTTTACTCAGTTAAACATGGAAGTACATTTATGGCGTTTGGCATACGCCCTTATCCAGAGCCACTTTCAGTCTCAGTTTCAGTCATGTCATTGGTCATACAGTGGGCATGGCTAATCCTGTGTAGTTTGCTAATCAATAAATAAAAAGTAAAATATCCTATAAATAACCAATATTTACCATTAGCTAAAAATTTACCTAGCCCAGTCATGTTAGCCACTGGAGTACTAATATAACCTGGCATTCGCAAAGATATCAGGCTAATTTAGTTAAATATAACCAGCTAACATTAGCAAATTAGCAAAAAAAATTACCTCAGCATGTTTTGTTTTTTTTTATTCGATGGAGTTCATGCCTTCTAGGGAGGCAAAGGAAATCTCATTTTATACGACTCTTAATCCAGCATATTGAAACACTACAGTCCAGTGGTTTATCCATAATCAAATGCACACAGATAGATATACTGCTAAATATATATTGTGTTGAATGGGAAGGTCACAGATGACAAATAGGCATGGTTTTCATATATGTTTATCTCCACTTATGAGCCTGGATTTGCACATTCATTCGCTGTATAGCATACAGTCATTGGCTGGTAAAGACCCTAGGGTAATATTTATTTCTCAATTATTGTCCATGCCTGACAGGTAAATAAGTGGTATAGTTCAGCAGTCTATCTGAAGGATTTAAGGTTTTGTGTGCGTTTCTATAGAAACGACTCAGTTTTGCAACTGAATGGAATCGAACCATTATCTTGTAATTTTCATAATTCTGACGTGACCAACATGAAAGGATTGTAAATGGATAAAGAGATTTGCATTGTACTCATTTAGCTGTGACTTTTATCCACCCTGACTTACAATTTAATACAGGATACAACTAAGCAGCTGAGGGACTGCTCGAGAGCCCTAAGGTGGCAGCGTAGCAATGCTGGAATTTGATCTTGTGCAGGATTTGATCACCTTACATCAGTAGCCCAATGTCTTAACCACCCAGCCTCCCTGTCACCCACAACATGCATTTAACACTTAACTGAATGCTTAATGCTTAAAGCCTCTTGAAAGTATCTGCTTCAGTTCATTAGTAGGCTTTCCTAAGCATTTGATATTGTACCTTTTTGGTGACTTTGCCTGTGTGCATGCCTGTGATATACAGAACGAAGTTATCAGCCAGCAGCTAGCTGTAATCTTCACCCAATGCTACGGGCCGTTTCCAATCCCCAAGCTGACAGAGATCAAAAAGAAACAAACCTCACGTCTGGGTAAGTAACGTACCGCTGACCTACTTAAAAACTCACTCGAATATAGTTTTGCTTCAGATGCAGTTGCAAAATCTGCCTATGCTTTTCATACCTGTGTGGATCTCACCTAGATGCAGATGTGAGGGATTTTGCTTAATTGAATAGTAATAGTGAAATACAGTCATCTCCAAAATTATTGGGACCTTAGTAAATGAAAAATATGAAAATATGAAGATATGAAAAATATCACAAATTACGTGAGTCGCAGTTCCCAGCACTGCTTATGTTCATGTGGCGTGGTTTGTCTCATGTTTTCCACATTCTTCCGTTTACATTTTGGTTCATGTCTTCTTTTTTTTTGGCTTTTTGTTTCGGTTGTGTCTCCACCCCTAACTTGTCATCGGTCTGTTATTCATTGTGTTCACCTATTTTGATTCTCGATTTCTAACCTGTTGTGTCTTTGTTCTGTGCAAAGTTCTGTTAAGTGGTTTGTTGAGGGGTTTTTTGCACCTTGTGTTCCCATATCTTCTTTGTGGTTTTAAACCTGCCTGTTTATTTGACTTGCATTGTTGGATTTGCCTTACTTAATGAAATTCTGCATAATATCCACTCTTGTATTTTCCCTACCACTTCCACATGTTTCAAAAAAAAATTATTGTTGTTTATTAGGCCAATCACACCCTGAAAATCTGAGCGTATTGAAGTAAATGTATTGTTTAATTTATTTTTTTAATTAACATCCCTTGCCACGATTCTTTTAAAATAGTATTTTGTTCAAAATGAGCCCATGATGCCATTTATCCTAAGAAGGTTCCCAGTGCCTTTGGAGAAAAAAACAGCCCCACGAAATGATCAGTAGGGTCTTTTCCTATCCTCTTTTTACACCAAAAGCTCTATTTTTGTCTGATCTGAACATAAAACATGGTTTTAGTCAAACAGGCCTTTTTTGTGGAACGCCTTCCAAACCGTGTTGGCATGGAGGTGGCATTTAATTGCAGATTTGGAGAATTGGTGACCCAAAGAAAGCACCAGAAATCTCCAGCTGTGAAAAAAATCGCTGCCTCTCTTAACATTCTCCTCACTGAATGGGGCGAAGTACACTCGTGTCCTCTTCCAGGCAGATTCATTACAGCTCTGGTTGTTTTAAACCTCTCAGTTATTGACACAACAGTTGGACTTTGAGCAATTTAGGCGTTTTTTTTTATAGGCACTGCCTGATTTATGAAGGTCACCCCAATTTCAGCTCAGTTCGTTTCTTTGTTCTGTAATCTACCCCATGTTGATGAATGAATAAGGATATTTAGCCTCTGTGCCACCTCATCTTTTATACTTTAGTAAAACAGGAAGTGGACGACTGCTTGAGTTCCTAAACAATTAGATGAGCTTAAAAAAGGAGGCTCATGCTTCAGGTGGATTTGTACATCAAAATTTCTAGGATTCCTCTTATTTGTGACTCATGGTGTTTTATGGTGTTTATATATGTTTTTTTGAAAAGATGTTTGTTTGTTTGTTTTTTCATAAATTCTGGGGCTGACTGTTTAAGCAGCCCATTCACGTTTTCTTGGGCTACAGAAATGGAGAACGTTGCAAAACACAGTACGATTGCCATCAGAAAGTTGGGGGGGGTAGGAATCCTAAGGTGAACTGAAATGATTTTTTCAGGTTTGGAGGAACACTGCTGCCATCTATGCAGCTCATATGGGATTACAGGACATGTGTATTGCAAACTGGCCTTTCAGCTCCAGTGCAATGGTCTGCAATAGTCTTGATGTCCTCTGAACCAGAAACGGCTTTGTTTTTAATGAGACTAACCTCATATCCGTGGTGCTTCCTCAGATCCACATTTCCTGAATAATAAAGAGATGTCAGATGTGACGTTCCTGGTGGAGGGAAAACCGTTTTATGCCCACAAGGTGCTGCTTTTCACAGCATCCCCAAGGTCAGTGGCTAAATAAAATTGTATATCTGAATACTAAAAAACATCAATAAACAGAAAGAGTAGCTGATGATTAATCCGGTCATTGCAGCTATACAGCTTGTTTTCATATAAACCACTGTTTTTGCTTTTTCCCCCATTTAGGTTCAAGTCTCTGCTCTCCAACAGACCCGCCGCAGAGAACACGTGCATTGAAATCAGTCACGTCAAGTACAACATCTTTCAGGTTGGAATGCTTTTGCGCTCGCATGCAGTGAAACGTCGGATTTGCAGATTGCCCTGGAGAATCATGTGCACTAAATGCTCTGTGTGTTGCAGTTGGTGATGCAGTACCTGTACTGTGGTGGCACTGAGTCACTGCACATCCGAAACACTGAAGTCATGGAGGTATTATACAAGCCTTTCTTTCCGTCTTGTTATCACTTTACATATTATTCATCTCCTCATCTGTCCGCTGCCCCTCATCTGTCTGTATTATTCAGCAGATCTTATGGTGTGTGCCTTAAGAAGAAATAGCTCTCAAGCTGGGATTTCCAGCGAACGCTAGCCATCCCACTGAATCATTTTTATTTGTCATCACGACGATTCATTTTTAGGCTTTCTGAAAGTACAACCATAATCGTAACAGGGGGCAAAATGTTCTTTCTGTAATTGTCTCCATCAGTTAGATTAAGTGCATGCTTTAGAGCCGTTGCCACAATTGTTCTTTCGCTGTTATTCCTACAAACCTCAGTATTAATGGGTTTTACTGTCCTTTGCTGTATGCCAGCCTATAGCCTGATCATTAAGTCTTCTCTCTGGCTCTATTGTAGCTCCTGTCTGCAGCCAAGTTCTTCCAGCTTGAGGCCCTCCAGCGACACTGTGAGATCATCTGCTCCAAGAACATCACCATAGAAACCTGTGTGGACATTTACAAACATGCCAAGGTGAGAAAGCATATTTCAAAATCTTTCAGGCCTTTCATAATCTTTTGATCGCTAGCTCAAAACGTCGACCACTGCTCAGTATATGTTAACTAGCGCGTTCCTGAAATGTGTGCTGGCCTTGGAAAAGCCTTCACATGATGAAATGTTTGACATTTTCTCCAAAATGTCGTCCTGAAAAGACTTTTCAGACTTTCCTGAACCGAAGTGGGTTTATATTTTCTTTCCTCCATACACTGAGGTGCAAAAGTCTGAGTCCTCACTAGAACACTAGAAATAAACAGACAGATTTCAAATTTTGAGAATTCTAAAACAAAGAAAGGAAATGGGCAACACCTTGACTTTTCAGTATTCAAGATGTCGCACTATTTCTAGGTCAGTATTTAAAAGTATGTAAATTTCTGATATCGACCAAGTTACATGCTTTGTACAAAAGCCTAGATTTTCTGTAAGTCTTATCCCTTCTATTGAAGCATGTTTTCAGATGACGCACCAATGGACTTGTGGAGTCTGTGTCAGCTCATGTGCTCACTGTCGCTAAAGTAAAAAGAGGATATATCAAATGTTAAGAAACTCTGTAATTTATATAACTATTTCTAAGATTTATTTTCCACTCAAATTGCTGGTCATGCTGTTGCATTTCATTTGTACTGAAAATATTTGTGTTAAATTTAAAAAGAATCTACTACAACGGCTCTGCTACAACGTTTTAAGACCTAAATTACCACAAACAGTCTTGCACTCCAGTGGTGTGGTGGTTAGCACTGTCACCTCACAGCAAGAAGGCCCTGGGTTCGATCCCCAGGGGCGACCTGGGTGCCTTCCTGTGTGGAGTTTGCATGTTGTCCCCGTGTCTGCGTGGATTTCCTCCGGGTACTCCGGTTTCCTCCCACAGTCCAAAGACAGGCACAGTGGGGATTAGGCTGATTGGATACTCTAAATTGGCCGTAGGTCTGAATTAGAGTGCTGTTCGGGCCTCTTATTTCTGTCCAAACCCGACCCACCTCGGACAGAGCAGTGACCGAACCCGACCCCAACCCGACTGGAATATTAATGTTTGGCCGAAACAGGCGCTGCTAAGTGATTATAATGAAACTCTCTGTCTGGAATCTGCCCACACAGAGCGCGCGTTCTGTGCACCCGTTTTCGGGCGCTCTGAAAGGAGGTGCGCTTCGGGCTGGGAACAAAAAGTAACTTTACTATTTTAAATATCAAATGTGTTTGTGCTGACGTGACTGAACCCGACACGAACCCAAGTAACATTTCGAAATATTTGTCCGAACCCGACCCGTCGGGTCCTGTCGGGTTCGGGTTAGGTATCCGTGCTCTAGTCTGAATGTGAGTGTGAATGGTTGTCTGTCTCTGTGTCGGCCCTGTGGTGGATTGGTGACCTGCCCAGGGTGTGCCCCACCTCACGCCCAGTGTCAGCTGGGATTGGCTCCAGGTTCCCTCGGTGACCCTGAACAGGATTAAGTAGTAGAAGTTGAGTGAGTGAGTGAATCTTGCACTCGAGTCTCCATCAGTGAAAAACTTGAAATGCCCAACAAAAAAGACTTCATGTTAAAATTATAGTGAATTTTTTAACACGCAGTTATAGAAGCAAGCTAAAATTGTGGTCAAAAGTGCTATACAAATAAAATCAGATTGAACTGAATGGAAAAAAGAATGCCAAACAAAAGCATTTTCATTACTGTTCTCAGACTTTTGGCCCTAATTGTATCTTAAATACAAGTCACACAATTTCTAACATTTTAATGTCTTGTTACCTCCGAAACTGAAAAAGATAACAATTTGGATTTAAAGAATTTTGACAACTCTCATCTGATTAGAAACTGTGTCGGTCAAAATCTAACATCCTTTGTGTGTGGAAATCATTCTCAGCTAGCAAGGTTTTCGATTTCTTTTCCTTTTCGTCCGTACATTTTTTAGAGATATGAAGACTTACAGTAACTGTTTTCACGCTAAATGTGTTCTCAGTTCCTGGGGGCCGCAGAGCTGTCGACCTACATCGAAGGCTACTTTCTGAAGAACATGGTGCTCCTGATTGAGCTGGAGAACTTTAAGCAGCTCCTATACGAGGTCCCCGCCGAGAGCCCCGGCCCAGGCCCTTCCTATGACGTGCTCCGTGATCTGGAACAAACCCTGGCCACTCGCATCCACTCCATCCATCTCTCCTCTTCCAAGGGCTCCGTCGTCTGATCCCTGTTGTCTGATCCAGTGCAAGATTTCACCCATTTTGGCCTGCTGTGCGACTTTGGATTCATTGCTGGGTCCTTTTGGTGTCTTTGGCTGAGTTCTAGGATGAATGTTTTGTGAGTAGTTACGACATGCACTGATCCGCACCAAGAGGTTGAAGTTCTGTTTTTTTTTACTTCAAAGGCAAATGTGCTATTTCACAGGATACATTATGTGCCGTGCAAACATTTAACCAGCATCCTGACATGTAATTGCTGGGCAAAAACAGACATTTCACTTCTAAAGATGTCGTCGACACTCCACGTACGCTCTTGTGGACACAGCAGATAGTCAATAAGGGAAGAACCATGAACTTGGGGTTTAGTCACTGCATTTCCATCACATTATCTTTCCCTGACCACTTGTCCAGCATCAGACAAGAAAATATTAATAAAGTTTTTTCCTTCCACCGGTCACCTTCATGACATAGAACACATCAGTCAAAAATGCTCTAATTCTAGACTTAAAAGTGAAACCACTGAAGCAGTCTGCTATATCTAATTATAATACACCTTTGATAGCAATGTGCCATTCACTTATGATATAGCTACTTATTTATGCTATGACTTTTTTGAGTTTACATTATTTGTAGCAGTAATTAAAGATTAGTCTGGAACAGCGAATTAGTCCATTATTAGTTTGCAAACAATGGAAAAGTGGAAAAAAAAACCCATGACAGATTACAGAATTTTTGTGCAGACAGTTTGTCCATTCGGCGTCAAATCTTATTTAACGATAGACATGGTCTGTAGTTAAGAAGCAGGCGATCATACTACCCTTGCTAATTGTGCTCTCCTAGGTAACACATCGTCCTCGCTGTAGGAAGTCCTGTGCTCCATGTCCCAGTTTCATTCTGCCCAGTTTTAATGACCTATGAAACCACCACTGTGCTTAGTACACTGAAAACTGAGCAGCTCATCCTTGCCTTGAGGTTGTGTAAGATCAATATTCTATTTCAATAAACTGCATGGGCCCTTTGCAGCCTTTACATTTTGTAATAAAAAAAAAAAACCAAGCATAAAGGGAATAAAAAAACACAGCGCTATTGGACTCCATCAGTGCGTCATTAAAGGACGACTCTTCTGAAATTCCAAACCGCGGACGCAAAGTGTGTGGGACTCCCTGCTGCGCGAGAGACGACCGTTTCATGGACGGCGAATCGAAAAACATTTACAGGAAGATGCCAACACACTGGTCAGTACCACTAGGACTCGATGAAGTGTACATAATGCGAATCCACGTCTGCACCTCTGCTTCGGTTAACCGTGACGCCAAGCTCAAGTGTCGCTGTTTTAATTGTGCAATTCTGTCACTGCTAAAATGCATGTCTTGTTAGTTTTTTATTTTAGTTTATCTTATTTTGTTTGTTTGGTTTGGTTTGATTTTTGTGTGTCCTGCAGTGTCAGTGTTGAACTGTCCTCGGACTGTAATACCAGCATGTGTGTGTGTGCGCGCGTGCGGGCGTGTGTGCGTGTGTTTTCGAGACACTAAACCCAAAGTTACTAATGTACATGAGAAATAATAAGGCAATTCATCCAAAGAACATCTGAAGTTACTGCTAGCATCAGGAGAAATTCAAAACCACGCTCTGTTTGTCCATTTTAGTCTTTGTTCTATTTTGCACCCGTAATGGCAACCCAGTAATCCCAGTATATGGTGTATTATATACAGTGAGCACATAAAAGAGAGAGTGTTGGTATGCAACATTAAAGAAACGTATACGGAGAGAGATTTAATGATGAATCAGATGTTTTCGAATGAACACTTTATGTATCAGGACTGGAATGTTGAGTTGGATGACAAGGTCGGGTAATCTTCCTGTTTCCGATGTGTAATAAGAGAGTTAATGGAGTTAAAGTTTTACTCATATGTAGCTAACAAAGGGATGATATCATGATGCAAATAATTCTAAACTGTGAAGATTATTTTATTTGAAATCATAGTAGCTTTATTTTCTTACAATATTGTCATAATGTTACACTCCTTTCAGCCGGTTTGTTGTAGCTAAGACAATCGTATATATATATATATTAAACCCCCCCCCCCCCTCCTCCCCCCTCCAACATCCTCACTTTTCAGTCAAATGTCAAGTGTTTTTCTTATGTATGTGTGCCAAAAATGTATCGCAGCAGGTTCAACGAAATCAAACCCATGCGGTGGACACGCAGTGAATTTCACACGGATATGTTCAAGGAGTCCATGTTTTAACCTTTTATATCTCGCGGTGGCTTCTGCCTTTGTTGCTCCTGCTAGAACTGAAGTTGTGAAAGCAATATCGCACATCTAATGAACTCTTGAGAAAGGTATGATTTTTGGCATCAGTGCATATGATGGACATCGGGAATGGTTGTCTTTCGTGGAATAGTCCTGTAGTTCAGTACTACACTAAGTACTTGTTCACTGAGGACCAGTACAAACTAGAGGCCATAGTGGTTGTTAGTGAATCCTTAAAACAAACTTCTTCAGACAAAATAACAACTTGCTCATTGTGTCTTGGCTTTGACTTTTTATCCGCTTTGGCTGCTATTAAGACATGCTTACAGACAGCGCGGCTCTGTGCCGGGGTTTTCTTTGATGTCTCTTATTACACAAAACTTGCATGCTTTGACTGAATCTGAGGGACTTAGTTTGCTATCCTTATTTCACTTGATTGCAAAATTGTACATTGTACAAAGGATACGTATATAGAAATATATCTATTAACTTAGTGTAAATATAAGGGATGTGGTCGACTTTATCATTGGAAGACAAAAAAAAAAAAAAAAAAAAAGAATGTCACTTCTGCTCCAGTACAATTGTTCAATGACATGCGTTTGTGTACAGCCAATAAAATAATCATACTTTAACTGCTCTCTACATTGTCACAGTTCTTTCAGCTGAAACAGCAAAGCCAAAGGAACCCAACTCAACAGGATGGCCTTTTTTTTTTAGTGGCTAATCCCTTTATGAGGCATTTGGAAGCAGTACCATAAAAACCAGGCCTTGGGTTTGTTGACCACCATGGGTCATGACGAAGAACAAAATTACCCAACATCCTCTAGTATTAAGCAACTTCATGCTTTTTTTTTTTTTTAAGCTAATAACATGTTCACTTCTATCTTCTTGCCCTTCAACCTGCTGTTGTGTTTATTTGCTGCTGTTGTCATTTCTGTGCTTTTTCCCCCCTCTGTACTGCATTAGTCATCACTTCATAATGACAGCATTCATCTTTCTCTGCGAGCCAATTGCATTTATGGTGCATCTGGGAAAGAAGAAGAAGGAGAAGGAGTACCTACTGTAGTCACAAGAGTTTGCCTTGTTTAAGGCTGAGTTAACATTTAGTTTATTGCCAAGACAACGTAGAAAAACAACACACACACACACACACACACACACACACACACACACAGAATACCATTCGAAACTGGCAGAAGTTCCTGTCCTCTGCTTTGTAAAGGTTTAAAGAATGGGTGAAATATGGATGGCAGCAGTGTGTACACTGGAGAGAACAGGAGAAAAACAGTCAATTTCTCAGATTTCTGGACTGTGGACCGACTGTGCAGTAAAGCTGCGTATAATGATGGCAGCAGGAACAATTACGGTTCTTCAGCACAATACACAAATTCTCAGAGAAGCATGCCAAGGCCATGAAAGTGCTTTGGGTTTTTTTTTTGTGCCGAGTGTTTAGGCACCGCTGGGTAATATACAAGAAAAAAAAAAAGGAAGGAGAAATATTGTTCTAATTTAAGACTTTTTGAGAAGTCAGCTTGTTAGTACAGGTTGTAACACACTGTTTTTAGAACCGACAACAGTGGTACTCAAAGCGGAGTTCAGGGGCCACCAAGGGGCTGGAAGACTTGCTTGCAATCAAGTCTGTGATTTTATTGTTTAAACAATCGATTATTTAAAAATGTATATATTCTTATTACATTATTATTACTAGCTGATTCCCCAGTGGCTTCGCTCATCGAGTGCAAGGGGAAAAAAATAAAATGCGGTATTTATAAAATAAGTTTGTTAATTACCCATTTTATTTTTCAACAAATAGTGGTCGTATGTCATTTCCGTTTCAAACGCGAGAAGAATTTTAGATATTTAGGTCAAAGTTTTCTTAAATAATTACTTACCAAGGGCGGCACGGTGGCTGAGTGGTTAGCAATGTCGCCTCACAGCGAGAAGATCCTGGGTTCGAACCCCGGGTTTGGGTTGTGCAGAGTTTGCATGTTCTCCCAGTGTTCGTGTGGGTTTCCTTCGGGTACTCCGGTTTCCTCCCACAGTCCAAAGACATGCACAGAGGGGATTAGGCTAATTGGCTAC
>JAQMCW010000004.1:6270271-6283229 GCA_030068335.1 Chrysichthys cranchii
GCTGTTTCCGGTCATACGCACGTATAATATGTTCTGTGGTCATACGTCATTTCCGTTTCAAACGCGAAAAGAATTTTTTATATATATATAGAATAGATTAGCCTGTTGAACAGGTCACTCGCATGGTAATTCAAACTTGTAAGAATGCTAAAAATGTCAACTTGAACCTAATTTTTTGTCAGTATAAGTTCAGGAATAAAAAGAATAATCGCCAACATCCTCCTAAGGTCCCACGGTCCTCACATGAGGACATCATATTTTCCCCCAAATACATTGTGTGTATTCTGTTTGAGACGTTGATCAAGTTCAATAGTTATCGTACTAAAAAACAAACAGTCAGGAGAAAGGACAAGGCATACAGCATTAGTTTGGGTCTCAGGAGAATACATTATTGTACAAATTTACTAATGAGCCTAATATTTAAACAACTGGATTATGTGCATAAAATAAATCTGTACTGAGGGGATCAATGCAGTTTATTTCACGGTTAAAAGGGTCACTGGCTCCAAGGCGTTCACCACTTATGATGAAATGTCTAGACTTGTTGAAGCTGGGGAAGCTGGGAAAAACGTCTTCCAGATCAGACCAGAGCTGTTTTTTTGTTTTTTAAATGCCACGAGTGTATTTCAGAGTGTTCAGGAATGTTGCTCACTAAAAAAAAACCCCACAAACAAAGCGACTGCAAATGACCGACCACTGGTACTAGTCAGTAACAGTTTCATACCAATCTCTCCGATGACATTTAAAGAGGTAATGCCTTGAAGTTGTTTTAATATAGTGACAATATCTTGGTCTGTAACCACATTGCTGCAGTCTACAAAAGTTTGTTATCTTGACAAAATAATAGTGCACAGAAGTAGTCAGCCAAACATGGTATTCAATAGTTTTTAATGATGGAAATATTCTCAGAACAGAAAATATCCGGTTCGTTGGGTGACTAGTTTAAGATGTGTTTCAATAACTAAAACTCCTGTTTGTGAGGAATTACGGCATTCAAGACTACAGACTGTGCACATTGACGTGTAAATACCCATCACCCTATCTGTCAGTCATGGGTTTGGCATGTGAGGTTAACCCTAAATGCTACAAGACCATTTTTAAAAAGCTTGATGAGATTTTCAAATGTAGCTCGTGTGTAACAGGCAGCCCACTGACATGTAATTGAAATTTCGAGATGCTTTTCAGTACACTATAAAAAGGGCAAATATCTGAGTGGGTTATACACATTTGAGAGTTTCCTCTGCTTCACAAAACTCGGCATGCAATACGCACCGTCTCCGGTGCAGGCATTGGGTAGCGGGGGGCAATACATGGTCCAGAGTGCTGGGGTGAACCGGTGCAGGAGGACATCTGCCAGCCTGAGCCGCAGGTTACAGCTGGAGCACATGATGTGATTAGGGCAACACGACCGTTCGTCTAAGTGAAGAGGCCTAAGACGAGCGGGGGAAGTGCCAGGCTGGGTCAGGGTATGTTGTATTGCAGGTCTGTGAGTTCTGAGCTGGTCTAAGGTCCTTTTCAGTTCCAGCTGAGCCCACCTGACTCGAGCCAACTCTCTCTGCTGCTGCAGGCCAATAATCTGCAGCCTCCGGCGCAACTGAACACTCTCATGTCGTCCAGCGTTGGCCACCCAGCGTTCTGTAGGGCAGAGAAAATGTAATTTACTATGCTGATTAAGGCGAACTGGCAGAACACTGACCTAATACATTGTACATTCTTAGAGAAAAGGTTCGATTTAAACCACTAAGATGCTCTCTTCGGATTCTCCAAAGGGGATTTGTTTTTCAGTCGCACGCTTGCTTATCTAGTGTCCGTATGAAAACATCACATTTTTGTTGGTAATACATTCTTTAAAAAAAAGCGCTTTTCCAGCGTTCTTTGTTGTTTTGTTTTCATAGTAACAGAACCCACCTGGGGGCAAGACAAAGTCGTCTTTATTTCTGGTGCCACACTAAACAGAAAACTTCTGTAAAAAAAAAAAAAAAAAAAGATCCTTCTGCATGATGGAAACAGTTAAGGTATGTAGAGACCAACAAAATGGCTCTGTGAGCAACGAGAAAATGGTTCTTCTATGGCATCACTATAAATGATCTTTATTTTTAAGAGTGCACACTGTACCTCTCACTGTTGGCTTTGGTCTTAGTGCTATATTACTCTCTCTTGGCTGTTACCAGTGTATAAATAAATGCTACTACTGATTCGAAACAGTTTACCAAATGAACAAGGAAAAAGCCAGAATATTTTCTGTCGAAGACAAATCTGTGCTATTAATCAGTTTTAAAGTACTGCACTGTAAAAGTACCTTTCGCATTATGTCCCCTGTTCCTCCTTGCAGCCAGAACAGTAAAGCCAGACATGCTTGGGCTAGATGATCCACAATAAATGTCTGCAAAATCAATCATCTAAGTGATCTAAATACTAATGGTAATGCAGTTAGCATGAAATATCAGACTAGTGTCAGATCATTTGCAAAATAACACCAAGACGTATCCTAAAACAGTGACCATGGAGATGGGTCAGTTCATTTATTCTGTTTGAAGTTGCTCAAAGCAGGCTACAACAAATATGCATGACATTTAACAAAATGGCATTTAGAGACAATTGTTTTAATCTTCAATTAAATCTTCAACTGTTGCTGAATGAGTAATCTCAGAGTTCCTGGTGCACAAACATTACCTTAAAAGAATTCTGAAAATGCTTTTTTTTTATGACTTACCTTCAAATATGTATGTACGTATATATAAAAATCCTACAATCCCAATAATATTCCGTGCCAAGAGTCGTTTTGTGTGTTCACTAAACTTCACTAAAGTTTTTCAAAGTGCTGTGGAGTTCGAACACTTTCTCTCCTTGACTTCACAGAAGAACTTTGCTATGATTCAGGAGAGTTCACAGAGGGGTGGGAGTCACCGCTGCACCATGAATCTCTACTGGGCTAGAAACTGTAACCTCTGACAACCGTTGACTAGGGGAAAAGATGGGGTGTGTGACATACACAGTTGTAATTGACCTAAAAAGAAAAAGAAAAAAAAAGGTGGGGGTGGGGGGGAAGAGCAGAAATCATTGAATTTGATTATGCTAATAATGGCTAAAGAAAGTAGAAATAATTAATAAATAATATTTAATATACAAACCCTACTACTACTAAGAATTTAATAGAACATTTCCTCACTAACTTTTATTCAAATGTCATACTAACTTGATGTCGACACATTAATGAGTTCGGAAGAGAAAATCCAGCCAGTTGCTGCAGTGTGCTTCATAACAAACGTACAAGGGAAAATCAAAAAGTAAAAAGCCAAAATAAATGTAGTGGCTTTAATAGAAGTAACCGTGAGAAATTGAACACATCACTTTTCCACATGCAAGACAAAGGATTTGTTGCATTGTTCATCTAGCTTCTGGATTCCCACAGAAAAGAAGCTTCCTTTACTTCATCGTCTCCTTCAATGGACTGAAGATGTCATCATTTGGCTGTAAGGAGGACATGGAAGACATTCAAACCCGTCTCTACCGTCGCTGCTGCTGTATGAGGACATGCATGGTCATGGTGAGGCAAGACCTGTGGACTGCATTCTTCTTCTTTTGCTGCAAATTGCAGGTTTAAGTTAATTTGGCAGCAATGCACAGTAAAGTTCACTGCTCAACATCCACCCATGTGCTTGGAGATGCGCCAGAATAGGAACCTTCATGTCCCAAAAGAACGTTAACATGATTTTCTCAGGTGAGGGCTGACTTTTGAATTTCTGCTCCACTTAATGCTGTCTTTTATTTTCCAGGTTATATCATCATGTCACTTAAAAACTGCCCTTCCTTTTTGACATCATGTAAATGTATACATCATATAAACGATAAAGAAAAATTAGTGAGTCAATTACTTCATCCTGTGTGGTGGAAACTTTGTGTACCATACTGCGATTCTCACCACCTGCAGAAGTTCTCTATTAAATAAATAAGTTACTTATTGGGGGGGAAAAAAACCCAAATCTCAGGTTTTCATGCACTTCTTTAATATATCAGTTTTTCATATTCACAACAAATACATTAAGCTCTTTCTCCTTTTGTATAATACAGTCTTAAATATTTTTACACAGATTTTTTTTTTTTTTTCAGAATTTCATCTATCAAAATCTCTTTTCTTAACCTTTAATTCTTCATTGGAAACATTATATAACTTGTTTCATTGTTTGTTTTAACTCCATGCCTCCTAGCAAACAGACAGTATTTTCTTTGTACAGCTATTTACAAGTGAAAAGAGTCTCCCAAAAGCTTCTACGATGATTCTCGGTTGAATTCGTTTATACTAGGGCTTTAAGGTGCAGGCAAGGCAAAGGAATTAAAGGAGATATGAGGACATCAAACTAAGAAACAAACCAGCATGGAGAAGAAGGGTGTGAGAAGGAAATGAGTTTTAGCAGGTCCTAAACAGGAAGATAACACCACCATCCCCCAAGTGTGCCACAGAGCGCAATCGTTTGAAAGGAAAACAAAACAAAAAAAAAAACCTGTTTAGTAACACTCATATAAAACAAGGAACTTTTGAAAATAAGTACAGCACTCTTCAAAACTTGCCACTCCGTGCATGCCAAGCAAAACGAGGACCAACATAGTCCACGGCACGTGGGGGCAAGAATGAGTTCATTTAAACATCTCAAAAGTGTATCAGGGCACCAAGCAGGTCATATCCAACAGAGGCTAAAATGTCCTCGTGGATGCGTTCTGCTTAATGACTATACAGAGCATAATCCAAAAAAAGACAAACAACAAAGAGAGAAGGGGAAAAAACAACAACAAAAAAAACCCCCCAAACAATCTAATCCTTCAAAACAGAAATAGGGTATTAGGTACACGTCCTTATATGTAAATCCTATGTAACAGAGTGCAACAACCAGGATAACGGTAGTCTTTAATCAATCTTGAGTGAGGATCACCCATACCCCTTTTTCACCAACAAGAAATGGGGTTCCTTTATGGTTTGCGCCCCAAATATTAAACCTACCAAAAATCAATTGAAAATTAACAGACAATCTGACTGAAGTCAGAAAGACAGCTGTTTTTTCCAGTGCGAACTATGATGAAATTAGTGAAGGGGTCATTAGCTTGGACTGGAAGCTGAGTGCAGCAATTGAAAACCAAATGGAACATGAAAAATCAGACAAAGATCTGCCATAACAGAACAAAAGCTTGCAGGTAACCAATGCAGTTCGCCATCTTGCTACTACCGTTTATCAGTTGTTTGTTATCCAACACACTCTGCTGATGGCACTCAAAACTGGAGGAAAAACTGGTTCGCTAGCTGGCGCCAAGGTTCAAGAATCCCGAAAAGAACTGGTTCAAAAGCCTGTTCCCTGCGGTGGAAAAGGGGTACGAGTAGACCTGTAACTTTGAGACAATGAAAAATGTGCAGTCTCACATAGGACAAGGGCTTTCCACACCATCTGCGCCGTCTTAAATCAGAAATAGCCGACCAAAGGCTTTCATCAAGACCGTGTCACAAATGATGATTTTGCTTTTTTTTTTTTTAAATTTAGCTTTATACCCTTGCCCATATCTTATATGTAGCGACTTTTAAATCCTGTTGTGATTGTGACTTTTTTTTTTTAACTCGTGCTTTAAACGCTCTGACAAAATGTTCTGTCCATAGAAAGGCAAATTGCTTGTTTGCATCAATCTGCTTTAGAAAAGTGCAAAGGACACACAACTCATCATCCATTTATGCAATCACAGAAAACAAACATTTAAAAATAACCCTCTCTAAACGGTGAAGAGGGAAAAACACACACACACACAATAAAATTAAAGCTACATAAATAAATCTACAGTTGCAGGCCTGCCTGTCCAAGGAAACAAAGGGGGGGGGGGGGGGGGGGGGGGAATACCGTTTTACGTTTTAACAACAAACAAACCGGAAAGAAGACGTATCAAACTTTAAACATTGAGTCTCCAAGGATGGCCTGCCTCCATCGAAGTCTGAAGTCAAAGCTGGGAAGAAAAGACGAAGCGTAGATTTTGCCTGGGGACGTCTGCGAGTGCAACATTTCACACGGCCGCCTCACAGTGAGTGTAGCAGCAGCAAAGACATACGCTTCAGACACGACACAAAAGATCTACAGTGTGCAACTAAACGTGCTGATGGACAATCAGCAACTGCTAATCCATAAACTGATCCTAGATCAACAGTCTTTTTCATACACGTCCAGTAATTCACCAAAAAGTGAAGCAGCTCGTTTACTTGATGAACATGACACCTGAAGGTTTGGTAACGCCTGTAACACAGTGATCCAGGCTGCGTGGTCGTGTGACACCGAGACCAAGTTCCTTTCACTGAGCTCACACAAGCCATGTATGAACGGATGAACGGGGAGGGGGGGGATGATGATGATGATAATGATAATAATAATAATAATAACAACAATAAAGAAAAAAAAACTGGTTCCAGCTCACAATAAGCTTGTTGCTTCTCACAGTAACCTTGTCCTCTTAAACAGAATATTTGCTTGGGCTATATCAGATAACTCGGAAAAGAGTCAAAAGTGTTGTCGGTCCCTTCGATAATTTAGCATGAAGGAATGTACTGGATGTCTCTAAAGTTTAACTAAACAACATTCAAGTCTTTTGGCTTCGACTTGGACCTCTGATCACACCATCCAATGAACAACGAGCAGGGCTGGGCGGGGCAACCTCTAATGCACAAGCACACCATTGGTCTGGTATGTGTTGGTCCTGCGCTCTGATTGGCCAGCGCTACCTTGTAACAATGTGAAGAAAGGACAGGGTGTCAGTAAGTTCCCTCCTCTCATGGCAAGACTTTAATTTCCTTTATTCCTCATTTCATCCGGTGGCCATGCATCCTCAGCGTTTTTCCACAAATCAGTGTCATTTGTATTTTTCGGCGCTTTTCCTGGTTTTGGGTTGTGGTGAGGTGGGTTTTTTTTTTTTTTTTTGGTTCAGCCATGATGCCCAGCTGAGGCTTTTAAATTTTTTTTTTTTTTACTAATTTTTTTCTTTTAGTAATTCCGTCAATACCATTGCTTCTGGGTAAAGAGGAAGAAAAACAGCACATTCTTCGAAACTAGGTGTTTTTTGGGGGGTTTTAAGGATGAACGCACTGTAGGAATACAAGATTTCTGAAAAAGTGACCAGGGAGGAGCATTCGAGTTGGCAGAACTACTTAAAAGCTGAAAACTCCCCTAAAAGAAGAAAAGCAAAAAAAAAAAAAAAAGAAAAGTCAGTGTTTAGAAGAATCAGAACACTACTGTACATTCAGTAATATCGTAACATTAGAGTGTGTGTGTGTGTGTGTGTGGTTACCGTAGCCTCCAGCCTGAATGGGTGTTTTTGGCGAGGCGCAGGCGTACAGACTGAAGTCTTCTGTCTGGAAGCCAGCACGGTTGAGGGACGGTTCTGAGGCGCTGCGGTGGATTTTGGGTAGCGAGCGTGCCAACAGCTCAATAGAGGCTAGGATCTAAGAAAGAAGATGGACAAAAATTAACTGCACAATTTGCATTTTTTGATTAATTAAAGACCACCATGCTATACTTTTTAATCCTTCTACACAGACATCTCAAAAATAAACATACAGACACCCCTCATTACACCATTTTATCTATGCAGACACCACCTGGTGCTTCAAACCTGTTAATTTATTGTAGAGATAATATTCTGTAATCTGTAATATACAAATTGTTTATAGCAACTAGCCAGGCTGCAAACACCAGAAGAGTTGTGTGATTTTCAAAGTCTGAGGGTGGACTTAGCCAGCGTATGATTGCACAAAACCTTGGGATTCCTCTTGAAGTCAACAGAGTGATTGTACAATTCAAAAGCAAAGGAAAGGAAATCAACAGCATCCCACTGAGGTCGACCTGGGCCCTCTGACAGGTGTCTCCCGACTGTCGAGCGGATTGTTGGAAAAACAATCCCAGTTGTAAGGCCGCTGATGTCGCAGAGCAACTCCAAGTGAGTCAGAGTACTTCTGTGAGGGATCGCCATCAACTTGGCTACTATGGCACAGCAGCTAGACGGAAGCTTCTAGTAATAAATTTTTCTAAAGCAATGGTGTCCGTTTACTTTTGAGACGTCTGTGTACATGCTGTGGAGTGTCCGTGAAACAATTTAGCCCCTTTTATCAAGCGCATTATAGCGGCTATAAACACCCCTGCTCACACCCTGTAGTAGCATGGCTAGCTAGCTAGCTTAACTAAAATCTCGGGTGATAATCTTATTTGGTTTATATGGAAAGGTTTGGCTGCTGATACAAAAGTAAAATCAATTAGCAAATTGCGACTGAATATTCCAGAAACCCCACTCATGTCTACCCCTGTGACAAATCTGAGCTAGGTTAGTACCAACTGACTGACTAGACAGTAATATTGGGGACAGCAGGCCGGTTTGTTTGTCGTCGTCCCCCCCAATCAACATACGTATATTCATAGACTCTGACATTTATGATGAGGGTAAAGGTGAAGTGATGTTCTTAGGCCATATTTAGTCATTTCCCGGAGAATAAATTAAACAATTTATTCACCACAGATATTTTTTTTTAAATTGATCACTCTTATATTAAACAGGTGAGATCTTTATGGATTAAACAGACTGGCAGAACATGTAAAAGAAATGCTTTGGCTTTTCAACGTGGTGGTGCTAGCTGATGCAGTCTGTTGCCATCTTGTGGTAGTCACTAAAAATGCAGCTTATAAACTGGGGTCAAGGGCTCCCAGTCATCTCTTCAAATTCATCTTATTCCTCTAATAACAGACTGGGTTATTAACTGAAGTCTTGGGTCACAGGAAAAGGAGCTAAAACAATAAACCTGTGCACTACAGGGGTTCTTCTGAACTTGTACTGACAAACAACCGGCAGCTTTCCCCCCCACACAAGCTCATACATTACATTACATTACAATATAATCATTTGGCAGACGCCCTTATCCACAGCGACTTACATTTTCATCTCATTTATACAACTGAGCATTGCTTGGCGCCTTGCTCAAGGGCCCAACAGTGGCTGCTTGGCGGGGCTTGGATTTGAACTCCCGACCTTCTGATCAGTAGGCCAACGTCTTAACCACCTGAGCTACCCCTTGCTCATACAAAGGTTCATCTAATTTGCTAAACAAAAATAAGAAGCTCTGAAAGGTTACCTGAGGGAACAGAGGTCGCTCCTCTCTTTTCTTCTTCAAGCATTCAGCCATGAGTCTCTTCATGGCTTTGGGGCAGTTACTGCGCACTTTGCTCAGATCAGGGGAAAGGTAGCCTCGGCCCACCATGAAGATGATCTACAGTAGGAAAAACACGTTAAAAAGAGGCACTTGGCAGTGACTTCAGGTGTGCATACTGCATATATAGTGTCACTTACACATGCTAGTACAACAAAGGGGGGGGGGGGGGGGGAACAAACAAAAACAAAAAAACCTACTACTTACCTGGTCTCTGTTATTGATGTTGGAATAAGGCAACGCCCCTGACATGAGCTCATACAGGACGATGCCGAAAGCGTAGACGTCTGACTGAAAGCTGTACGGGTTTTTATCCTGCAGTCGGATCACTTCAGGAGCCTGACAGGGAATAACTTCATCAGTACACCTGCTACAAAATTCTAGGTTGCTTCAAGCCTAGATAAAGCACTGGGAGTGGGAAACATTCACCAACTCAACATAGGATTCAATCTTAATAGACACAAAGATTCACAACTGATGTGTATCGGGAAAAAGTAGTGAGGAAATCATGACCGAACCATCCAACCTCTTTTTATTGCTAGTATCTATATATATAAAATTATTTTGTGTTTGAAATGGAAGTTACATATGACCACAGAACATATTATACGTGCGTATGAGCGGAAACAGCGTCACTAGCGCTTACATTTTAACTAATCACTTCGTTTGTGGACGCCATTTTTATATCGCCTTTATAAATTGTTATTTGTGTGAGGGTTATTTTACTGATATTGAAAAGATGTACATAAACACCTATTTGGTAAGTAATTAAGAAAACTTTGATCTAAATATAGAAAATTCTTTTCACGTTTGAAACGGAAATGGCGTATGACCACTTTGTTGAAAAATAAAATTTGTAATTAACAAACTTATTTTATAAATCCCGCACTTTATTTTTTCCCCCCTTGTACTCTGAGCGAAGCCACTGGGTAATCAGCTAGTCATTTATAAAAGTTATTGAACGAGGGAGAATCAAAAACTAAAGGCAATTTTGAATTTACAAGCACAAAAGACAGACCATGGAATGGAGACATTTCCAAGTGCATTTCTGAGCACATGGGCAAACAGTGAAAACTATTGTGAATTGCTGCAAAATGAACATAAACCTGCAATTCGCAGCAAAAGAAGAGGAATGCTGTCCAACATAGTCTTGCTGCATCATGATGATGCACCTCCTCATACGGCAGCAGTGACAGTAGAGACAGTGCAACAGCTTGGGTCTGAATGTCTTCCACGTCCTCCTTACAGCCCGGATCCGATGCCAAGTGATTATCACATCTTCGGCCCACTGAAAGAGGCGTCGCGCAGTCACAGTTTCATCTTTGATGATGAAGTAAAGGAAGCGGTGCACACCTGGCTTCAGGAGCAGCTGAAAAACGTCTCGGTGGGAATCCAGAAGCTTGTTAAACGATACAACAAATGCATCGCTTTGCACAGGGACTATGTGAAAAAGTGACGTGTTCAATTTCTCACAGTTACTTCTGTTAAAGCTGTTAAACGTATTTTGCCTTTAGTTTTTGATTCTCCATTATTCATTTCCAATAAAGCCGTGGCCTTTGCAATGGTCATAATTAATAACGATGTGCCTGCCTGTGCATGTCAGTCTTAAGAAAGGAGGTGGGACCTCTGTGCCTAGCAGTCTTAATATAAATCAGGTATGGCATCTGAACCGGTCCTTCTTAAACAGGAGGTGTGGCACCCAAGTTGTCAATCTTAAATCAGATGTGAGGAAAAAAAAACAAAACAAAAAACCAAAAACACTTACCATCCAAAGGATTGAGCCTGACAGCTGTTCAAACTGGTGTGACCCACTCCAGCGGGATTTCACTGTAGCCAGACCAAAATCACCAATCTTAACCGTCAGATCCTCATGCAAGAAGATGTCTGTTAAGACGCAAGGTTAAGGTTCATCTTCGCAAATTCCAACACACAAATGGCTTCACCCGTTTCCTCCTTATAATACAAACAATTGTATGTATACAAAAATGTTATGTATATTTTTAGATCATTCCTCTACAACAATGTTTCCCAGCCTTTTTTGAGCCATGGCACACATTATGTTAGAAAAATCCCATGGTGCACCGCCAAACAAAAATGTCACAAGAAATATATATAATAGGTAATATATGTAATAGGTAGATACACAGATTAATTAGCCTTCTGCTGCCACCTAGTGGAAGAGCATTTAATTGTTCTGCCTGCAACTGTTGCGTAGATGAACGAAGACAAAATATTTGCAGTAAATAAATAATAAATTTCAGACCAATTAGGACAAATTTAGGAGATTAAATTAGGAGAAATTTTCCACGGTACACCTGATTTCTCACGGCACACTGGTTGGGAATCACTGCTCTACAACACATCCCTATGGTGCTTTATTTCTCTTACACCACAGCAATGTATACTTTTTGTCCAATTATGGTTACATTAAAGATGTCTGAAACATGTTAGTTCCAGTCATCACACATTATAGCAGATGAACTTGTGTACATGTTACTGATATGGTATACTGGTAACATCCAATGTTCTCTCTTCTGAAGACTCCTATGGTGGAAAACCTACCGACCGTTACTAAGCACTAACACTGAAGATTCCTAGCATAAAATGTTAAGATACTGTCGGAGGTTACAGAAAATTTCTCAACACGTTCTGACCAATCACAATCGAGAAATCAACAGTGCTGTGATGTAATAAGTTTCAGGCCTGTTGTCCAGAAAGGATACTGTTGCTCTTCAGGTCTCTGTGAATGATGGATTTGGCATGTAGATAGCTGGAACAAACAGAATTTTAGTTATAACTGTACAGAATTCCCCAACATTAGAAGTTATCTGTAATGGATCCCACTACATGTTAGCATTTAGCACATCAGTCCATTCCAACAACTCACTCCATGCCCTGGGCAGTCTGGCGGGCGATGTCGATCAGCTTGATCATCTCGAACTTGGTCTCGATAATGTGCAAGTGGTGGTAGAGGCTTGAACCTTCACACCACTGCGTCACGATGGCCAGCTGTGGCTTGGTGGTGTAGCCCATGAAGAGCAGGATATTGACATGCCGAGTTTTCCTGAAAGTAAAATGGACCGATAGAAAGATGCACGTTTAGTGAGGCAACAACAGCACAAAATATCAGGATGTCTTCACGGATTTTTACCGATCGTCTACAGGAGTCACTGATGCTTGGCATCACTTTCATATGCATGTTTTAAAAAAAAAAAAAAAAAAAAAATGGGGGGGGGGGCGTAACTTTGCAGAGCCTGCTCTCTGCAGTCTGCATTAATGTTATTTGTCATGGAAAATGGTCAAAATCTTAGTGTGCGTCAACAATCTAAGTGTGCATTTTTACTCCTAATCTATTTGCTTCCTGTAATATTCGTTTTAAATAAAATATACTATATTAAAATACACCAACAGCTGCACTCGCAAATGTGCTTCATTCAAAATAACTCCCTTGCTGTCCTCGATTAATATTCCTGTTTCTTGATTAAGCAATTAAGGCACACCGCATGTGAAAGACAAAGATCTCTATCTGCATTTGTCACCTGAACATGTGGTTTTGTAGAACAGCCATGAAATAAGAATTACTTGTCATTTCTGAGACACTTGTAGGCTGGTAGATACACTGTTTATTAGTCTTCTGCCGCCAAATCCTGTTCAGGGTCGCGGAGGGAAGCTGGCGCCAATCCCAGCTGACATTGGGTGAGAGGCGGGACATGCCCTGGGCAGGTCACCAATCCACCGCAGGGC